>JBBGZY010000016.1:2567500-2892500 GCA_037952925.1 Lithobates clamitans | reverse complement strand
AATTCAATTGTTTTTAATATAATGGAAAAGAGGAGGTTTTCAGCACCGCGGACAGCGCACAACACGGGCACTCAGCGCCCGACGGGGCAACCGATAGACACACCATTATCAACTGACCTGTCATATGTATCATTTATATAAACTGATATATAGATATAGATGACCTATAGACATAAATGGAATGGGGATCATCTGCTGTAGAACCTGTTTCTAGATGCGCATTGAAGAAAATATATCTTCAGGATCTCTTTCCCACCTATATTTACGTATTCATTATATTTTCCATACATTCATTTATGAATATATATATATATATATATATATATATATATATATATATATATATATATATATATATATATTCATAAATGAATGTATGGAAAATATAATGAATACGTAAATATATAAATATATATATACTGTATGTGTGTGTGTCTGTGTGTATATTAAAAAAATCTATCTGTAAATATATGTGGATCTGTGTGGTTCCAGATGCTAGAATTGTATTGTTTCTATGTAGAAATAGGTCCTGAAAATAAACTTTTCGATATCATTTTTAGGACCTGTCACACACATGGAGGCTCATTTGCTATAGGAGTTCTATAAATCTTTACCCGATACATTGCTTAAATATTCACTTCGAATATCCAATCTTGTGGAAAGCACATTTCTATTCAGTTTGATATATCCAATCACATACACAGGAAATAAATTAAAAGGAACTTGCCTTTGAGCACAATTGGATAATAGATGTGAATATTCATACAAAGTATCGAGTAAAGCTTCTGCAGTTTCTTTAGTAAATCAGTACATCTAGTCTTATTCTATATGCATATAATATAATGAGGTCCATTTACTAAGGGAGTAGAGAATGTTTGCACGTATTCACTTCAATTATTCAATCATATATAAAGCAAATTCCTGTTCACTTTCACATGATTAGATAAGTGAAGTGAATATATATACATTTTTTTCAGTGCTGATTTTCCACTCCTTTAGTAAACCAGCCTTGTATAGATAAATGATCTATATAAGTTTATGTTTTTCTAGAGTAGTTATAAGGGTAGAGGAAATGTTGGATGGTGGTCATTGTGGAATGGGTACAATCATCTGATGAGTATATTTGGGTGCCCATCACATGTCCTCTTACCTGCACTCTGGACTCTGTCAAGCCGATCCTCAGTGCCAGCTCTTCCCTCATGAATATATCTGGGTAGTGGGTCTTGGCGAAGCTCCTCTCCAGCTCGTTGAGTTGGGCCGGGGTGAAGCGGGTTCGGTGTCTCTTCTGTTTCTGGCTCTGGCTCTGGCTCTGCTGCTGGCCCGACTGGTTGGGGTTCTGTTGCTGCTGCTGCTTGTCCGGATCTTTGGAGCTGACGGCCAGGGAGGACTGGTTGGAGCCCACGCTGGTGATGTCCTCTCCGGGCAACATAGTGGTGCCCTCCACCTGGTCAGAGTTACTGGCCAGATCTCCCGGATGTACGGGCTCCGACCCTCCGACTCCAAGGCGGCACTTAACCCCCTCACGGTGCCCCAGCAGCTCAGCCGCATCCTTCATCCCTATATAAGAGGAATAGAGAGGTGATCATGATTGGCACTGGACTGTGCCCACCCGATATCCAATGCCACATGGCTGCCATATACATATAGCACACAGTCAGGACAGATTCCTTTATGAGGGCACCCCCACAATGCCACATAGTTGCCATACATATAGCATACAGTCAGGGCAAATCCCACCATCAGGGCACCCCCATCTACCTGATACCCAATGCCACATGGCTGCCATACACATAGCACACAGTCAGATCCCACCATCAGGGCACCCCCATCTACCTGATACCCATTGCCACAAGGCTGCCATATAAAGCACACAGTCAGGACAGATGCCACCATCAGGGCGCCCCCATCTACCTGATATCCAATGCCACATGGCTGCCATACATATAGCACACAGTCAGATCCCACCATCAGGGCACCCCCATATACCTGATAACCAATGCCACATGGCTGCCATACATATAGCACACAGTCAGGACAGATCTCACCATCAGAGCAGTAGCACACAGCCTGGCAGCCTGGGCAGATAGATCCTAGCATGGCACGGCTTTTCTAACACCAACATCTATATATATATATATCTATATATATATATATATATATATATATATATATATATATATATATATATATATATCTATATATATATATATATATATCTATATATATCTATATATCTATATATATATATAGATATATATATAATGCGTTTAGGAGCTAGCATCCCAGTCTCGATTTATCTGCACAATTGCTCAGGCCCCCTGCATGCAGATCCGGTGACCATACATGAGGCTGGAAAGGCAGATTTGCACACACTGGTCACGCAGGTGCCCCTACCAGTAGAACCGGTGAACTTGTGACCATACATTAAGCTGGTAAAGCAGACTGGCACATATTGGTCACCTAGGTGTCTTACAAGTGGAACCGGTGACCAAAATTACCAAACGTTAAGCTGGTAAGGCAGATTGGCACACACTGGTCACCCAGGTGCCCCTACTAATAGAAACTGTGACCATACATCAGATTGGTCAGGCAGACTGGCATGTACTGGTCACCCAGGTGCCTTACAGGTAGAATCGGTTACAATGCATCAGGCTGGTGATGCAGACTGGCATATACTGGTCACCCAGGTGGAAGGGGTGACCATGCATCAGGCTGGTGATGCAGACTGGCATATACTGGTCACCCAGGTGGAAGGGGTGACCATGCATTAGGCTGGTGATGCAGACAGGCATAAACTGGTCACCCAGCCTCACATATTTTCCCTGCTTATTTCACACAAAAAAACTCTGCCAATTCCACAAAGTTTCCTAAAGGCATTCTCTGGATTGCTTGCAGTCCCCACAGCAAAATCCACACTGCACTCTCATGCAGGAAGGAGAAGGAGGCAAATACTCAGATCACCAAACAAATAATCTCAAAGCAAAACAAGAAAAAAAACAAAAAACTCCCAAGGTCTGAAGTAAATAGTTATTTCTGGCTAAATTTAATGACATCCCTCTTCCTTGGATGTCCACATTCCATGTATTCAAAGACTGCAGTTAAATCAAATTAAAGTTTAATACTACACAATTACTTTAGAAGGAATTAGCCCATTTAGAGTGCATTAAGGCGGAATCAGGGACAAATTGACGCTTTTTCCTGGGAGGGGAGGAGAAGGGTGGCAAAGACTCACCGAGTCGGGCGTCCAGGAGGTCGGCGTGAGACAGCATCGCGCACCGCTCCAGGGCGAAAGCTTGTCCCCCCCAAATCCTGCCGGCTGCTTAACGATTTCAAAATAAAAATAGATAGATAGATATAGATAAGCTAAATGAAAGAAAATTCGGTTTGTGCTTAAAAAGGGGGTCCCCTGCATTATAATGTCCTTTAGAGAGGCGGGGAGGTGCTTAGTGCTTGGGTGAGCTGCTGAGCGGCTGCCACCGCCGACCAATCACAGAGCGAGCTGCAAATGTCACCGGCTCACCATCCACTGCTGGTCCCCCTGCTGCTGCTACAGGCTGAGTGTGAGTGCAGGAGGTGGGGGGAGGGGAGAAGAGGTGGGGGTCCTAGGTGTCCTCCCTGCAGCCCTCTGCCTCCATGGATCCTCCTGACACCTAAATCCCACAAGCTGCCATCACCTACTACCACTGGTGTCAGCAAACTGGACTTATACCTGGGCTGCCTCTGATGCCATGCAAATCTCCACTGTTCTCACCCTAGCTACTGCTAGATAGGCACTAATAAAGCAAATAACAGTCTCTGTACCCACTAATACAACCCAATGTTATTGCAATGTGTTTAATACAATATTAATAATAATGATAAATATTATTATTGCTAATATTGTAATAATAATAATAATAAATATTATTATTATTATTATTATTATTATTATTATTATTATTATTATTATTATTATTATTTCGATTTACGCTTACATCAGTTGGTGCTATAATATGCAATTATGGTATGATTATAATCATTGACACAACGGTGGTTGCATTACTATTGTTATCATTATTTTCATTACTAATATTATAATTACTACATTTACATAATTTAGTGCTGTAGATATGTTATTAGGCTTATTATTATTGACACAACGGTGGTTGTATTATTATTATGATTATTATTACAATTATATATTTTTATTATTTACACTTACATCAGTTTCTACTGCAGATATGTTATTACGCTTACTTTTATTGACACAACGGTGGTTGTATTATTATTATTATTATTATTATTATTATTATTATTACTATTATTATATATTTTTTTATTATTATTTACACTTACATCAGTTTCTACTGCAGATATGTTATTATGGTATGATGATGATGATTATTAATAAAAAAATAATAATAATAATAATGACACAGTAGTGGTTGTATGATTTCTGCTATAATTATTTCCGTGCTATTATTATTGCTACATACACTTATATCAGCTGGTGCATGTTTTTATGGTGGTTAATACTTTGTTATTATTATTGACGCAATGGTGGTCGTAATAATAGTATTGTTATTATTATTATTATTATTATTATTATTATTATTATTATTATTAATAATAATAATAATAATAATAATAATAATAATAATAATAATAATAATAATAATAATATTTTTATGTTATATGCTTTAGTATTTTTAAAAAAGATTTTTAATTAAAATAAAAATAAACACAAAAAATGAATTCTATTGTGCTCCGTGGCAAATCTTTTAAAAGTTGTATGAATTCTCCTTATTTTTGACCACTGATTTCATCAATCAGATTTTGTTACATTTTGCTTCAGTTCACAGCACTGTTGCGGTTAACATGGGGAAGGCTCCGGAAGGGTTAAATAAGATCTGATAGATAAAATTTAGCGCATCATTTAACCGCCGCGTCTAATGGCCGATAGGCAATCAGCTTCGATACAGACGTCCAAGTTCAGCTCCAGGCACTGAAGACACATACAATTCCAGTTGGGTAGTACAGGCATGTACTTGGTGGGGTAGTAGTTGGTAGATGTCAGCTCTTGGGGTGCTCACATACAGTCCATGTTGGATATGGATATATAGGTTTTTATGCATAACCACTAAAAAAAACAAAAAAAAAAGTCACTTTTTCTGTCCTGCATCATCCTTTCCCTTCCAGTCCCTCTTAAATCCAGGGCCTTATTGTGGAAGGTACATGGCTTTCTATAGCACAGTATTAATGTATTTGTTTTCTGTACATTTATTTCTCAATATTTTACGGTCCGGGTTCACATCCACAAATTCCATTTCACATCACTGATCGCCAGCAAACTGAATATTACTCTAAACATTTCCTTGTGCTTGTATTAAAACAGATGCAATCCTGGAAAGAAAGTGCGATAATCTCCCTCTGTATTCTTGATGGTAAATCATTGCACAATTTTCTAGCTGAGGTATTTAAGTCCGTCTCCCATCTACAAAGGCGATTTCATGCAGTAAATAGAGGTAAATGTTCTTTATTTTCATTTGAATATGTTAAGAGTGCAGGAGCAATCTCTAGTGCTCCTAACAAGGCAAGTGAACCATCTCTAATGCTCTGATTTTTCAAACCCAGCCAACAACAAAGTTTAGATTAGCAATATATTTCTAACCAGAGTAATTTTCAAGATCATTAGGCATTTATGTAATTAGTGCCAAATCTATAAGCTTTTATTACGATTATTAGAGTAAAATCAGTATAAATTTGTACTAATTTACTACTGTTTAGACTTGGCTGTCAAAGCCAAGAGCTTCTTATTGTAAATGATAAGTGGGGAAATTAAGTGCAAAATTCTGAACCATTTCTGATGGGCTCGCAAACAATCCGTTTCAATTGTGTTTGAGGCAGAGCAGAATGCCCTTTTCAAGTTATCTGAGCTGATGTTTCTTGTCTCTTTCTTTTTATTTGCACAACAAGGAGATAAAAGAGGAAAAACATGGAGCATTGGTGCACAATGCAGGCAGCTATTTACAAGTCTGCGCTTGATTAACATTGATTTTTAATCCCAGAGTGATGCAATTAAGATTATTCATTTAGGACAAAAGTATAAAGCGGTGGGAAGAGTGGGTGCAGCGTGCAGGCACAAGGGATACTGCACAATACATTGACTTTTTTTCTTTTTCTTTTTTTTTTCAGTTATTTTGAATGTGATTGTTAATCAACTAGCTGTGGCACAAAAACCCAGGGATGGTCGTGGCAGATGCAGGGGGCTCGTCCCGTTGTCTTCTTGGACAAGAGATGAACAGATAGACAAAGGAGGCGACAGAGCGAGGTCTGTCCACTTTTCTCCCCTACACCAGCCCTGGGCTGCTGCGACACATGTGTGCTCTGGGCTGCATCACGTTCTGTCTTTTTTTGCAAGAACTGAAGTTAGGAGCGCTATGCATGAATTCAGCCAGGGAGCTGAGGGCAGGGGGCCTGGCACTGCCACTACCCACTGGGGTACTTCGTGGATGTGTGGACTGCTACTGGCAGGAGATACAGCTGGACACACCTGGGAGAGGTCAGAGAAGGAAGAAGAAAAGGAAAAGACAGAAGAAGAGAGAAAGAAAGCAAAATAATAAATGACAGGGAAGGGTGAAAATATGGAATGGGATTCGATTGAAAGATAAAGAAATGGAATGCTAGGAGAAGAATAGAAGGGGGGGGGGGGGAGGTTTAAAAAAAAGTGGGGGAGATGCACCGGAGAAGATTAAAAAAAAATATTGAGGTGGAGAAAAATAAAAAGGAAATAAAGAGAAAGGGAGTAAGCTGGGTGTGAAGGGAATAGAGAGAGAGCAAACAGACAAATATGTAGGTGTGTGTGTGTGTGTGTGTGTGGGGGGGGGGGTTGGGGTCAGAACGGGAGAGAATATTTGGAACCAGCAAAAAAAAAAAAAAAAACATGGGGAGAGACAAAAACGGGGTGCATCGGGAGAGACACAGGAGGCACAGGTAGGATGAGAGTGAAAGAGAACAGAGGCCCAGAGAGAAAGAAAGAGAGGACAAATGGAGAGAGAGAGAGAGAGAGAGAGAGAGAGAGAGAGAGAGAGAGAGAGAGAGAGAGAGAGAGAGAGAGAGAGAGAGAGAGAGAGAGAGAGAGAGAGAGATAGAGAGAGAGAGAGAGAGAGAGAGAAAGAGAGAACACAGGGAGAAAGAGAGAGAGCAGGGAGAAAGAGAGATAGGGCAAAGGGAGAAAGAGAGACAGAGGGCAAATGGAGAAAGACAAAAGAGAGAGGGGGCACGGGAGAAAGAGAGAGAGGGCAAAGGGAGAAAGAGAGAGGACAAAGGTGGGAAAGAGAGAGGGCAAAGAGAGAAACGAGAGAGAGGAAGAGAGAGAGAGGGCACAGGGCGGAAGAGCGCGAGAGAGGGCACAGGGAGAAAGAGAGAGAGCAAGGGGGAGAGAGCGAAAGAGAGAGAGGGCAAATGGAGAAAGAGAGAGAGAGAGTGTAGGGGAGAGAGAGAGAGGGGGCACAGAGAGAAAGAAAATGAGATAACAGGAAAAGAGAGAGCGCATGGGGCATAAGGAGCGAGAGAGGGAGAGAGAGAGGGTACAAGTTACATGGAAAATAAGAGGGGAATAGAAGAATGCATAAGAAAAAAAGAGGAAGAGAGAGAGAAAGAAGGGAACCACAAACATATCGAGAGAAAAGAGGGCACATCAAAAAAAAAAAGAAGAACATAGGGCCCAGGAAGAATACGAATGAGGTAACTCGGGACACAGGGAAAGGAAGAGATAGGGCAGAAGGCAGAGATCAGAGGGCACAGAAAGAATTGGAAAGAGA
Source organism: Lithobates clamitans (assembly GCA_037952925.1). NCBI lineage: Eukaryota > Metazoa > Chordata > Amphibia > Anura > Ranidae > Lithobates > Lithobates clamitans. The sequence continues at coordinate 2,884,698 of JBBGZY010000016.1, read as the reverse complement.
AAGAACGGAGTGCAGTAAGGGAGAAAACAAAGGGTAGAAGGAGAATGAGAGAGAGGACAGGTCATAGGGAGAAAGAGAGAGAGAGTAAAAGTGAAAGAGAACAGAGGGCACATGAAAAAAAAGAGAGGTCAGTGGGCACAGAGAGAAAGAGAACATTGTGCAAAAGAGAACGAGAGGGCACGGTGGGAATGTGAGAAGGAGGCACAGGGAGAGAGAAAACAGAGGGCACAGGGAAAATGAGGGCGAGGGCACACATGGTACTCAGAAAATGAGAGAGAGGGAACAGAGTATAGGGAGGGAGAGAGAGGGTAAAGAGGGCAAAGCGAGAATGACAGAGAACACAAAGGGCCCAGAGAGAACAAGAGAGAACATGGGTGAACCGAGAGACAGAAAGAATAGAGGGCACGGGGAGAGTGAAAGACAGGAAGGAGGAGGCACAAGAAGAAATAGAGAGGAAAAGGGGCAAAGGAGAATGAAAACAAGGGAGAGAAAAATTATGGGAAAGAGAGATGGCAGCGGTAGAGAACAGAGAGATGGTAGTGGTAGAGAACAGAGAGATGGCAATGGAAGAGAACAGAGAGGTGGTAGAGAACAGAGAGGTGGCAGTGGTAGAGAACAGAGAGATGGCAGTGATAGAGAACTGAGAGATTGCAGTGGTAGAGAACAGAGAGATGGCAGTGGTGGAGAACAGAGAGATGACTGTGGTAGAGAACAGAGGGGTGGCAGTGGCAGAGATCAGAAAGATGGCAGTAGTAGAGAACAGAGGGATGGCAGTGGGGGAGAACAGAGAGATGGCAGTAGCAGAGAACAGAGAGATGGCAGTGGTAGAGAACAGAGAGATGGCAGTGGTAGAGAACAGAGGGATGGCAGTGGTACAAAACAGAGAGATGGCAGTGGTAGAGAACAGAGAAATGGCAGTGGTAGAGAACAGAGAGATGGCAGTGGTAGAGAACAGAGAGATGGCAGTGGTAGAGAACAGAGAGATGGCAGTGGTAGAGAACAGAGAGATGGCAGTGGTGGAGAACGAGAGAAGGCAGTGGGGGAGAACAGAGAGATAGCAGTGGAAGAGAACAGAGAGATGGCAGTGGAAGAGAACAGAAAGATGGCAGTGGTAGAGAACAGAGGGATGGCAGTGGTAGAGTACAGAGGGATGGTAGTGTTATGAACAGAGAGATGGCAGTGGTGGAAAACAGAGAGAGGGCAGTGGTAGAGAACCGAGAGAAGGCAGTGGGGGAGAACAGAGAGATGGCAGTGGTAGAGAACAGAGAGATGGCAGTGATAGAGAACAGAGGGATGGCAGTGGTAGAGTACAGAGGGATAGTAGTGGTATGAACAGAGAGATGGCAGTGGTAGAGAACAGAGGGATGGCAGTGGTAGAGTACAGAGGGATGGTAGTGGTATGAACAGAGAGATGGCAGTGGTGGAAAACAGAGAGAGGGCAGTGGTAGAGAACAGAGGGGTGGCAGTGGTAGAGAACAGAGGGATGGTAGTGGTAGAGAACAGAGAAATGGCAGTGGTAGAGAACAGAGGGGTGGCAGTGGTAGAGAACAGAGAGGGTGAGGATGAGGGGATAGTGAGAAAATAAAAGGTAAGGAGGAAAGGACAAGAGAGAGAGAAAATAGGCCGTGAGACATAAACGTAAACAGGGAAGAATCACATTGCATCTCCCTATCAGTCGGTATTCAGCACCATGGACAGCTGAGCACTATTTGATCTACTAAAAAAAATAGCAGAACAGCACTGGCGACATCTATTACAATAGTAGAGTATACCAATGTACACAGTTTTTTTTACTTCTTGACCATTTTTAAAGGACTTATCGCATACCTAAAATAAAATGATAAACACAAGGGCTGGCATTTGCTAACAGTTTCTTTCAAAGGTTGTTTTACATTTGCATCGGTTTGAAATGTCTAGCATCCAGGCCAGCAGTGGAGGCTGTAGTAGGCAGTGCTATGTGATGGTGCAGTCTGGGAGCGCTGGGTCCAGCGATAAATAATTGTGTAATAGTTACATGTGCGGACACATCAGAGTAATAACAATAAGGTGTTATTAAAGGATGATCAATCTGTGTTACTGGGCGCCCAGTGATTGATAGAGCGCTTCATTTTATGACTTTTCTATTGCTCTTGATTTTTGTGCTAGTATAAACAAACTAAATCATTTCTTTTCAAGCACTGAAGGGGGGGGGGGGGGGGTAGCCCCTCCTGCTCCTACTAGCACTATACAAGCAGAAGAGGACACATAACAAGAGGCTAGTCTTAACCTAGAGAATGCCAGGGCCAGGGCAAGCCTAACAGCCTGGGCACCGGTCCTCAGAGGGTTAACAATGCAGGACCGAAATTAAACCTTGTGTACTAATATAATAATACATTTGAAACCTGTCCTCCAATATTATATATATATATATATATATATATATATATATATATATATATATATATATATATATATATACATACATAGGGTGGTATGGTATGTGTATATAATGTATTTTCAGATAGATAGATAGATAGATAGATAGATAGATAGATAGATAGATAGATAGATAGATAGATAGATAGATAGATAGATAGTGCCATATGTACAGCCCTCCTCTCCACACCATTGTAGTTATTTAGGGATGATGAGAGAAGCAAAGAGAATAACAGAATAGCCACAAATGATCAGAATGAAAGAAACGTCCTCCAAAAATCGGTTTAAAGCAAAGTAAAAGGATTTTCTATGACGGATGCAGTGATTTTTGCTCCATAAATAGGTTTTAGATTGTAACACACATGTAGAACTGGAACAATGGGAACTACCAGAAAATATATTGGCCGGCCTCTAATACAATTTATTTAGACAGTTTACCTCTCATAAAAATAGAGATTGAATTTTGTACAAGAGTATCTGCCAGGGACCTGGCTCAAGGAAATCAGATTTTTTTCCTCTCCTTTTCTTTTCTATTTTTGTTCAATTTTAACTAAGTACATATAATGTTTTAAAATAGATATAAATCCATTGGCACTTCTTGCTCTGACCCCGAACATGGCTCAGGCAGCTGCTGAAAGTGTCTGCTGCAAAATATCCCATAACAAGCCCTCATCTTAACCCTCTCCTGGCTGCTGCTCACATCAGCACCCCAGTCCACTTCATTGCAATGAACGTGATGATGATAGATAAATATGTCATGCCATGTGTCTACCATCTATCAATACCCAGTGTTCATTATTTAAATAAATATATATATGGAATAGAAGAGAAATTGGGACTTTGAATGGGGCATACTATTGGACAATGAATAATTATTAAAAATATATTTATTTGTTCCTTCTACAATGGTGATTTGACAAGTCTATAAAAGTAAGTACATGCATAATTACAAATAATTTTTAATAAAATATGATTATGACATACATGGCATGACACATAGCATAGTGTAGTGTGGAAGAATAATCTCCATGAGAGAATTCCCCATAGGACTAATATATATATATATATATATATATATATATATATATATATATATATATATATATATATATATATATATATATATATATATATATATATATATATATGTGTGTGTGTGTGTGTGTTTGTGTTTATGTACAGGTGTGTGAATAACTGAATAACAACAATGTTTTACTATGCAAATTTAAAGCAGTATATGAATTATACAGTCATTTTCATATTAATAATATTATAAACTATGTAATATAAATATAAAATATAATATAATATGCTGTTGAGAATAGCACTTTTTTAATTTTTTATACTATTAGGTTAATTCTAAGTACTATATATATATTACTACGGTATTACAAGTATACTACTATAGTAAATGTTTAGTAGAAATACTAGCTCTTTGTATTAATAGATGAGTGTATAATATGAACATTATAAAACCATGCATTATATAGCTCTAGATGTATTGTTTATCCATATTTCATAGGATTTCTGCATTCTGCATCTTATCAATGCCTTGCAAAATGTATAGGTCTAGGGTGTTTGAGTTACATTATAGATTGCGTTCCTTTATATTTAGAGGAAGTACATAACATATATGGATATTTATATTACATGACATTTGTCTATATGTATATCAGTGTGTATAGCTCCTGTACAGTTCACACACACATTACTGTAGGCGGAAACATGGAAGCAAACATAATGGTATTATTTTGTACTTGTTTTGAGAGGGAAAACGCTAACAGCTAAATGAAATTAAAACAAGCATCCTGATATTCAGGCACTGATTATTCACATGGCAGGTCTCCTGTGCTAAATTGTTCATTTTAAGCAGACCCTCCAGCCCCCCTTCCATAATTAAAGATCTAACATTTTCCTATTTCTAGCTTGATGACAATAATCAATTTTAATTCGCTTTAAATGACACTCAATGCACTTGTGTGATTGCTATTTGCTTGCAGAAAAGCATAGAGGCTGGAGAGGAGAGCCGCCTTGTGCTGCCTCATCCAAGGACAGTCAGTGGGTTCCCCTGCGGTGCACCTACAGTGTACACATGTGTATGACCTGGATGGGCATGCGCTGCCAGTGCGGACACCTCATCTCTACCACCCTGCCCGGCCAGGATCACCCTCACCCTTCCTCTCCTAAGGGTGGATGGGGGCTGGAGCCGTCAGCAGCAATCCTTTTCCTAAGAACTGAAAGGCTGTCTTATTCCAGATCATTCCCATTACAGTTATGACAGCTTGTCTTCTTCCTTGGCAAATAGAAGAGATGTTTTATCCTGCAACCCAGGACTGAGCCAGGGATGATGTGTGCGACTCTATGTATGCATGTTCCTTACCTTTACCCGGGATTCACACATATTATTTCAACTGAATCCAATCAGAAAAGTGCGTGGATTTGGGTTAAAAGTTGAGTGAGGAACCCTATATATATATATATATATATATATATATATATATATATATATATATATATATATATATATATATATATATATATATACACATATATAGTGGGGTATGCCTATATATGCCTATATATGTGTACATATGTGTGTATACACACATTTATTTTTTATTTATTTTTTTCTAACATATATATATATATATATATATATATATATATATATATATATATATATATATATATATACACATATATATATATACATATATATATATATATATATATATATATATGTTAGAAAAAATAAATAAAAAATAAATGTGTGTATACACACATATGTACACATATATAGGCATATATATATATATATATATATGTAATGTATTTATTTATTTTTTGCAGTACTCACGTGTATGTGTAAATCATTATTATATACTGAATTGAAAAGTGTACATAGATAACAAGCAGACAGACAGGTAGATGAATGGGGTGGCTCAGTAAATGAGTCGTTTTCATTATTAAGTTGAAGGCAACTTTTTTGTTTTCTTGTGTTTCATATTTTCTATTTCTATATCCTCTCTCCCTTCAATGTCATCCATGTAACCTGCATTAAATGACGGTTTGAATAGTCTGCATCGCTGTGCTTTATTGGAAAATAAAAGGGAAGATCATTTTAAATATTTATGTATAGGAATATATGTAACACAACTAAAATCTGGGACAGCATTCGTCCTTGTGACATGAGCTCTGTGCACTTGGTGTATAGATAAATAATGAGAATCAATGGTTGGGATTTAGCTGGGGCCCATTAGAAAGCTATGGATGTATGGAGAGTATCAGCTGTCATCTGTGTGCAGCAAGCAATGTATTGCCGTATGTACAGCAATTCTCTCCTGTCTGATCCCTCAGCAGGCGGCCTCATCTCAGCAATTGCACAGGTAGAAGGCATTCAGACACAGGCACACTTCCTCTGAACAGCCTCTGAAGTTGGTTGCTTTTCTGATTTCTATTTACACAAGATACATAATCATATATCAGTTATTCAGTTTGGTGACAAGTCTGGTAATTGGAATAAAGAGGGAACATCTCAACCTTATCACTCTCCAGACCCACAGAAAGCACTAATAAGACTGCATCAATCTTATCCAGCAAATAAATAAAATAGACAAACAAACAAATTCTCCTCCAACAAGTTAATGTGGTGTATCTGAGTGGAAAGTAGATATTTTCACGCGTTCTGGAGATGAGGAGTGACTTTTAATAAAATCAGAAGAAAAACAAATGTAATTCTGTAAGCAATTTCAGAGATCAGCCTTCCTCTTCCCTCAGGAGAGGCAGACAGCATCACACAACAGTCCTAGCCCACTACAATTAACCCTTTCACTGCTACATAACATGCACAGCATCACACAACAGTCCTAGCCTACTGCAATTAACCCTTTCACTGCTACACAACATACACAGCATCACACAACAGTCCTAGCCCACTACAATTAACCCTTTCACTGCTACACAACATGCACAGCATCACACAACAGTCCTAGCCTACTACAATTAACCCTTTCACTGCTACACAACATGCACAGCATCACACAACAGTCCTAGCCCACTACAATTAACCCTTTCACTGCTACACAACATGCACAGCATCACACAACAGTCCTAGCCTACTACAATTAACCCTTTCACTGCTACACAACATGCACAGCATCACACAACAGTCCTAGCCCACTACAATTAACCCTTTCACTGCTACACAACATGCACAGCATCACACAACAGTCCTAGCCTACTGCAATTAACCCTTTCACTGCTACACAACATACACAGCATCACACAACAGTCCTAGCCCACTACAATTAACCCTTTCACTGCTACACAACATGCACAGCATCACACAACAGTCCTAGCCTACTACAATTAACCCTTTCACTGCTACACAACATGCACAGCATCACACAACAGTCCTAGCCCACTACAATTAACCCTTTTCACTGCTACACAACATGCACAGCATCACACAACAGTCCTAGCCTACTGCAATTAACCCTTTCACTGCTACACAACATACACAGCATCACACAACAGTCCTAGCCCACTACAATTAACCCTTTCACTGCTACACAACATGCACAGCATCACACAACAGTCCTAGCCTACTGCAATTAACCCTTTCACTGCTACACAACATACACAGCATCACACAACAGTCCTAGCCCACTACAATTAACCCTTTCACTGCTACACAACATACACAGCATCACACAACAGTTCTAGCCCACTACAATTAACCCTTTCACTGCTACACAACATGCACAGCATCACACAACAGTCCTAGCCCACTACAATTAACCCTTTTACTGCTACACAACATACACAGCATCACACAACAGTCCTAGCCCACTACAATTAACCCTTTCACTGCTACACAACATACACAGCATCACACAACAGCCCTAGCCCACTACAATTAACCCTTTCACTGCTACACAACATACACAGCATCACACAACAGTCCTAGCTTACTGCAATTAACCCTTTCACTGCTACACAACATGCACAGCATCACACAACAGTCCTAGCCTACTGCAATTAACCCTTTCACTGCTACACAACATACACAGCATCACACAACAGTCCTAGCACTACACTTAACCCTTTCACTGCTACACAGCTTCACACAACAGTCCTAGTCCACTACATTTAACCTTTTCACTGCTACAAAGCTTCACACAACAGTCCTAGCCCACTACACTAAACTCCTTCATTGCTACACAGCATACACAGCATCACACAACAGTCCTAGCCCACTACAATTAACCCTTTCACTGCTACACAACATGCACAGCATCACACAACAGTCCTAGCCCACTACAATTAACCCTTTCACTGCTACACAACATACACAGCATCACACAACAGTCCTAGCCCACTACAATTAACCCTTTCACTGTTACACAACATACACAGCATCACACAACAGTCCTAGCCCACTACAATTAACCCTTTCACTGCTACACAACATACACAGCATCACACAACAGTCCTAGCCCACTACAATTAACCCTTTTACTGCTACACAACATACACAGCATCACACAACAGTCCTAGCCCACTACAATTAACCCTTTTACTGCTACACAACATACACAGCATCACGCAACAGTCCTAGCCCACTACAATTAACCCTTTCACTGCTACACAACAGTCCTAGCCCACTACAATTAACCCTTTCACCGCTACACAACATACACAGCATCACACAACAGTCCTAGCCCACTACAATTAACCCTTTTACTGCTACACAACATACACAGCATCACACAACAGTCCTAGCCCACTACAATTAACCCTTTCACCGCTACACAACATACACAGCATCACACAACAGTCCTAGCCCACTACAATTAACCCTTTTGACTGCTACACAACATACACAGCATCACACAACAGTCCTAGCACTACACTTAACCCTTTCACTGCTACACAGCTTCACACAACAGTCCTAGTCCACTACATTTAACCTTTTCACTGCTACAAAGCTTCACACAACAGTCCTAGCCCACTACACTAAACTCCTTAATTGCTACACAGCATACACAGCTTCACACAACAGTCCTAGCCCACTACAATTAACCAATTTCACTGCTACACAACATACACAGCATCACACAACAGTCCTAGCCCACTACAATTAACCCTTTCACTGCTACACAACATACACAGCATCACAAAACAATCCTAGCCCACTACAATTAACCCTTTCACTGCTACACAACATACACAGCATCACACAACAGTCCTAGCCCACTACAATTAACCCTTTCACTGCTACACAACATACACAGCATCACACATCAGTCCTAGCACTACACTTAACCCTTTCACTGCTAGACAGCTTCACACAACAGTCCTAGTCCACTACATTTAACCCTTTCACTGCTACAAAGCTTCACACAACAGTCCTAGCCCACTACACTAAACTCCTTCATTGCTACACAGCATACACAGCTTCACACAACAGTCCTAGCCCACTACACTAAACTCCTTCATTGCTACACAGCATACACAGCTTCACACAACAGTCCTAGCCCACTACAATTAACCCTTTCACTGCTACACAACATACACAACATCACACAACAGTCCTAGCCCACTACAATTAACCCTTTCATTGCTACACAACATACACAGCATCACACAAAAGTCATAGCACTACACTTAACCCTTTCACTGCTACACAACATACACAGCATCACACAACAGTCCTAGCCCACTACAATTAACCCTTTCATTGCTAAACAATGTACACAGCATCACACAACAGCCCTAGCATACTACACTTAACCCTTTCACTGCTACACAGCTTCACACAGCAGTCCTAGCCCACTACACTTAACCCTTTCACTGCTACAAAGCTTCACACAACAGTCCTAGCCCACTACACTAAACTCCTTCATTGCTACACAGCATACACAGCTTCATACAACAGTCCTAGCCCACTACACGTAACCCTTTCACTGCTACACAGCATACACAGCTTTACACAACAGTCCTAGCACTACACTTAACCTCTTCACTGCTACACAGCATACACAGCTTCGCACAACAGTCCTAGCCCACGACAATTAACCCTTTCACTGCTACACAACATACACAGTTTCCTGCAACAGTCCTAGCCCACTACACTTAACCCTTTCACTGTTATACTGCATACACAGCTTCACACAACAGTCCTAGACCACTACACTTAACCCTTTCACTGCTACACAGCTTCACACAACAGTCCCAGCCTAGTACACTTAATCCTTTAACTGCTACACAGCATACACAGCATCCCACAACAGTCATAGCCCACTACACTTAGTACTTTCACTACTACACAACATACACAGTTTCTCGCAACAGTCCTAGCCCACTACACTACACTTAACCCTTTCACTGTTATACTGCATATACAGCTTCATACAACAGTCCTAGCATACTACACTTAACCCTTTCACTGTTACACAGCTTCACACCCCAGTCCGAGCTCACTACACTTAACCCTTTCACTGCTACACAGCAAACACAGCTTCACACAACAGTCCTAGCCCACTACACTTAGCCCTTTCACTGCTACGCAGCTTCCCACAACAGCCATAGCCTACTACAATTAACCCTTTCACTGCTGCACAACATACACAGCTTCCCGCAACAGTCCTAGCCAACTATACTTAACCCTTTCACTGTTATACTGCATACACAGCTTCACACAACAGTCCTAGCCCACTACAATTAACCCTTTCACTGCTACACAACATACACAGTTTCCCGAAACAGTCCTAGCCCAGTACACTTAACGCTTTCACTGCTACACAGCTTCACACAACAGTCCTAGCCCACTACACTTAACCCCTTCACTGCTACACAACATACACAGCTTCACACAACAGTCCTAGCCCTACACTTAACCCCTTCACTGTCACAGCATACACAGCTTCACACAACAATCCTAGCCCAGTACACTTAACCCTTTCACTGCTACACAGAATACACAGCTTCACACAACAGTCCTAGCCCAGTACACTTAACACTTTCACTGCTACACAGCTTCACACAACAGTCTTAGCCCACTACACTTAAGCCCTAAACTGCTACATAGCTTCTCACAACAGTCCTAGCGCACTACACTTAACCCCTTCACTGCTACACAAAACAGACAGCTTCATACAACAGTCCTAGCCCACTACACTTTACCCCTTTACTGCTATACTGCATAGACAGGTTCACACAAGAGTCCTAGCCCACTACACTTAATCACGTCACTGCTACACAGTGTTCACAGCTTCACACAATAGTCGAAGCCCACTACACTTTACCCCTTCACTGCTGCTTTTTTATAAAAGTCTTAACACAATGAAGATAATCAGAATGATAGCTGTCATACACCTGTGTGTGTCCCAGAAGATAATGGAGCCATTCAGAAAGCACAGCGCAACTCGCGCATGCGCAGTAGAAAACAGGCTGTGAAGCCTGAAGATGTGATGGACGAATCGGCTTCAGGGGGCTGACATCACAGGATTCCTAGACAGGTAAGTGTACTTATGTTAAAAGTCAGCCGCTTCATTATTTGTAGCTGCTGACTTTAGATTTTTTGGTTTAAAGGCTGGAACTCCACTTTAAAGAAAAAGTAGAAAAACACACTTTTATAGAATAACAAACAAGCTGTCTAGCCTTTACACTGAATCTGAAAGGTATGGTAGTATTCGATAGATAGAGACAAACAAAGGCACATAGTCCAGTCACTCAGTGCAGAGGCTTTAAAATGTCATTGCAGAACTGAAATAACCATGGACAATCTACTTAACATTGTAAGTACCACATGTGAAAACACAGTAGGGCTGATTTTCTAAAGTAAATGAACAAGAGCAGGAACAAATCACTATGGTATGCTTGCATGGTTGGCTGGTATGAGCATGCAGCAATCCCCTAACCTATCTATCTGGATGTACACAGATGTTCAATGTGGTTGATGCAGTCCTAGTTTGCTATTTACACTGAATATACAAATAACGTTTGCTTGGAGCATTCTGTATTTGCCACATGTGGAAAAACACCATCTTCTATCCTCCAACTATTTCATGACCACGTATGGAAAGAAACAACCCAGCTCCAATCATCTACCCATTTTAATAGCACATGTGGAAACATACTTTTCTCTGCAACATTTTATTTACTACATGTGCCTGGCCCCTAATCCCCATACAGGGCACCGGATGCATGGATTTCAATGTGGGTTTTTTTTTATTAAACACGTGATTAGAGCTGGAGGCTCTAATTGGCTTCAAAAAGGATGTGCTTGGGGCGTAGAGCACTGCGCCCCAAGCCCACCCACTTGTGTGACATTAGCGAATTAATATTTGCTAATGTCTTCCTGCTTCTCCTCCCGGCCATTAAGGATGTGGGTCCTGAAACCTAATTGGCCAGGAGTCTTAGGACGGGTCTCAGGACCCACCTCCTGTTCAGCCAGGGGGAGAAGCATCGGCCCCGGCAGCTGCAGTTTTTTCTAGGAGCCCTACCCCGGATTCAGCAGTGCACCGCCACCTCGTCCTCCTCCCCACACCACTCGGTTTGGAAAAGAGATGTCTTTCTTCAGATACGGCTCCATTACCAGCACTGCTGGGCACATATGACAAGGCTGTAAGGTAAGGCCATGGATCGCGTGGGAGGGGGGGGTGGTGGTACCAGTACGGTATTTGTATATTGAAATCATATCCCCTCTCAAGCGTCTCCTCTCCAGAGAGAATAAGGTCAGTGCTCGCAACCTTTCCTCATAACTAATATCCTCCAGACCCTTTATTAGCTTTGTTGCCCTTCTTTGTACTCGCTCCATTTCCAGTACATCCTTCCTGAGGACTGGTGCCCAGAACTGGACAGCATACTCTAGGTGCGGCCGGACCAAAGTCTTGTAGAGTGGGAGAATTATCATTTTATCTCTGGAATGAATCCCCTTTTTAATGCATGCCAATAATCTGTTTGCTTTGTTAGCAGCAGCTTGGCATTGCATGCCATTACTGAGCCTATCATCTACTAGGACCCCCAGGTCCTTTTTCATCCTAGATTCCCCCAGAGGTTCTCCCCCCTTACATTACATTCATATTTTTGCCACCCAAATGCATTATTTTACATTTTTCTACATTGAACCTCATTTGCCATGTAGTTGCCCACCCCAATAATAATTTGTTCAGATCTTTTTACAAGGTTTCCACATCCTGCAGAGAAGTTATTGCCCTGCTTAGCTTAGTATGGTTCGCAAATACAGAGATTGTACTGTTTACCCCATCCTCTAGGTAGTTTATGAACAAATTAAACAGGATTGGTCCCAGCACAGAACCCTGTGGGACCCCACTACCCACCCCTGACCATTCCGTGTACTCCCCATTTATCACCACCCTCTGAACTCACCCTTGTAGCCAGTTTTTGATCCAGAGGAAGGAAAAAAACAATGATGCATGATCCAATTTGCTCCAGTGGGGGAAAAAAATAATTTTTGATTCCACAGGATAGTCCCTGAATCAACTACTTTTGGTGTTATTACCTCTAAATGGAAGTACTCAGTTATGTTTAATCAATTTAGAAATACACTCAGCTCTTTCTTAAAACAATTTACCGAGCTGTTGAGAACTAGTTGAGGGAGTCTATTCCACATCTCTTATGCCCCGTACACACGGTCGGACTTTGTTCGAACATTCCGACAACAAAATCCTAGGATTTTTTCCAACGGATGTTGGCTCAAACTTGTCTTGCATACACACGGTCACACAAAGTTGTCGGAAAATCCGATCATTCTGAACGCGGTGACGTAAAACACGTACGTCGGGACTATAAACGGGGCAGTGGCCAATAGCTTTCATCTCTTTATTTATTCTGAGCATGCGTGGCACTTTGTCCGTCGGATTTGTGTACACACGATCGGAATTTCTGACAACGGACTTTGTTGTCGGAAAATTTTATATCCTGCTCTCAAACTTTGTGTGTCGGAAAATCCGATGGAAAATGTCCGATGGAGCCCACACACGGTCGGAATTTCCAACAACACACTCCGATCGGACATTTTCCATCGGAAAATCCGACCGTGTGTACGGGGCATAACTGTGAAGAAGCCTTTCTGTATGCAAAGGTTAAATCTCTTTTTCTTCAGACATAAAGAGGTTTATTTACTAAAACTAGAGACTGCAAAATCAGCCTCACTTCTGCAAAGAAACCAATCAGTCTCCAGTTTGTATTGCCAAAGCCTAATTGAACAAGCTAAGGTTAGAAGCTGATTGGTTTCTTTGCAGAAGTAAGCCGGAATTTGCACTCTCCAGCTTTGGTAAATAAACCCCAAAGAGTTGTTCTCTGTAAAGACATGAAAGGGAATACCTCTATGCCAAATTCATATTTGAAGGAATTTGAGGAATACCTCTATGACCAAATATGAACCATATTTGTATTTATACATGTTGACTAGGGATGAACTCAATGTTCGGGTCGAATATAAGTTTGACTTGAACATCGGATATTCGCCCGTTTGCCGAACAGCGAATTCTGGGTTGTTCGTGGAAAATTAGAGTGCCGCGGAACGCCATGTAATGCAATGCAAGATCGCAGTGCATTGCTGAATGATGATTGGCCTGAACCGCATGCTTTGGCAAATCACAATGCGCTCAGCTGAGAGAGTCATAATTGGCCAAAGGCAGGGTGCCTTTGGCCAATCATGGCTCAGGGGGACTAAGTCCACGCCCCACACTATATAAGGTTGCTTACACGGCGGCCGTGTGTAGTGTTGTTGGCGTGGACAGAGAGATAGCTTGATTTAGATTAAGCAGGCAGGTTATTCAGTTAGTGGCAGTGTATTTTATATATATATATATATATATATATATATATATATATATATATATATACATATATACATATATACAGTCAGTCTAGTATATATATATAGATATATATGTATATATATCTATATATATACTCTGCATTTAGCATAAACTATATATTCAGTGTTTACTTGATAGTCATATATATATATATATATATATATATATATATATATATATATATATATTTTTTTTTTGCATCCAGTGTAGCCTATATCCAAAGTGCAATCTGTGGGGTACTGTTTCTGTATCATTTACACTTTTATGTTGGGGGAGGTACGGTAAAAACATGTAACAGCAGAGTGGTGCCATGCGGCTTTGCAATGCAGTGCAGCAAAAATGATCCCCATTCAACTGAATAGAACGCAATGCACGTAGTTGTGGTGTGGTAGTGTACTCATTAGTACAGCAAGCTCCTCCTAAGCTTCCTAGTTTATTATTCGTTCAGCCCTCCGGGGGACAAAGCAAAACACATTGGGGTGTGGCCTGGCGAGAACCCGGGCTGAGATAGTCTCTCACATCACTACTACATTACCATAGGACTCCATGCATGTGCGGCACCAGGGATGTTTTTTTCTCTCTTCCCTTCAGTGGCTACAGGAGCTGGGATGAGCTCCATCCCTTGCCGGCACTCCTGCAGCACATTCGGTATCATCTACATTACTCCCCTCATCGATTGAGCCTGAGCGACACACACTAGCAAACCGTGGGTCACAGTGGTTACCTGCTGTTAGAGACAAATTTCTGACCCTGGATGCAGAGAGAGTTTATCCAAGGGAAAAAATGGATCTTGTACCTACAAGTAAGCCTATAATAAAGCTTACCTGTAGGTACAGTGAATATCTCCTAAACGTAGTGTTTAGGAGATATTCACATGGAAAGCAGCCGGTGATGTCACTGGTGCATGCGCTCTGAAGGGACAGCATACCGCTTGGTTGTACTACTCCTGGGGAGGAGTGCAGTTCGTTCTGCACTTTTGTGTCCCATTTTTAGCTGACAGCCAGCTATAGCCTGCTGTCAGCTGACATCACTCAGCAGGTCCAGGCTGTGGAAAGATCCTAACTTTAAAGTCAGGATTCACCCAGATGCCTGGACCAGCAGCTCGCTCAGCCTCTCAGTGAGCCGCTGAGACCCTGAGCTGGCCGCCCCTGCCCCCTCCACAGCCTAGCATTTCAGTGAGCATGGGGGGGGGGTCAGAGCCAGGGACTGACAGTTACCATTCTTTGCTCACTGAAGGCTGAGAACTGAGTGATGAGCGGTCTTTGATCGTTCTGTTGTTGGTCTTAGAAGCAGCTGGGGACAGATGCAACATTGGATCGATGCTCCATCCACATAGGTAAGTATAATTTAAAAAAAAAAAAAAACATCTCTTTTAAAGGAAAAAAAATACCCCTCTCCCTCCTAAGAACCCTCCCTCCACAAGCAAAGATTCCCACGGTAAAATATCTCCCTCCCTCAAATATCTCCCAAAAATTAAACCTTCTGTCTCTAAACTGACTCCCAAAAGCAAAAATATCTCCCTCTATCAACACCCTCTCCCCCCAGGTGGTGTAGACAGTATAAAACAGTATAAAATACAGTGCAGCCATTGTACAGTTTCTAATACAGTGCAGGCGGTGTACACAGTATCTAATACAGTGTGTACAGCTTCTACTACACTTCTCGGTGGTGTAGACAGTATAAAATACAGTGCAGCCGTTGTGAAGTCTCTAATGCAGTGCAGGTGGTGTACACAGTGTCTAATACAGTGTTTACAGTTTCTACTACTTTTATGGTGGTGTGCACAGTATCTAATACAGTGTGTACAGTTTCTACTACGCTTCTGGTGGTGTAGACAGTACACAATACAGTGCAGCCATAGTACAGTTTCTACTACTTTTCTGGTGGTGTACACAGTATCTAATACAGTGTGTACAGTTTCTACTACACTTCTGGTGGTGTACACAGTACACAATACAGTGCAGCTGTAGTACAGTTACTAATACAGTGCAAGCAGTGTACACAGTATTTAATACAGTGTGTACAGTTTCTACTACACTTCTGATGGTGTACACAGTACACAATACAGTGCAGCCGTAGTACAGTTTCTAATACAGTGTAGGTGGTATACACAGTATCTAATACAGTGTGTACAGTTTCAACTACACTTCTGGTTGTGTACACAGTACACAATACAATGCAGCCGTAGTACAGTTTCTACTACTTTTCTGGTGGTGTACACAGTATCTAATACAGTAGTATCTAATACAGTGTGTACAGTTTCTACTACAGTTCTGGTAGTGTACATAGTACACAATACAGTGCAGCTGTAGTACAGTTTCTAATAAAGTGCAGGAGGTGTACACAGTATCTAATACAGTGTGTACAGTTTCTAATACACTTCGGATGGTGTACACAGTATCTAATACAGTGTAGTGTGGTAGTGCAAAACAAAAAATACATTATGTCCAGAAGGCCACCAAGGAGAGGCAGGCGCTCACATGCCACTAAAAGAGGCCAAGCTGCCTCTGTGTCTACAGTCCTAGGCGTGCGCAGGGGGTGTTCGGGTGTGCCTGGGCACACCCTAATCACCTTGAGAGGCGCCGATTCCCCCTGCTGCTGTTGCACCAATGCCCCTGAACGGGGCTCCTAAAAAAATTGTAAAAAATATAATAAAAATATAAAACTACTGACACTGTCCATTGCCTTACTGACAACAACCTCTGCTCTACTGACACTGTCCACTGCCCTACTAACACTGTCCATGTTTTTAATAAATTTGGGGTGCACACCCTAATGCAATAGGCTGCGCACACCTATGTCTACAGTCAACAGTGGTGGTCCTCTGCAGGTGCATCCTCTGCACACATTGGGGTGTGGCCTGGCGGGAACCCGGGCTGAGCTAGTCTCTCCCATCACTACTACATAACCATAGGACTCCGTGGATGTGTGGCACCAGGGATGTTATTTTCTCTCTTCCCTTCAGTGGCTACAGGAGCTGGGATGAGCTCCATCCCTTGCCGGCACGAGCTCCATCCCTTGCCGGCACTCCTGCAACACATTCGGTATCATCTACATTACTCCGCACATCGATTGAGCCTGAGCGACACACTAGCAAACCGTGGGCCACAATGGTTACCTGCTGTTAGAGACAAATTTTTGACCCTGGATGCAGAGAGAGTTTATCCAAGTGCAAAAATGGATCCCTATCTGCAGGTAACCACTGGATGTGCAGATACATGTGGATACAAGTTTATAGCAGCAGACAGCCTTGGCTCTTTTCAGCCCATCACTCAGGTGTACAGGCTGAGCAGAGATGGGAACATCTGAGATCCCGGGTGCAGGTATTTGCAGTATACTTGCTGCACCATGGTCATGTAGGATGTATGAATGAGACCCAAGACTGGATTTTAGCTAACCCTACTGTGCAAGTTGAGCAGGTGTAAGGGGCAACGTATTGTGGTAGGCAGTAAATTTAGTGATTTATTTAAACCTTAAAAAACTGTGTCCTAAGAAATTTTATGAAATATTTTAAGGGATTAAAAAATATATATATATTGTGCACTGCCTACCACAGGATGGTTGCACCTGGTCAATGTGGTTGGCTTTTATTCAGTCTTAAACTCTAGTAAACCCAACTTTTGAACTTGTACCTACAAGTAAGCCTATAATAAAGCTTACTGTAGGTACAGTGAATATCTCCTAAACGTGGTGTTTAGGAGATATTCACATGGAAAGCAGCCGGTGATGTCACTGGTGCATGCACTCTGAAGGGACAGCATACCGCTTAGTTGTACTTCTCCTGGGGAGGAGTGCAGTTCGTTCTGCACTTTTGTGACCCATTTTTAGCCAACAGCCAGCTATAGCCCGCTGTCAGCTGACATCATTTAGCAGATCCAGGCTGTGGAAAGATCCTAACTTTAAAGTCAGGATTAACCCAGATGCCTGGACCAGCAGCTCGCTCAGCCTCTCAGTGAGCCGCTGAGACCCTGAGCCGGCCGATCCTGCCCCCTTCACAGCCTGGCATTCCAGTGAGCGTGGGGGGGGGGGGGGATGGGCAGAGCCAGGGACTGACAGTTACCACTCTTTGCTCACTAAAGGCTGAGAACTGAGGTATGTATAATTTAAAAAAAAAACATCTCTTTTAAAGGGAAAAAAATCCCCTTCTCCCTCCTAAGAACCCTCCCTCCCCAAGCAAAGATTCCCACTGTAAAATATCTCCCTCCCTCAAATATCCCCCAAAAATGAAACCCCTTGTCTCTAAACTGACTCCCCAAAGCAAAAATATCTCCCTCTGTCAACACACTCTCCCCCAGCAAAGATTCCTAATTATGACAAAAATCTCCCTTCATCCAATTAAACTTCCCTCCCAGAAGAAAATCCCTGCCATTAACCACCCCCTGTAAACTACTCTACAAGAAATCCCCCTTCTCCAAAAGCAAACCCACCCCCCTTTCCTTAACCCCCACCAAAAGGAACTCCCCCAGGCTGGAATTCTCACTTCCTCATTCCCAAAACAGAAAATTGATGCCTTCCCACTTACCAGACCTCAGATTCAGCACGGCATAGAAGCAGGAAAACTTCTGCATCCCCAGTCTCCCTTCGGCTGTGTCATATGATACCTCGAAGAGGAGTCTAGGAGTTCCCTCAACCGTTCACTGTCAATTGCTGGCATCTGAAACCTTGCAGTAATTTCATGTTTTCCAGGGGGACCCTTTATTAAACTGAGGGGATTGGGCACAATAGAAGGGGGCTGGCTGCTGCACTCTGAAACTCTGATTGCTTCTACTGTGCTGATGCTGAAGCTAAACAGCAGGGTCACTGGCCATTTTGCCAGGATGCTCTGGGGGGGGTTTGAACACCTCTGACCCCCCCTTATCTACACCCCTGCCAGAATTATTCGATCATAGTGTTGGGTACATGCTGCTGGAGGATGCGCAGCGATTTGAAGGCTCCGATGTTGGTTCCCAGGTTGAGGAAGGGAAT
The DNA here is from genome assembly GCA_037952925.1 of Lithobates clamitans. NCBI lineage: Eukaryota > Metazoa > Chordata > Amphibia > Anura > Ranidae > Lithobates > Lithobates clamitans. The sequence continues at coordinate 2,865,466 of JBBGZY010000016.1, read as the reverse complement.
AACGTGAGCCTAGAGAGAAACTGACAGTCATGTTCCCCCAGCTGCAGCATACTGCCAAGTTTGCTGCAGTGACAAGGAGGGAGGGGATGATGAGGTCACTGACTGTACTTGGGTGCCTGAGAGAAGAGAGTAGGAGGAGGAGGAGGCACAACTCCAATGAGGCGGGATGTCCTCTAGGGGGCAGCTTAAGGGCAGCTACCCTATTGCATCACACCGGAGAGCTCCGCAGGTGCAGGGCGCTGCTGACTCCCCACTGACTTTTAAAAGTTCCTTGGTGTGGGCCTTTTTCGACATGTGTGCAGCAGATCGCACCGTTGCTGTTTGCAACATCTGTCTGAAGCTAATCAAGCGTGGCCAGAACAGCAGCCGCTTGGGCACCACATGCTTGACCAGACATATGACAACCTGCCATGCAGTCCGTTGGCAAAAGCACTTGAAAGACCCACATCAAAGAAAAAGACAGACTTCTCCGTGCTCCTCATCTGGGATCTCCAACCCTACTATACCTCCAGGCCTCTCAAAAATCTGCACTGAGAGAAATGAAGGTATAGAAATAGGTGTCCCAAGTACTTGCAGCCAATCTGCTAGCAGTATTTTGGATTCAGAACAAAAGTCCAATATTATTATATCTACCCCTGATCAGATTGACTATAAAAGCATGCATGCTCTGAAGTGGTTAAGCTGACTCTCAGTTCAGAATAAAAAGCTTCTGTTTAATATTTCCGCTTCTCAAGATTTTTATACAATTCCATTAAAGATTAAGATGCGTCAACAAGACTGGCGCATACAAACCACAAATATAAAAATACATATAGTGATAAAACATTGGTTTTAGCTGGGTGCTCATTTGAGGAAGTAGCTTTGTTCTTGCAGCATTTCTTGCTTCTTTTAATCCATTGGTGTATGTTGTTATATTCTGAATGTATTCTCAGGAGCAGGCGCAAACTTTTTGTTAACTGTTGCAGTCAGTCCAGTTCCTAAGCAAGGGAAGGGTGAGTTTTGCAGAATATCTGAATATGTCCTAAGGCTTATTAAGCGTAGAAGCTGAGTTATATATGTTAGGTATATAAAGCATGTATTGGAATAGACAGTTTACCATGATCACATTTCTTAATCACATCCATTACAGTCCCCCCTTGAAGCTGTCTATTTCAAACTATCCCTCATACTAAAAGTCCTACGCCCCTGGTCCATTCACCTCTGCAACTCTTTTGGGCTGTATATAGAGAAGAGCAGTGACTAATTCACTACCCCCCTCGATACAGCTTGGAGAGAGGCAATCAGGTGCTGTCTGTCCCTGTAATCCTATGGTGTTGCCTCACGGGGGAAAGTGACTGTAACGGGGCGTAACACATAATCATCATCAAGTCTCACATAATCTTCATCATCATCATCTGGTATTTCCTGGTTCACAAACATGGGAGTAGATTGGTCAACAGCTTTTTCCCACACTTCTTAAAGCAGGGAAGAACACAGCAGACCATGACAGCTAGGGTCACTAGAATTATCAGAATGGCTATTCCAATCTGTGTTAAAATTCCCTGCCATCCCCCCTTGATCCAGGCGAAGTACTGATCCCTGGGGTTGGAGAGCCCTGAATTCTTCTTTAATTCTTTGGACAAATCCTCAAGTTTTTGGATGGCTAAAGTCACATTACCATTTGGGCCTGTGTTATCTGGGATATAAGTACAGCATGTACTCGTTTCAGGTAACAGCTTACACACACCCCCCTTTTCAGCTAGGACCATATCTAAGGCCATACGGTTTTGGAAGGCCATATGTGAAGCGGCTTCTAGTTGTTCGGCTAAACCTTGGAGTGCATCTCTAGTGTAATTGACAAACCTTTGTTGGTTGCAGTAGATGTCATTTATCTAGTCTACATTCTTGTTTACAGTGATGATGGGGATTAGGGACTCCTGCTGCTACTTTGTATCTTTCTTTAAACTCATCTGGGACCCCTCTAGGGACCCCTATGGCATCTATGTATACATGAGGGTCAAAGCTTCCTGCTGGGGCACTCCTACGCCTCCTGTTAGGTCGGGGTGTGTTGTTTGTATTTGGATTTGAATTTTACGAGAGAATATGTAGAGGCATTATGGCCTTGGCCAGTGCACATTCTCCTGTCCTCTATCCTGTCAATCTGCTTTTAATTTTCATGCCTCCGCAAATCAACTACACGTCTCCCAAAGACTGAACTTTATTTTGCACCAGATCTGCAGACACCTCAATATAAGATCCACAGTAACCCTTAGTGAAATTCCCAAGAGTTTACCCCACTCCCTGATACTGTCGATAGCATGTGTAATTGCCAGGATATATGGTGATACCTTGTCCTGGCTTGGGGGTCTTGGTGACTATGGGATATTCCTTCTACCAATGTTCACAATGTTCCCACTGGGAGTGGTCAGTGGTTGTGTTGGTAAATAGGCTGAGGAAACATGTCTTATGTTCAGGGGATATGTTCAGGGGTGCTGTTCCTAAATGTGGTCTAGCCCCCCCACACACATAGCAATTGGTATTATTGTGTTTCCCCACACTGTACCTCATCCACTCGAGCCACAAGTTGACATCTGAGAACCTGGTTTCTGCAGCCATAGTATCCTCAAAGATAGTTTCTGCTATGGCCACCATGTCTTTTAATGTCTGTTTATGGGGCCTCGAGGGGTTTGAGCTAGATGTGGATTGGGGAACTCCCCACTCTGGGTTATTGAACATATCTTTCAGTTGGAAAGGCTTTCTAAAACCAAGATACCCACTCCCCCACCATTGGCCCACAACATAGGTCCCACTGTCTCCTGGGCTAGGATTCTCAATGGTCAGCCTGAACTCTTTGGTGTAATACTGATCTGTGTGCATGTTGATTGTCATTCTATCTAAGAGTGACTTCCCATTTTTGTCTTTTCTATTTTGGGCGTTTTCAGGTTTGTACCCCCAGTTTGTACCCCCAGTGTTCCAACCCACTGCTCCCCAGGAATCACAGTTGTTACCCCAGTAGGAATCAGTAATGCATACATACACAGTCATGGGCCTTACTGTTTGATCCCAGGACCGGATCATGTACATAGTACCTGGAATTATCTGTTCATAAGAGGATATAAAAGTGGCAACATGTGTATTGGATGAGTTATACCAGAATTGGGTTATACCATCTTTTTGTTTGATGGTACCTCTTGTGCCTGAGCGATGATTACAGTGAAAAGGATATACAGAATCATTTGGTCCCCTCAGCCTCTTCCTCAGGTACAGGGACTTTTTTGCAGTGGGAGGCGTGTATCCACGTGTTTTTCCCGGCCACCTTGACTGATGTGGCAGTTATTAGGAGAACCTGGAAAGGACCATCATATCTGGGTTCAAGAGTGTGCTTTCTCACAAATTTCTTTACCAGGACCCAATTGCCGGGAACCAGCTTGTGCATTCCTGTATCTAGCTCAAGATCTGGAATGGAAGAAAACACTTGCGAACGGATACGGGTTAATTCTCGGGATAAAGCAGTCACATAATTAGTTAATACATCAGATTGGAGCTGTAATTGCTGTGGGAAGTAACAACCCAGTCTGGGGGCTGAACCAAACAATATCTCATAGAATTATAAACCATGGTTTCCCCTTGGAGTGTACCTAACACTGAATAAGGCAATGGGTAGGCTGTCTGGCCAACTCATTCCCGTTTCCTGAGACATTTTCAGCATTCTAGATTTTATTGTGCCATTCAACCTCTCCACCTTCTCACTGCTCTTAGAATGGTATGGGGTGTGGAAAGCTAGTGTGACCCTAAAACTGCCCATATTTCCTTGGTCACTGAGGCCGTGAAAGTCGGCCCCTGATCGCTCCCTATAACCTCTGGGACACCATATCTGCACACTATTTCCATTAAAAGTCTTTTAGCCTTGGTCTTTGCCGTCATGCAGAGAACATATCAATGCATATTCATATCGGCCACTGTTCGGCATCTGGATGTGGTCAATCTGTATCCTTCAAAAGGGGTACTGGGCTTTTGCTAGATGCTTCAAAGGTTCCTTCTCTGTTCTTCCAGGATTGCACACTTAGCACAGAAGGTGCATAACATGCACTCACTTGTTGGTGAGTGGAGTGATCCCCGGAGCCAAGTAGTATCTGTTGATCAGGGCGTTCATCAAGGATTTTGACAGATGAGAGGCACCGTGGGCCCACTGTACCACTGCAGGAAACATTGATCGTGGCAGACACGGTCTCTTGTTTAATTCCATGATTCCTTTAACTTCTGTGGCTCCTTTTTTGATCCACACTTCTTTTTCTTCTTTGTCAGCTGCCTCCTGTTGCTCCTTGAGGTTAGTCCTGTTTACAGGAGGGTTTTGAAGAATCATGGTGGTTTATACAGTCTCTTCAGGGGTATCTATTGGGTCATCCAGGATAGGTGCATTCACTCTGACTGAAGTGCTGACCACTTGTCGCGTCCCATCTGCAGCTTGCTTCGCAGCGGTATTTGCCAGTTGATTGCCTTGTGCTTCTTGGGAAACCAGCTTGCCGTGCGCCTTTACCTCAAGTATAGCCACTTGTGCTGGGAGGAGTAGGGCATCCATTAAGTCCTTGATAGCTGCACTGTCTTTTAAAGGTGTTCCTGCTGCTGTCAGGAACCCTCTGGCTTTCCAGATGATCCCAAAATCGCAGGCCACACCAAGAGCATATCTCGAGTCTGTATAAATGTTGGCTCTTTTTCCTTCTGCCAATTTGCATGCCATAGTTAGGGCCTGGAGTTCTGCTTCCTGGGCAGACATGGAGGAGGGTAATGCTGAAGCTTGAAGAACTGTATCTTCGGTGGTGACTGCGTATCCTGTGCGGTACAGTCCAGTGCTGTCTGCATACCTGGAACTATCCACAAAATTGTCAAGTCAGGATTCTCAAGGGCTGTTTCACTGACTGTCGGTAGGTGTGATGTCTCCATCTTCATCACTTCGAAGCAGTCATGAGCGGTAAGATGAGGGTCATTCCCCAAAGAGGTTCCCCCCTCGAGAATAGGAGGCAGAGTGGATTGGTTAAGGGTATCACATCGGAGGATGGTGATGTTATCGAGGAGAAGCAAGTCTGAGGTGCCTCTGCAAGGACAGATGTTTGGGCTGTACTTGGTTTAGTATGGTAGTTATGTCATGAGGGGCAAGGAGGATCAAAGGATGGCCCAATATGACGTCAGCAGTCTTGTCTAAAAGGGCTTGGGCTGCAAAGACGGCTCTGAGGCAGGAGGGTCCCCCCCTGGCCACTGAGTACAGTTGACAGGAGTTATACCCAATGGGTCTGAGTCTGTTGTCATGGGTCTGGGGTCTGAGCCAGAACTCCTGTGGCATGTCCTTGTCTCTCTATGAAAAACAGTTTGAAAGTCTTTTCATAGTCTGGGAGGCCCAAAGCAGGGGCTGTTGAGAGGATCTCCTTCAGAATTTCAAAATTGTCCACAACTTCAGTGAGATGTCGGGTGCCTTGGGAGATGCAGTGGCATAGGTAAATCACTTTCTCTCTGCACCACTGAACCTTTTGCTTCAAGGCCTTGCTCAGCCAGGTAGTGGAGGAGGCTTTCAGAGAAGATTGAGGCGTCACCAAGGGTATCTGCACAAAGCAGGAGGTCATCTACATACTGGAGGAGTACAATGTCTGGGTGTAACTTCGTACAGGTGTCCAGAATGAGAGCCATTGCCTTGGCAAATTGGGAGGGGGGCACCTTGTGGCATAACACTCCAGGTGTATCGGGCAGGTGACACAGGCTTGCCTGAATCCTAGCGGAGAAGGTCCATGTGATCCGAAGAGGGGTGAGGTGGTGGGCGAGGTTGGGGCTTGGTTGACTGTGGGTGAATTTCCGGGGGCCTCGGCATTCCCTTCTGGAGTGGCTGGGTCGTCCGCAGTTGTAGCAGACACATGGAGTTGGTACTGGTGGGCGCAGATACGGCGTGTCAGAGGCCATCATGAGAGGAGCTACCTTCTTACTGTTCTGTGCAGATTCTAGGCCTTTTGCTACTAATAACAACGTCTCAAGCTCCATTACTCTATACTCTGGGCGTGATAGGATCAAACCCTTTTGAATTAATTCTTTAAGACCCGAGATAAATTCAGACTCTGGCTGAAATAATCAAGACATCCTATACATAAATTGAAATGCTACATTGATTGTAACATGTTCCATCGCTGGAAACATGTGGGTGGGTTTCGGTGTGGGCGGCTCAGGGGGTAATGGCATAGGCCGTGTTGCCACAGGGGGACGTGTCAGAGTGGTAGGTGTCGAATGTGGCAGAGGGGCGGTAGGGGGAGGTGTCACCTAGAACAGAGGGGCGGTACACAAAGGGCAGTGTCTACTTCCTGGGGACCAGACGCCATTATAGGGCGGTAGCTGACTACTTAGTTTCCTCTTTTCTGGCTTCATATACACATATACAATACGACCATTTTGATTATTTTGATTAATTTCATGTTCTGTCCACCCTTCTTCATGAATAGCTTTTGCAACTTTAAATCAAGCATCTGCTGCTCGTAGCAGCCCGTGATCTGACAACAGACCCTTTTTACATTTCAAAATATTACGCCATTCATCTACCTGTAGCCCTCCGCCCAAATGCATATCAACCCCACACACTTTTGCCAATTTCTTTCCCTTTTTGACAGCACCCTCTCCTTCCCACTCTAACACCAAGTGACAGGCCAAACTGCCCTCTCTGGGCCTCACTAACTTTTGCCCCATTGTTTTGTTAGCCATTGAAGAGTTTGTGTGTCCGGGCTCAGGGTTTGTATGGCGGTTTTATGAAGCCGTTCTGGACTCAAGGGGGTGCGACAATCCCTCTATCTGTCACCTGGTACCGGTTCAGACCATATCACAGTCTCAAGTTAACAAGGACAAGATAGATAGAGCGTGGGAGAGAGAGAGAGAGAGAGAGAGAGAGAGAGAGAGAGAGAGAGAGTGAGTGAAAGAGGGCAGCAGTACACCACCATCTGATTTTAGCAGGCAAATTTCCCTACCCCAGTTGCTGAATCGTAAAAAGAAATTTGGTTCCAGCCATCCACATACTCAGTGTCTAAATGCTAGCTTGGCCAAATTGCTAGCACTGCAACTGCTGCCTTTTCAGCTGGTAGACTCTGCCCCCTTTCGTGAATTTGTGGAATGTGCTGTACCCCAGTGGCAGGTTCCAAAACGCCATTTCTTTTCACGGAAGGCCATTCTGGCTCTCTACCGGCATGTGGAAGGCAATGTTTTGTCCTCATTGGACAGGGAAGTCAGCAGTAAGGTTCATATTATTGCTCACTCATGGTCCAACAGGCATGGGCAGGGACATTACCTTTCCTTCATGGTGCATTGGGTAACTCTGCTGGTTGCTGGGAAGGATGCAGGACAGGGTGTTGTTGGAGCTTGTTCTGCCACCACGCCTCCAAAATGCTAGTAGTGATTCTGCTACAGCTCTCCCTTCCACCCCCTCCTCTTCCTCTTCCTCTATGGCCTCTTCTGCATATTTGTCCTCTGAACCAGCGGTGCTCCATAAGCGGGGGCTACGCAAGCAGTCAGGCTAAAAGATGCCATGCGGTGCTTGAGTTGGTCTGCCTAGGGGACAGGAGCCACACTGGGGCAGAGATTCTGTCAGCTCTGCAGGGGCAGGCTCAGAGGTGGTTGACGCCACACCAGCTTCAGCCAGAAATGGTTGTATGTAACAATGGCACCAACCTTCTCTCCACCCTCCAAAAGGCACACTTGACCCATGTTCAATGTTCAATGTTTGGCACACATCCTGAATTTGGCGGTGCAGCGGTTCTTGAGCAGGTACCCAGGCTTACAGGATCTCCTGAGGCAGGCCAGAAAAGTCTGTGGTCATTCCTGTCGGTCATACAATGCCAGTGCTTGGCTGGCTGACATTCAAAGGGGATGCAACCTGCCCACCAACTGCCTCATGCCCACCAGGTGGAACTCAATGTTGGCAATGCTGCAGCTGCTGCACAAACAGCAGAGGGCCATCAATTAGTACCTATGCGAGTATGGCACCAGGACAGGGTCAGGGGAGCATGACTTCTTTTCGACACACCAGTGGCTACTGATCAAGAATGCATGCACTGTCCTGTCACCATTTGAGGAGGCCACAAGGATGGGGAGCAGCGACAATGCATGCATCAGTGACACTGTCCCCTAGTCTTCCTGCTGGAGCACACGCTTCATGGAATCATGGACAGGGCACTTGAGGCAGAACAGCAGGAGGAAGAGGAGGACTTCCTTTCCTCTCAAGGCTCCCTTTATCCAGATAGCATTCCTGCGGGCCCACCAAACACACAGGAAGAAGTGGAGGAGGAGGAGGATTGTGTTAGCATGGATGTAGAGGAAAACACTCAGCAGCAGTCTTTAAGGGATGGTTTTTAGTCCCCAGAAATCCAAGGAGTTGTACGTGGCTGACAGGAGGTAGTTGCGGATCATGTGATCCTTAGTGACCCAGAGGACTCAGAATCAAATGCCTCTGCAAACTTACACTGCATGGCCTCCCTGATTCTACAAAGCCTGCAAAAGGATCCTAGGATTCATAGTGTCAAAGAGAGGGATCATTACTGGCTGGCAACCCTTCTTGATCCGCGTTACAAGGGTAAGGTTGCAGAACTCATCCTGCCTTTGCAGAGGAAGCAGAGGATGAAACAATTTCAGGAGGCCTTGATGAAAGGTTTGTGCAAGGCTTTTTCGGACCCTGGGAGGTTACAATTTCTTGGTGCTGGACAACATGTTGCTGAGGCTTGTTTCAGTCGGAGGAAGAGTGGTGGAGAAGGTAGCCAGCTGAACGATGCCTTTAAACAATGTTTCAGTCCTCAGCGCCAAGGTCTGATCGTTTAAAGCAACTATCTCCAGCGTCATGGTGCAGGAGTACCTAGGCGCAAGAGCAGACTTGGAGACCTTTCCAACAGAGCATCCACTGGGTTACTGGGTCTAGAGGATGGACCACTGGTCAGAACTTGTTTAATATGCAATTGAGCCATTGGCCTGTTCTGCATCCAGCGTGCTTTCTGAACGCACATTCAGTGCTGCTGGAGGGTTTGTAATGGATCAAAGAGTGCGCCTATCCACAGACTCCGTTGATAGGCTCACATTCATAAAAATGAATCAGTCTTGGATCAGCAGCTATCAAGCACCTACATTTGATATGGATGTGGGATCCCTTGAACACTGCCTATGCTGACTATCCTATTCCTGCTCAATTTTGATGATGCTAGCTTTCAACAATATTTTTGGTTTAGGGCACCACCCAAGGCCCAATTTTTCTGCCTCTGTTTAACAGGGGCATGTAATTACAATTTTTAATCTAATATTTCACAGCAGGGCTCATTCCTGCTCCAACAAGAGTATCTGTGAGGGGTTACAGTGTTGTGGCACCACCCCCCAAGGCCCAATTTTTCTGCCTTCGTTTAACAGGGGCATGTAATTACAATTTTTGATATAATATTTCAACGCACGGCCCGTTCCTGCACCCAACAAAAGTAACCGTGAGGGCTTACACTGTTGTGGCACCACCACCACCACCCAAGGCCCAATTTTTCTGCCCCTGTTTAACAGGGGCATGTAATTACAATATTTTATATAATATTTCACATCAGGGCCTGTTCCTGTGCCCAACAAGAGTAACTGTGAGGGCTTACAGTGTTCTGGCGCCACCAAAACTAAAGGCCCAATTTTTCTGCCCCTGTTTGACAGGGTCATGTAATTACAATTCTTGATATAAAATTTCACAGCAGGGCCCGTTCCTGCACCCAACAAGAGTAACTGTGAAGGCTTACAGTGTTCTGATACCACCAAAACCTAAGGTCCAATATTCTGCAGAGTATATCGGGCAGGCCGTATAGTATATGTACTGCTGTTCAGAGTATATAGTGCCTGGGGGCCTGGGGGACCCACATGCAATTTTTTAAAAAATTTGGGTGTGGGGTTCCCCTTAATATCCATACCAGACCTGAAGGGCCTGATATAGATTTTGGGAGTGACATCCACGCCATTTTTTGGGGTATGTATGGTATTTTTATCTATATTGCCGGGATCCGACAATACATTACAGCCGCGAGCAGTTTTGAATTACATTTTTTTTCCTTTAGAAATTTCATTTTGCTGTGGCACTGAGCTACTTTACAGGCATACTAAGGACAGTCCCAAAGCACGGTATTTAAAGGAATAGTTGATTTTTATTGTTTCACTTTATGCATTATTAAAATCACTGCTCCCAAAAAAAGTCAGTTTTTAAAACTTTTTTTTGCATTGATACATGTCCCTTGGAGCAGGACCCGGGTCCCCAAACACTTTTTATGGCAATAACTTGCATATAAGCCTTTAAAATGAGCACTTTTGATTTTTCACATTCGTGTCCCATAGACTTTAACGGTGTTTGCGTGTTCGAACAAATTTTTTGCCTGTTCACATGTTCTGCTGTGAACCAAACCGGGGGTGTTCGGCTCATTCCTAATGTTAACCATATCCCCCCTTAATCTCCTCGTCTAAAGAGAATAAATTCAGTTCCTCATACCTTAGCTCCGCCATGCCTCATATCAGTTTGGTTGCCCTTCTCTGCACTTTCTCCAGACCTCCGATATACTATTTGTGAACTGGTGACCAAGGTCAAACACCATATTCCAGATGATGTCTTACTAATGATTTGTACAGGAGAAAAATTATATCTCTCTCTCTCTGCAGTCAATACCTCTTTTAATACAAAGAAGTATTTTGCTAGCTTTAGAAACTGCAGCTTGACATTGCATACTATAAGTCTATGATCTACCAGAACACCCAGATCCTTCTCCACGATTGACTCTCCTAGCTGTTCTCCTCCTAGAATGTATGATGCATGCATATTCTTAACCCTCAAGTGCATTACTTTGCATTTATCAATATTAAACCTCATTTGCCACATAGTTGCCCAATTAAATAGAGCATTGAGGTCAGCTTGTAAGTTGGAAACAACCTGTAAGAACGTAATTCCATTGCATAGCTTGGTGTCATCTGCAAAGACTGAAATGGTACTTTTAATGCCAGATTCTATATCATTTATACATTTATTAAAAAGTAGGGGTTCCAACACTGAACCTTGGGGTACACCACTGATAACCTTAGACCATTCATCATTAACCACTACTCTCTGAATACGGTCTTTTAGACAGTTTTCTATACATTTACAAACTTTATTTTCTAAGCCTGTAGATTTTACCTTACACATTAGCCGTGTGTGGGGAACTGTGTCAAATGCTTTTGCCAAATCCAGATATAATATATCCACATAGCCACTCCTTTGTCTAAGTTTTTGCCTACCTCCTCATAAAAAGAAATCATATTTGTTTGACAACTTCTCTTTACATGAATCAATGCTATTGCTTAAAATATTTTTTTCTAGCAAAACCTCTTCTGTGTGATCTTTTATTAAACTCTCAACCTTCACAACTTTAGAAGTTAAACTAACCTGTATGTAGTTACTTGGTAAAGACTTTGAACCCTTTTAAACTATAGGCACCACCAAGGCTTTTTTTCTCAGAAAATATGTGCAGGAACTCAACCATGACCACCCAAACCCCCCCCCCCACACACACACACACACAAACACACACCCACACACCCTCTAATCGCATCAAATAGTGGGTGTGGTCAAATTTCACCATTAACAGTGGGAGGGCCTTAAAGGGGCATTAAATACCAGGAGTGCATTACGTACCGTGTAAGAGTGCAGAGTTTCGGGGGGGCGCCCACAGAGTGCAGAGTTCAGGAGTGCACTACTTGCAGTGTTTCGGGGTGCTTTACGTTCATACTGTGGGAGTTCAGCGCTGCGCTGCATATAGAGTGCCGACTTCAGGAGTGCGCTACACATAGAGTGCAGAGTTTAGTCTTTTTCGACAACTGCTCACCTCTGCATCTCACATCCACATCTCACTTTCACCCCTCTTCATCTCTGACCTCTGCATGCAACCTTCCCTCCTTTTAAAAGCTCCATCTTCCACGTCTTATTTTTGTTGCTGTAATAAACTGAAGCACCCAGCTGGCTCTAGTACCTCCCTGGACACTGTAGGTGGCACCTCCTCCCTCGCTTGCAGATAATCTAGTGGGAGTGTCAGAATCCACAATGAACCCCGGGCACTTGCATCTTCCTTAATCCCATCCTGCACTCTGGAGATCTGTTGGAGACAAGCTATCACTGATAAACACAGAAGCCGGACTTCTGTAATTACCAGTGATAGTGGTGAGCAGGGAGCAGAGGGCCTGAGCCACAGGTATTGGAACTGAGTTCTACCAAGTTCCAACTGAGAAAAGGCCCGGGGCACCACATTGTTCTTACACCACTCCAGTGGTACCATGCCTGTCATTAAAGAGTTTCTAAACAATGGCTTAGATATTTCAGAGCTCAACTCTTTCAAGACCCTTGAGTGTAAGCCATCTGGCCCAGGTGCTTTATTCGTCATTATTTTGTCTAAATGATTATGGACTATGTCACTTTTAAGCCATTGTGGATCAACTGGCCTATGTCAATATCATTCCCACTAACCACTTGCTGACCGCCCCATGCTGGGTCAAGTATCTGGTACATGATCAGCACTTCTGGGTAGTGCTTTGATTTGTTACAGCACAAGCCAATCACAGGGTCCCAGCCAATGATTGATCTCTGGGACCCGCTGATCGCCTCCATCATTCACTGAAGGGAGCTCTGTCTGAACACTGACAGGCGATCTTGCTGTTTTTTTATTCCCTTCAAAGCAGGGAAAAAAACAGCAAGATCACTTAGTAAAAGCAGCACATAACACCCCCATTACACATTGTTAGACATGCATTTAACCCCTTGATCACCTCTAGATGTTAAACCCTTCCCAGGCAGTATCATTAGTACAGTGACAGTGTATAGTATTAGCACTGATCACTTTATTAGTGTCACTATTGATGTCAGTGTCAGTTAGTGAAAAAAAATGTAATTTGCATATAATGTGTTGCATGACCATGCAATTGCCAGTTACAGTAGCCGAATAGCAAAAAATGGCCTGGTTATGATGGGGGTAAAGTCTTCGGGAGGTCAAGCGGTTAAAGGATAGGTTCACCTTTTGCAACATGTTACATGTTACACCCATATTCAGGGTGTAACATGTTACAAATCCACCGGTCCCCGCACCTCCCTGGCCCCCCCCGATGTCACAGGTGGCAGGGGATCTTTTCCCCCCACTCTTTGTGAGAATCTTCAAAGAACGTGGTCTGCCTCCCCAGCCATGGCACTCATTCACAGAGTTATGTGAATTGAAAATGACAAGGTCCGGCAGCCTTTGTGGCTGTCGGCTTGTAGTTCTCAATGAACTACCACAGTGCTGTTGAGCACTGTGGTATTTCATTGACGTCTTATGTTAATGTGTAACTGCTTGGCTGTATGTTGTACGGACAAAAAGCTTACACACAGAGCCTGCAAGAGCCCTTGATTGCACCCACAATCTGCTGATTGTGGGTGAAATGCTTTCCAGGCTCCCAAGAAAAAAAGCACGAACCGAGGAAAGCCGATTACTGACACTTCCTGGCTCACGCTGTGATTGGTCACAGTTGATCATGTGGTAAAGAGCCTCCGCCAGAGGCTCTTTACCACGATCGGAGATGTGGTGTGTCAGAGTGGCACACCACACCACCAACCGCAGCGCTGCATACCCCCGCAGGCGTGTTGGCTTGTTATCCTGCTGGACATCATATGACGCCCAGTCAGGATAACTGAACCACTTCTCGGCCATCCATCTGCTATATGAAACAGAAAATTTTCCTCTTGGTTGGGATTTTAAATGGGGGGAGGTCTCCAAGAAGTATGACAAAAGGAGTATAAAAAAAAAAAATATATCCAATTTTTATTATGTCAAAAAATTAAAAAACATAGCACATACTAATAGGGATCACAGATACCGACAAATATTGTGGATGCCAGAATGTACAAATAACAATAATACAACCAAAGGTATACAAAACAGATTGACGGAACTACACTTAACCCTTGGAGGCTGCTTGAGCAAGGAGCTCTTGACAGTGCAGGCCCAACGCGTTTCAAGGTATTTAATAATGATTATAACCTCTTCTTCAGGGGCTGGGGGTGAGGTGTATATCCGTCATAGTATTATAGGGTCAACATCACATGACATCCGATTCAGGAGAGGGGGAAGGATAAAATGGTTAGCCACCGAGGTCCAGAACCGAATGTCGGCGCCACCACCACGAGACCGAGATCGTAAGCAAATCGAGACCGGACACAGAGGGCGTCACGTCCGTCAGCTATTGTTGTATGAAGAGTAGAGTTCTCAACTCTCGCTCCAACAGATGGATGACCATCTAACTGATAGCAACCCAGCTATTTAAAGTTATAGCGATGTTATTGGACTATAGTGTTGTTTATGGTGGCTAATTGAGCCTTAGTCCAGAAGGACTCGCTGGGGAGACACTGAACTGAATGTGCAGTTGCTGCTGATCGTGCAAGCCACCAATCGAGGAGCTCCACTATTATCTCCTTCTGGACTAAGGCTCAATTAGCCACCATAAACAACACTATAGTCCAATAACATCGCTATAACTTTAAATAGCTGGGTTGCTATCAGTTAGATGGTCATCCATCTGTTGGAGCGAGAGTTGAGAACTCTACTCTTCATACAACAATAGCTGACGGACGTGACGCCCTCTGTGTCCGGTTTCGATTTGCTTACGATCTCGGTCTCGTGGTGGTGGCGCCGACATTCGGTTCTGGACCTCGGTGGCTAACCATTTTATCCTTCCCCCTCTCCTGAATCGGATGTCATGTGATGTTGACCCTATAATACTATGACGGATATACACCTCACCCCCAGCCCCTGAAGAAGAGGTTATAATCATTATTAAATACCTTGAAACGCGTTGGGCCTGCACTGTCAAGAGCTCCTTGCTCAAGCAGCCTCCAAGGGTTAAGTGTAGTTCCGTCAATCTGTTTTGTATACCTTTGGTTGTATTATTGTTATTTGTACATTCTGGCATCCACAATATTTGTCGGTATCTGTGATCCCTATTAGTATGTGCTATGTTTTTAAATTTTTTGACATAATAAAAATTGGATATATTTTTTTTTATACTCCTTTTGTCATACTTCTTGGAGACCTCCCCCCATTTAAAATCCCAACCAAGAGGAAAATTTTCTGTTTCATATATTAACACAGGGATGTGGGGGTTGGGTGTCTCCTTCCACCAAGTACGTGTCACCACCCATTGTTCTATCATTCTGCTATAGGCCAGCCGGGAAGGGGTTAAGGACTTGACAGATTACAGGGTGCCGTGACGTGGCTCTATGGCTTACGCATGCATTTGTAAATGTGTGCGGACTGAACCCCTGTTTTTAACACATACTGTTAGACAGGTTAATTGGTTGTCTGCGAGCTGGTGGTAAGTAGGCTTGGAGTTTTTTCCTGGGTATTCCCCAGGTTTTGTTGTTATCTGTTTGTGGCCTTCCAATGCCTCTTACCAGCTATAAGTGAGGGTGGTGGCACTGTTTTTGTAATCACATTGGGGTGTGTATTTTTCCAACAATGCACCAGCACCTTTGCAGCCATTGTGCTATTTGCTGGGTGTCTGGTGTGTCCTGTACCTTTAAGAAGGGGTGGGCTCCCTTCAGTCCACCTGCCCTCACTTAACCTACAGAATGCATGTGCCTCCACTGTGGGGACACCCAAATATTTAGTGTTAGGACCACAGATTACAGGGTGCCGTGACATGGCTCTGTGGCTTATGCATGCATTTGTAAATGCGTGCGGACTGAACCCCTGTTTTTAACACGTACTGTTAGACAGGTTAATTGGTTGTCTGCGAGCTGGTGGTAAGTAGGCTTGGAGTTTTTTCCTGGGCATTCCCCAGGTTTTGTTGTTATCCGTTAAGGACTTGAGCTCCCCCATTTTTCTTTGTATACACTGAAGAAGGTATTTAATAAATGTGCCTTTTCTTTGTCCCCAGTTACCAACTCTAATTTACTTTGTAAAGGACCTACATGCTCAGACAGAACCTTTTTACTGTAATACAATTTTTGGATGGTTTATCCTATTCTTTTTTGCAACCTGTTGTTCGCTTTGTAATTTTTGCGGTATTGATTTCCTTTTTACATATTCTGTTATATTCTTTGTAACTTTTAAATGATGATAGTGTTCCTTCATTTTTATATTTTTGAAATGCTCTTTTTCTTATTATGTATAGCTATTTTAACTTTGGATGTGAGCCACATAGTTTTTTTCTTTTTAGCATTTTAAATGTATTGCTCATGGGAATATATTTGCAGTGTGTTTGCATACAGCCGATTTGAAGCATTCCCATTTCTGTTCTGTATTCCTCAATAACAACATTCCCTTCATTATATCCAACTAGTTACCCCATATGGAAACAAACCAGCTCCCAATTAATATAATTATTTAAAACCATTAGCTCCTATCTTTTATATTCATTGCACTACCACGTGTGGAAACACACCATCTCTTATCCTCTATATCCATTTCACTACCACATGTGGAACCACACCAACTTCTTTCTATCTACTATATCCATTTCACTACCACAGTTGTAAACACACCAACTTCTATTCACGATATCCATTTTTTTGCTCTATATAAAAACATACCACTTACAATCCACTATATTTATTTAAACGCGTTATTATTACCTACATTCTATACCCATTTGATTATAAAAAATGGAACAAAACCAGCTTATATCCTAACTGGTTCCTATCCATGATGACTAAAGTTTAGGTGGCAAATCCAATGAGTCCACCATCCTTAACCATACCGGACCACATGCCCTCTACATGGAGAGGATACCTTAGGGAGGCCTCTGTCTCACAATCCTGGCCCAGTGGTTGTGGGGGTCTGCAGAGATTGGAATCTGGAAGGCCCCTTTAACAATAAAGAGGCCCAGATACCGTCCCCCTTGTGAATAAGTAAGGGGTACAATGCACCCCTAATCATTCACACATAAAGTGAAAAGTAAAAAAAAACACACCCAATTTTTGCCATGCTCTTTATTTAAAAAAAGCAAACAAAAAAGTTCCATGATGTACATCCATAGTCAGTCACCTTGTCCAGTGATCCATGTCAATCATGATGAATGATGGCTGATGCCCACCACAAGAAAAAAAAAATCCTGGCGATCAACAGACATGTCCAATCCTGTCGCTAACTGGTGCTGAATAACATCTCCCATTCCCCTGCTGTGAAGTGGCAGGGTCTCCTGGATGAATTCATGTGGCCATACTTGGTCATTGATGTCATAGTTACATAGTTACATAGTAGGTGAGGTTGAAAAAAGACACAAGTCCATCAAGTCCAACCTATGTGTGATTATGTGTTAGTATTACACTGTGTATCCCTGTATGTTGTGGTCATTCTGGTGCTTATATAATAGTTTCTTGAAGCTATCGATGCTTACTCTACCCTTTGTTTGCAAGGCCGGGGATTCCCAGACATTAAATTAATGGGGCAGCATGATATCACTGGTTGCCAAAAATGCATCAGTGAAGCAAGGTAAGCAAGGAAGCTGTAATGTATAGTTATAGTGCAAACACAGCTGATGTACCTGAAGTTCAGCTTCCATTCAAGTACAAAGTCTGGTGTTCAAACCCTTAAACAGACAAATTTTGAGCTCCTCTCCACTCTATACCCATTTCACTACCATATGCGGAAACACACCGTTTCATATCCTCTATATCTATTTGACTACCACATGTGGAAACACACCAGCTCCTATCCACTATATCAATTTAGCACCACATGTGAAAGCACACCAGCTCCTATCCTCTATATCCATTTTATTACCACATGTGGAAACACACCAGCTCCTATCCTCTATATCTATTTCACTGATGTGTGGAAACACATCAGCTTCTATCCTCTATATCACCACATGTGGAAACACACCAGTACAAACAAATGGAAACCACCTCAACCTATAACTGGAGCACTTGGTTTTAATGTGGACTGTTAGACAAGGACAATTTGGTTTGTTGCAGCTGGGAATTCTTGTTTGTTGTTTTTTGACAAGTGTCACCCTTCCATGTGCTCCCTGCTGCAAAGGCCAGTTATAGCTTGGGGTGGTTGCCATTTGTTTGTACTGTAGGTAAATGGTGAGGGGATGCACTGGATACCTTTGCTGCCATCATGCTGTTGCTAGTTGTCCAGAATAGCCCTGCACCTTTAAGGAGGGGTGGGCTCCCTCTAGGCATACATGCCCTTAATCTATCCATCATTATATATGTGCTCTAACTCATGAGTCTCTCAAAATGATAGAGTTAAGATTGCAGTACACTGGGGTGCCGTGATGTGGCCACTGCAGCTTACATGTTTATTTACAAACGTGTGCAAACTAAACCCCTGGTTTTAACATGAACTGTTAGACAGGGTCAATTCGGTTTGTTGCAGGCTGGCTGGGTACTGGGTACCATACTAGGTACTTTGGATTGAGGCTAGTACACACTACAGTGGTATATGCTTTGTTCATTTTTAATTTCTGTGGTTTACAGCTATTTTAATTACCACAAGCCTAGATCCCATCTACCTAGGTGCCTTACTGTTCACAACTTTCCCTAATAGAAAACTGGCATTGTATTATACAGATTGCAGAATTAAATTGTTGAAGATCTAAATCCAATGACTAAAATCTTACACAGTGATGTGATTTCAGAAGTTTCAATCTTTTTAAATCGCAGCTCTCATTAAAAGAATATCTGGTGATTCTGCTATGAAAGTAGAAGGTACCTGACAAAAGCTGTCAGGTACTTCCTGTTATGGGTTGATCATTTTCTCCTAATTGTGATTCTGTGTTGTCATCATGTCACATTGGACCCTGATGGAGACTACAAGCATCCCTTCCTACACACATTGTGTAGGCATAGTTCACTACTGTCACTATCAGGAAGCAAGTCCCAGGCAATGTATGTAGACAGAACTTGGATGAAAAAGTTTGGAGGAGACTAACAGCACTCAGATGCACAAGGGAGGAAAAAAGTTAAAAAGATGGAATTATTTTTACAATATATAAAGTTCACCGTTGCAACATATTTTTTTTTTTTAATTGCCTGCTATAAAGTTAACACAATTATCTAAGCTGTAGATATTGAACCTCTGCTTTCCCTTTCAATTCTGAATTCAGTGCAGAGAAATAAAATAGCACATGATCTGATGGAAACAGATATGAACGCGGGATGCAAATAAAAAGAGAGGAAGGTTGGTATAGATAAATTGGAATGGAGATGATATAAGGAGTTAAAGCGTGGGACAAAAAAAAGAAAGGAAAAAAAAAAAACAAAGCAGCGGAGAGGAGAAGAAGACAGTGGGGGCAGTGTGTGTGTTTGTGTGTGTGTGTGTGTGTAAGAAGATAGATAGATAGATAGATAGATAGATAGATAGATAGATAGATAGATAGATAGATAGATAGATAGATAGATAGATAGATAGATATCTGAAAAGTGTGGCGTGCATTTGTATTCAGCCCCCTTTACTCTGATACCCAGAGCCGGTCCTACCATGGGACCCGATGGTACCATCGGTCCCAGGAGGCGCTTTCAGGGGGGCAGCAAATTTTCGCCCGGCAGCCAGGCAGCCCGTTCAGACGCTCCGCTGCTTATCCCATGATGCCGAGGTGGAACGTGGAGGAGCCTGGCACCGACGTGACAGGAGCGTGCGGGCAGAACAGGGGATTAGTCAGCGGGCGGGTCGGCGACTGAGTGAGCGGGCGGGCCAGTCGGCAGGTGCTGGCCAATCAGTGGGCCACTGGGCAGGGGAGCAGAGAGATGACATCATCTCTCACCGCCCACCCTGCATTACTGCAGTTCCACCCTTACTGTGCAGCCGTGGGCAGCAGAGAGATTACATCATCTCTCTGCTGCCTGCCTTCACTCTGAGACACAGCAAGTGACAATCCACAACGTGTGGCAGGTGACAATCTGCAATGTGTGGCAGGTGACGTTGTGGCAAGTGACAATCCGCAATGTGTAGCAGGTGATGTTGTGGCAAATGACAATCTGCAATGTGTGGCAGGTGACGTCGTGGCAAGTGACAATCTGCAATGTGTGGCAGGTGACGTCGTGGCAAGTGACAATCCGCAATGTGTGGCAGATGACATTGTGGCAAGTGACAATCTGCAATGTGTAGCAGGTGACATCGTGGGAAGTGACAATCCGCAATGTGTGGCAAGTGACAATCCGCAATGTGTGGCAGGTGACATCGTGGAAAGTGACAATCCGCAATGTGTAGCAGGTGACGTTGTGGCAAGTGACAATCCGCAATGTGTGGCAGGTGATGTCGTGGCAAGTGACAATCCGTATCTGGTGGCAGGTGGCGGTGGCAAGTGACACGCTCAGGGCTTCCACTGATTCTGCATTATGATGAGTTGAACTATTTATTTCATATAACAATGTAATAATAGAAATAATGCACTTCAATCATTCTTTTTTGCAATACAGCACTGCGTTGATTTAACTGATAATTGCGCAGGCGTGCAATGTTGTACCCAAGCAAAATTTATGTCTTATTTCCTACAAATAGAGCTTTCTTTTGGTGGTATTTGATCACTTCTGAGGTTTTTATTTTTTGCGCTATAAAAAAAAAAGAGCGACAATTTTGAAAAAAAAAACAAAACAATATTTTTTTACTTTTTTGCTATAATAAATATCCCCCCCAAAAATAATTCTTCAGCAGTTTAGGCCAATATGTATTCTTCTACATATATTGGTAAAAAAAAAAACGCAATCAGCGTACATTGATTAGTTTGCTCAAAAGTTATAGCGTCTACAAAATAGGGGATAGATTAATGGCATTTTTATTATTTATTTATTTCTTTTACTAGTAATGGCGACGATCTGCGATTTTTAGCGAGACTGTGACATTGCGGTGGACAGATCGGACACTTTTGACACATTTTTAGGACTAGTGACATTTATACAGTGATTTCTGCTATAAAAATGCACTGACTACTGTGTAAATGTCACTGGCAGGGAAGGGGTTAAATGTGTTCCCTGGGAGGTGTTTCTAACTGGGGAGATGAGACTGACTGGAGGAGGAGAGAGATCTATTTTTCCTAATCACTAGGAACAGCAAATCTGTCTCTCTTCCCCTGTCAGAATGGGGATCTGTCTGTTTACATTGACAGATCCCCTTTTTGGCTCTCTGTGGAGCGATCGCGGGTGGCTGGCTGACACAGGTCCTTTTATACTCCTATATACATGTATAGAGCCATGACAGGTCCTCTTTATACTCCTATATACATGCATAGAGCCATGACAGATTCTCTTTCTACCCCTATATACATGTATAGTGCCATGCCAGGTCCTCTTTATACTCCTATATACATGTATAGAGCCATGACAGGTCCTCTTTATACACATATACATGTATAGAGCCGTGACAGGTCCTCTTTATATTCCTATATACATGTATGGCGCCATGACAGGTCCTCTTTATACTCCTATATATATGTATAGAGCTATGACAGTCTTCTTTATACTTGTATATACACGTATAGTGCCATGACAGGTCCTCTTTATCCTCCTATATGCATGTAAAGAGCCATGACAGGTCCTCTTTATACTCCTATACATGTAAACAACCATGACAGGTCCTCTTTATATTCCTTTATACATGTATTGAGCCATGACACGTCCTCTTCATTCTCCTATATACATGTATAGGGCCATGACAGATTCTCTTTCTACTCCTATATACATGTATAGAGCCATGACAGGTCCTCTTTATACTTATATATACACATATAGTGCCATGACCGGTCCCCTTTATATTCCTTTATGCATGTATAGAGCCATGACAGGTCCTCTTTATTCTCCTATATACATGTATAGAGCCATGACAGGTCCTCTTTATACACATATACATGTATAGAGCTATGAAAGGTCCTCTTTATATTTCTATATACATGTATGGAGCCATGACAGGTCCTTTTTATACTTCTATATACATGTATAGTGCCATGACAGGTCCTCTTTATACTCAAATACATGCATAGAGCCATGACAGGTCCTCTTTATACTTCTATATACATGTATAGAGCCATGACAGGTCCTCTTTATACTCTTATATACATGTATAGAGCCATGACAGGTCCTCTTTATACTCATATACATGTATAGAGCCATGACAGGTCCTCTTTATACTCCTATATACATGTATAGAGCCGTGACAGGTCCTCTTTATACTCCTATATACATGTATAGTGCCATGACAGGTCCTCTTTATACTCATATACATGTATAGCCCATAACAGGTCCCGTTTATACTTCTATATACATGTATAGAGCCATGACAGGTCCTCTTTATACTCCTATATAGATGTATAGTGCAACGACAGGTCCTCTTTATACACATATACATGTATAGAGCCATGACAGGTCCTCTTTATACTTCTATATACATGTATGGAGCCATGACAGGTCCTCTTTATACTTCTATATACATGTATAGTGCCATAACAGGTTCTCTTTATACTCATATACATGTATAGAGCCATGACAGGTCCTCTTTATACTTCTATATACATGTATAGTGCCATGACAGGTCCTCTTTATACTCATATACATGCATAGAGCCATGACAGGTCCTCTTTATACTTCTATATACATGTATAGTGCCATGACAGGTCCTCTTTATACTCATATACATGTATAGAGCCATGACAGGTCCTCTTTATACTCCTATATACATGTATAGAGCCATGACAGGTCCTCTTTATACTTCTATATACATGTATGGAGCCATGACAGGTCCTCTTTATACTTCTATATACATGTATAGTGCCATGACAGGTCCTCTTTATACTCATATACATGTATACTCATATACATGTATAGAACCATGACAGGTCTTCTTTATACTCCTATATAGATGTATAGTGCCATGACAGGTCCTCTTTATACTCCTATATACATATATAGTACAGGTCCTCTTTAGTTATCATGATATAAAATAATGGATGTGGGGGCCTTTTGGTGGGTGTGATTTTTTTTTTTGGGGGGGGGGGCAGCATTTCATTCTTGGTACCAGGCAGCACAATGTCTTGGGCCGGCCCTGCTGATACCCCTAACTAAAATCTAGTGGAACCAATTGCCTTCGGAAGTCACCTAATTAGTAAATGGAGTCCACCTGTGTGTAATTTAATCTCACAGCTGTTCTGTGAAGCCCTCAGAGGTTTTTTAGAGAACCTTAGTGAACAAACAGCGTCGTGAAGGCCAAGGAACACGCCAGACAGGTCAGGGATAAAAATGTGGAGAAGTTTAAAGCAGAGTGAGGTTATAAAAAATAATATCCCAAGCTTTGAACATCTCACGGAACACTGTTCAATCCATCATCCGAAAATGGAAAGAGTATGGCACAACTACAAACCTACCAAGACATGGCTGTCCACCTAAACTGACAGGTGGGGCAAGGAGACCATTAATCAGAGAAGAGCCAAGAAGCCCATGGTAACTCTGGAGGAGCTGCAGAGATCCATAGCTCAGGTGGGAGAATCTGTCTACAGGACAACTATTAGTCGTGCACTCCACAAATCTGGTCTTTAATGAAGAGTGGCAAGAAGAAAGCCATTGTTGAAAGAAAGCCATAAAAAGTCCTGTTTTCAGTTTGCGAGAAGCCATGTGAGGGACACAGAAAACATGTGGAAAAAGGTGCTCTGGTCAGATGAGACCAAAATTTAACATTTTGGCCTAAAAGCAAAATGCTGTGTGTGGCGGAAAACTAACACTGCACATCACCCTGAACACACCATCCCCACCGTGAAACATGGTGGTGGCAGCATCATATTACGGGGAAGCTTTTTTTTCAGCAGGGACAGGGAAGCTGGTCAGAGTTGATGGGAAGATGAATGGAGCAAATACGGGGCAATCTTTGAAGATAACCTGTAATGACACGTACACACGGCCGGTCTTCCCGACAGAAAAAGTCCGATGGGAGCTTTCGGTCGGACATTCCGACCATCAGACTTTTTCTGTCAGCATTTCCGACAGACTCAGATATAGAACATGTTCTAAATCTTTCCGTCGGAAATGCCGACAGAGTTTAGCCCGTTGGCAAGTCCGGCTGTGTGTACGCGGCATTAGAGTCTGCAAAAGACTTGAGACTGGGATGGAGGTTCACCTTCCAGCAGGACAACGACCCTAAATACACAGCCAGATTTACAATGGAATGGTTTAGATCAAAGCACATTCATGTGTTCGAACGGTCCAGTCAAAGTCCAGACCTAAATCCAATTGAGAATCTGTGGCAAGACTTGAAAATTGCTGTTCAGACGCTCTCCATTCAATCTGACAGAGCTTGAGCTATTTTGCAAAGAAGAATGGGCAAAAATTTCACTCTCTAGATTTGCAAAGCTGGTAGAGACATCCCCAAAAAGACTTACAGCTGTAATTGCAGCGCAAGGTGGTTCTACAAAGTATTTATTTGTAAAAAAAATTTAAAACCATTTATGTGCCACTTTGTGTTGGTCTATCACATAAAATCCCAATAAAATACATTTAGGTTTTTGGTTGTAACATGACAAACTGTGCAAAAATAGATAGATGGATAGATAGATAGATAGATAGATAGATAGATAGATAGATAGATAGATAGATAGATAGATAGATAGATAGATAGATGGATGGATGGATGGATGGATGGATGGATGGATGGATGGATAGATAGATAGATAGATAGATAGATAGATAGATAGATAGATAGATAGATAGATAGATAGATAGATAGATAGATAGATAGATAGATAATTAGTCACCCTTCCAGGTTATCTTTCTAATATAGAGTGTATATATATATATCTATAGATATAGATATATATCTATAGATATATATATTTGCAGATCCTTCTTTGTTCATCCCTCTCATCTGTCTATCTATCTATCTATCTATCTATCTATCTATCTATCTATCTATCTATCTATCTATCTATCTATCTATCTATCTATCTATCTATCTATCTATCTATCTATCTATTATTCTTCTTAATCCATCCCTCTTCCACATACAAGATTGACACCTATGAGAAAAGGTGATTGGAATAAATGAAGTAGATAGATAGATAGATAGATAGATAGATAGATAGATAGATAGATAGATAGATAGATAGATAGATAGATAGATAGATAGATAGATAGATAGATAGATAGATAGATAGATAGATAGATAGATAGATAGATTTGGGTTTGTGGACATTTTTGTTCTTGTGGTGGTCCAGATGAAAGCAATCCAGGGGCGTCTATATTCAGACAATTAGGGAAATCTAAAGAGAAAATCGATCTTCTATCTGCAGAAATGCCAGCTTAACAAATTAGATTCTTGTTTCGTGCAAGTGATTTGGTGACAGTTTGGGAATTAGAAGTAATAAGTTGTTGTGTCTGCTCTCCTCCTCCTCTTGGCTCTCGGTGCTGATGCTGCATCAGGTGCTTCCTCCTCCGGCCGCCAGCCCGTCAGTGCCCGCCACTGCATCTCTTGCTCTAATTAGTGCTGCTGCCCTCCATGTGGGCTCCATTAAACCGTGATTTAGCCGAAAGAATTATAATTATGGTTGCAAATAAAATAATCAGCATTGAAGAGCGATTTCCTTAATGAGATGGAGCGGTTGCACGTCACGGACTAAAGGGGTCTCATTAAGAGCTGCTAATGAAGCTTGGGAGAATATTGATCTTCAACCAAAAGTCTCCCCGCTGCTGGGAGACACTCATATCCTTCCAACTTTCTGCCTGGGGTCCAGTGTGAAGACCCCCTCACTGATACAGCTGAGCCACAGGGGGCCTCGCCATCCCCTACTCATTATCCCCACTAATACTGCCATTAGTATACAGCACTGTGCACTTAGAAATAGCTTGTTACCTTCCATACACCACTGTGTGCTGAATACCAGGAGGACAAAGATGGATTCAATTACAATCTGGCCACCTAATTCCCACCACTATAGTGACAGATGACAAGCACCTCACTTCAATGTCATAAATAGACTGGAATCAAGAACTGTTGTCATATTGATTCATATTTCATTGGTGGTAAAACTAATGTCCTATATTGTAATAAATGGTCATTTGGCCTATATGTGAACTTAATTATAATGATAACCATTATGCTACCTTTTGTAAGTGCTGCTGGAATTTTTTTTTTATTATTATTTATATTTTATTGATTTTTCCATATACAAAATGATTTATACACAAAACGTATTACATCTCTTCATCAGACATATATAAAAAAAACAGTGCTGCTGGAAATTAAAGCAGTGATAAACCCAAAAGCAAACTTTTATTATATTGCAGCTTACCGATTCTTGCATGGCTGCATTCTTTTTCTTCTTCTTTTTTTTTTTTCATAATAAAAAAACAAAAAAAAAACAAAAAAAAAAAAGAATTGTCCACAGACAGATAAAATGCAGGACACCAGCTGAACAAATACAGTGTCAGAAGGAAGCTTACACAACTTAGACTCAATATGTAATCATAAGCATGTCTGTTGAGTCAAAGCTCCCCAAAGGATATATGGTCACAACCATTCACAAAATAAATAAAAATAAATAAATAAAACACTAAACCAGGACCCAACAAAGTACAGTTTTCTTTTTAATGTTTATTTTTCCTTTATTTTCACCTGGTAATCCTGCCAGTAAGTCTGTTGTTTTTCAACAGAACAATCTCTCCTGAAAATGTAGTAGTTAGAGTGCTATGACAAACCATTTACCATTGACAGGGGTGCTTACAGTGATCAGCTTTTATTTATTCATGTAAAACCTTTATCCAAAAATAGAAAACTGTTTGCTGTAACTGCTTGTG
The DNA here is from genome assembly GCA_037952925.1 of Lithobates clamitans. NCBI lineage: Eukaryota > Metazoa > Chordata > Amphibia > Anura > Ranidae > Lithobates > Lithobates clamitans. Next base: position 2,838,699 of record JBBGZY010000016.1, on the reverse strand, counting down.
CAGCTGCAGTGTGAGCTTCATTTTGTTAGTTTACCTAAATCTGCTAGTAAATCCAACACTCCCCTCCCCCTGACTGACAATGCTGCTGTCCAAAGGTACCCCCATGTGCTACTTCATCCAGAATGGGAGCATTCTAAGAGATAAGGTGTGTTTCTGTCCAGATCAGCGGATAAAAACAGGAAAGGAAAAAAAGCCTAAAAAAAGAAAACTAATGCAGCCACCACATCTAATGATTGGTAAGCTGCAATATGTTACATTTTTGGTTTTGGGTTTAATACCAATTTAGAGTGCAACTAAAGCCAAAACTTTTTTCATTTTGGATAGAGCAAGGGAAGGTTATACCCCCCGTTAGTTTTTTTTTTTCTTATTTTGAAATCTTTGTCCCATTGGGGAGATTTTCCTTCAAATCTGGTCCCATAGCCAAAACAGAAAGTGAGAGGACATTTTTCCAAAGTGAGGGAATCCTAGGGTGTCACCAGGATCACCAGAACTAGTGTCCCCATTAGAAGAGTTACCCTCTTTTGGTGTTCTATTATCAAACCAAAATTTGGGATTTTCTTGTACTTTTACTTTTGATGATAACAGTAAACAGGACAAAAAAAGAGAGTGAATCTCCCTTATGGGGACACAGACAGCAATAAAAACTGGTTTTCTAATCACTCTCCAACTTCATCCTAAACTAAATAAAAGAACACAAAGGGTTTCATTACATGAGACACACAATGTAAAATCACGTATCACGTGATTATTATAGAAAAGCCCATATAAAGGGGACCCACAGAGTCACTAATTTGTGCATGCTTCCCTAACGCGTTTCAAATTTCTTCAGGGGCTGATGAAATGGGTATTTTAATATTGGTAATTTCAAAATGTAGCCATTCAAAAATGCTTTCACCCCACATCCATCACCTGAGTGAACAGAGATGAGCACAAGGGACACATACAGCCGCTAAAGCGCTACATTTCAACACTCAGGGTCCCGGGAACCTTGCCAACTACTGTTTAGGCATACCTAATTAGACAGATTGAAGGTCAGGGCAGGCATCAAGCAAGAGTGGTGGAGGATAAAAGCCAAAGTTCATGGCAAATAGCAGGCAAAATAGAAAGTAGGACAGAAAGCCTCACACATCTTTGATCAGACATTGATTAAATGCTCTCATATTAATTACTGAAGAGGGACCGTTGGCACCCTGAAACATGTCCAATTACTAAACCATTTCTGGACTTGTGAAACTTTATGTCACTGTTATCCTTTTTACTTGAAGCTTCTAGTCCAAAGACCTAGAGCAGGTATCTCCAAACGTTCTAAACAAAGGCCAAGTTTACTGTCCTTCAGGCTTTATGGGGGCCGGACTGTCGCCATTGGGAGCAGAAAATGCCCTGGCATCAGTGGGAGTAAACAATGCTCTATCCTTGGTTTTAGTGGGAGGAATAGTGCCCCATTGTTGGTATTCAAGGGAGGAATAGTGCCCCATCATTGGTGTCTTTGGTAGTAATAGTGCCCCATCACTGGTGTCTGTGGAAGGAATGGTACCTCATCTCTGGTGTCAGTGGATGGAATTGTGCCCAAGGGCCAGATAAAAGCAAACAAAGAGCTACATCCGGCCTGTGGGCCACAGTTTGGAGATCACTGACCTAGAGTTTACTAAAAAGCTGTGTACACATTTTAGGCACCTCCAGACCCATTCTAGACATTCTAATAAAGTCAGGGTCCAGCAACCCACCAACCTGTCTTTTCACCTAACCTTAATTTAGGCACTGCTCACCAAGACAAGGTGTGGAGCTGCAATCCGACCACACTGCTGTGCTGAGGAACTTCCAGCAGATGGTGGGGTAAACATGTAGGAGCAGCAGCTCTAAGCTTTCCATGCACTGTAGGAGAGGTGAGGGAACTAGTCACCAGTGATCTGTGAGGTGCACACATGGGCAAATTGTTACACTGACTTCTGTACAGCATTTGAGAGGCTATGCGCGTCCCTCTAGGGTAACCATAAGTTTATGTTATAACAAGCTTAGTGTAGATAAAGAATTTCATAAAAATAAAAAACATATGATATAAAATTTTTATACACACTATATATTAACCCCTTTGTGCTGACCGTCTTCCTGGCCCTTTAAGAATTCTAAAAGCCGAGAGGTGAGGACGGGCATTCGGGTCATGTGACTGTTGTGATTGGCTGTCACAGCGGTCACATGATCAGAAAGTTACTGATCGCAAGTATGCATCAGGAGCTTACCGATCCCTGTCAGCTACCATGCTGGGATCGTGCAGGGAGCGTGCTCTCAGCATGGTAAGTGGTTTACATAGGGCCGCATATGCATGCAGCTGGCATCAAGAGGTTAATATTCAGAAGTTTTTGGTGTCATAAAGAGAATTTATAACATACACTGTTTTAAAGAGGAAACTGGTTCAGCACTATTAGCATCTAAACTAGCAAACAAAATAGGCTTACACCCAATTCAGACAATCAGGGGAAAGATTGAAAGAGAATAGTAGCTACAGTATATGTGGCCACTCTCCATTCCTCAGCGTGTAATCACAGTAGGTCTTTCCACCCAAAAATGTATGATTCAGCTATAACTGAAACCTTCCTGGCCTACAATATGTCTTGGGGGTCTTTGTCCATGAGATCTCCATGATATAGTTCCTGGTTCATTACCTGCCCACTTTGGTCCTAAAGTGCTATTTAACCACATGCCGACCAGCGAACGATGATACACGCCGATACAATGGCACAGCTGGGCAAATGGGCGTACAGGTACGTCCCCTTACGGCATTGTGGGCGCGCGCTTGCCCGTCGCGTACTCTGTGACCGTGCCCGCGGGTCCCGCAGCCTCGATATCTGCCGGGGGCCCGCAATCGTGTCACAAATACCACCATGAGAAAGCTCTATTTGTGGGAAGAAAAGGATGTCAATTTTGTTTGGGTGCAGCAACGCACGACCGCACAATTGTGAGTTAAATCGACGCAGTGCCCTATCGCAAAAAGTGCTCTGGTCAGGAAGGGGTAAATCCTTCTGAGGGCATAACATAAACATAAATGTAATATATTGCAGCTTACCAATGCATAGATGTGGTGGCTGCATTTCTTTTTCTGGGGGGGGTTTTGTCAGGTCTTTTCCCCTTTTATTTTCACATAGTGATACGGCCAGTATCACACTTCCTGTCTTATGGTGGCTCTGCTCTGGATGAAGAAACAATGGAGACACCTTTGGAGAGCAGCACTGTAAACCTGGGGAGAGGGTAGTGTTAAGCCCCATACACACGATAGGACTTCGTACAAACTTTCCCTTGGATTTTTGTACAAAGGGCGTTGGCCATAAGTTTGTATTGCATACAGACGGCAGGACTTTTCCAGCCAACTTTCACCAAATCACGTGGTTTTCCAGTTCTTTACCACCACCCTTTGGTCAATTTCTGTATTGTTGTCTGATATTGTGTCAATCTCGCCGCTTTTATCGGCGAGATTGACACCTTGCAAGCCGGGTTCAAACTAGTGTGGGGATCCGACTTGGATCCTCGCCAATGCCAGGCACTCTGTTTGGTATGAATCTTGAGGGGGAACTCCATGCCAAATTTTAAATAAAAAACCGTCATGGGTTCCCCCCCAAGGGCATATCAGGCCCTTAGGTCTGGTATGAATTTTAAGGGAAACCCCTACACCAAAAAAACGGTGTGGGGGTCCCCCCCAAATCCATACCAGACCCTTATCCGAGCACGCAGCCCGGCCGGTCAGGAAAGGGGTGGGGGCGAGCGAGCACCCCCCCTGAACCATACCAGGCCACATGCCCTCAACATGGGGGTGGGTGCTTTGGGGGAAGGGGGCACCCTGCACCCCCCCCACCCCAAAGCACCTTGTCCCCATGTTGATGAGGACAAGGGTCTCTTCCCAACAACCCTAGCCGTTGGTTGTCGGGGTCTGTGGGCTTGCGGGGGGCTTATTGGAATCCGGGAGCCCCCTTTAATAAGGGGGCTCCAGATCCCGGCCCCCCACCCTATGTGAATGAGTATTTGAAAGGCCTTGACTAAAAAAATTAACTCCAACTAACACATTTTAAGCAGTTACAGCAACAGTTTTTTTTCTTTTGGGATAAAGGTTTCACATAAATGAATAATAACTGACTATTGTAAGCACCCTCGCAAGTGTTAAATGGTTTGACAGTTTTGGTGAACAGCTTGGTCTGGTAAAGGAGGTTGAAAAATAGCAGGAAAACTTAGAATTGAAAACGAATGCAGTCAACACATTTAAGGATTGGTAAGTTGCAATTTAATACATTTTTTGTTTTGGGGTTTGAGTACCCCTTTAGGGGCTTTCCGGTCAACTTTTGAAAATGCCCGCCAAACCTTCAAACGAATAAACAAAACCATCAAGCAGGTAATTTGAGACCCCTTTGTAAGGGTCACACAGCAGGTGTTCGGATCACAGAATGCAAGTACAGAGACCTCATGGAAAGAGTTCCTTGGTGGGCTCCAAGGAAATAAGTCGAAATAAAATAAAAAGAGCCTGGGTAGGGGTCCTGTTGGCTCCTGGGAGAACAGGGCAAAAATGCCTAAATGAGCACTTTGAAAGTGGGAATCTGTCCCATACCATCAACTAGTAAATAGGAGGCTTGGGATGGAGTGTACAGGCAGGCACGGGAATGTGCCGTACCTCCCCTGGCCTGTCTACAAGTGTGGCATAGAGGAATTGAAGGAAGGTTAATATTTAATTTTGGGATTGTGGTTACTATTTTGACATTTGTACTAATAAATATATTTGGATACATTTTTGCATATTAACTCAAGTATTAACTTAAAGTGTTACTAAATCCACAATAGTAAAATCAGTCTGTATATGCAGTAAAACATGCTTGTTATAAGAGGTTAATCATCTGCATTGTGTAAAAAAGCTGTTTGATCCTGTCTTCTCTGATCCTCCCCTTCGTTTACTTTCACCAACCCATCTTCTAAATGAACAGAGCCTTGGGGGTACTCTGCACATTTTTTGGGGGGGAGGGTGCATGTGATCAACTCAGGGCCAATCAGCACTAATCAGGCAGAAAGTCAGGGGTCATGCAGCTGTATTGAACAATCAAATTAAAATGAAAACTTCTCCTACAAGCTTTAACCAGCCACTGATAGAGGACACAAAACAGAGAGGAGATATGGGCGCTCTGGTGGAGGCAGGTAGCTGGTCAGAGGGATGATAGTGATGAGGTGGCACTTCTGGCAGCACTTTGGTTAGAGGAGAAGCAACTCTGAAGATATAAAAAAGGAAAAGAAAGGCTCCTCTAAGTGCAGTATGCAAAATTTATTAAAGTGCACAAACGATTAAAAGCACTTACAAGATTGTAAGTGCTTTTAACCCTTTGTTCACTTTATTAAATTTTGCATACTGCACTTAGGGATAGAAGTCACAAGACTGCTATATACTGCTGATGAGAAAAGGTATTTAGCAGTTTATATTTACTAAAATAATTGCATTTCCATGTGCTGTGTACTGTGGGAGACCAGATATAGTGAATGCAGGCTCCTGGGTTTAGTAACACTTTAAACTGTTAGAGCCGGTTCACACTAGGACGACTTGTCAGGTGACTTAGCCGCCTGACAAGTCGCGTCCCGTTCTGTACAATGGAACCGTTCTAATCGAAGCGACGCAAGTCGCTCCGACTTAGAAAAAGGTTTGTGTACTACTTTGGGGGCGACTTGAGGCGACTTGCATTGACTTCTATATAGAAGTCGTTTTGCAAGTCGCCGCTGCAGTCGTGTTCAAGTCGTCTGAGGCAGTCGCGCTACAAGTCGTGCTGTCTCAGTGTGAACCGACTCTTAGGGATTAGAGCAGATGTCAGTTTATATTGCTGTCTATAACCCTGTTAATGAGATTCATCCTCTCTATTTGTCCTGTTTACCATTATCATTGAAAGTCAAAGTAATAGAAATTTCCCAAATATCGGGATGGCCCCCGAAAAGTAATAGAGAGGAAATCTTCCAAAGAAGAAACTAGTTCTGGTGATCTGGGGGTCCCCAAGGAATGATTTTGATTTACAGGGCTTTTTCTCACTTCCTGTTTGGCTATGGGACAGGAAGTGAAAGGAAATCTCTGCAATGGGACACATATGCCGATAAAAAATCTGACAGGAGTTATAGCCCTCCATTGCCCTATCCAAAATTTAAAAAAAGTTTTGCCTATAGTTCTATTTTAGGTAGATGCCACGTCAGCCCTTAGGGGCTTTAAGGTTGGAAGGGAGACAAGTTCTGGGGTTGGGTGGGGGGTTAGTACTGTTTAAATAGCCGGTCTTTGTATTTTTCCAGGATGTTTATGGCCTTGTGTGGCCATTTCATATAGGCATGTCGCCACATTGTTTGTTATGTCGACTGCATAATTAATCAATAAAAAGAATAAAAAAGGTATATGCCACGTGGTGTCTCCAAGAATAGTCACTATAAGGGTAGTGGTGTCTATGCCACAGTCTACTTTTTTTTTTGTATGAATTTAAAGACCACCTGCGGCACTGCTGGCCTCAATGACTACCCCCCCTGGTATAGTATTTCCAGTCTGTGGTTCTGCTGCAATGCTGCTTATTACCTACACAATTGTGAGTGCACTACTTCACTTTTAGTGACCTTTTGCCAGATACATGTACTCTTCATACACTGCACCCATTTTTTTCTATGCCATACAATTTTTGGCACGGAGTGCTACAATTTTTGCCATGGCACAAGGTGGGCTCTTTTTCTTCCTTTCCCCCGTGGTCCTCAGAGTCTCAGTCCTGCCCTGTATACTGCAGTACCAACTAACTGTCAAAAAGATGGCAATGATTGCACCATATAATGATATGATCAGGATACAGTACATGTAAATATACAGTATACGGGTCACAAAAGCTCATGCTTCTGTGGATTAATATATTCATTGTGTAGAATGGACACTGAGATGGTCTTAATAGATGTTTGGGAAATCTGTTTGTGAACGATCGAGGAGCAAATCCATATTTATGACACACCAGTTTGTAGGTTTAGATAACTGATATATATGCAGTGACATTGAGGAAAATTTACATTAAATTGCACAATGAATCTTGTGGAAATAATCTGTATTCATATGAATTTCTTAGTATGAGTATATATATGGAGACCACTGTTTGTTTAACCCTCTGGAGCAGATTTCTGGGCTTGCCAGCCAATCTTCCAGGAAAAGATGTTGTGCCTTCAATCTTTTGTACTTTTAGAAAGATGTTGATAATAAATATGCTCAAATAAAGGTGCAGACACTTCTGAAATTGACATTTAGCATAATGACATCCATTGCATAGTATGACACAAGAAGTGTGCTTACATATTACAGTTTTATTACTATATTTTAAACTGTATATACTATAGATTGCAGCTAGATATTAGCAAAAGTTTGAAGGCAAAAAGATCATTGCCATTGACAGACACAGGGTGGCTTACATGCTACGACTGTACATGGTTACGGCTGACATCCTTAGTACCAGACTTATCTGAAGAAACAATATATCATCAGACAAAAAATTGCAGTTTGGGGGGGGGACCTTTTTTTCTAGCGCAGGGGTTAGAGGTGTGTAAGACAGAGCGCAAGGGGGAGGAAAGAGTAATGCACAGGTCAGTAGTGTAAGTAAAAAAATTACCCCCCCCAGTACAAATTTCCCATTGGTTTCAGCATACAGGTATACAATATATTTTGTCACTGGCTTTATACATCAGCACCTTTGCACTCTTCAGTTAGATGGGGAGGCCCAGGGTTATCATAGTGGGAGGCTAGTCTCCTCAGTACAAATCACATTCCAGAAGACTTTCCTTCCATGTGCAAAGACTTACCTTCAGGAAGCTCCACTCTTCCTAAGAAGCATCACCACATTTCACAGCATTGTGCGGGCTAATGGAGAACACTGCCCCACTTAAGTTGTACATAGCTGGATCAAAATTTGACTGGTTCAGCAGGGACTTGTTTGTGTAGATGTAGGCTAACCGTTTGTGTAGATGTAGGCTTGCATGCCATACATAGACCTTTGCTTAGGGTTGCCACCTCATCCTTTTAAACCGAACACATATGAATTACACAGGTACCCCCCGGTTCGGTTCGCAGCAGAACATGTGAACAGGCAAAAAATGTGTGCGAACACCGTTAAAGTCTATGGGACTCGATTGTGAAAAATCTAAAGTGCTAATTTTAAAGGCTAATATGCACGTTATTGTCATAAAAAAGTGTAGGGAACAGGTATCAATGCAAATAAAACTTTTTAGTGAAACAATAAAAGTGAAATATTCCTTTAAATATCGTGCCTGGGGGGTGACTATAGTATGCCTGTAAAGTGGCACATTTTTCCCGTGTTTAGAACAGTCCCTGCACAAAATGACACTTCTAAAGGAATAAAAGTAACTTAAAAGTGCTTGCGGCTGTAATGTAATGTTGCCCCCCCCCCCCAGCCCATTACCAGGTCATTTGGGTCTGGTATGGATATTAAGGGGAACCACGCATCCAAATTTAAAAAAAAAAGTGTGAGACCCCCAGGCCCTATATAGTCTGAACAGCAGCAGTATACAGGCGGTCCCCGGGTTACAAACAAGATAGGGACTGTAGGTTTGTTCTTAAGTTGAATCTGTTTGTAATTTGGAACAGGTACATTTTGTAAGTGTAGCTCCAGCCAAAAAATCTATTTTACGCTTTTTGGATAACACCAGGGAAGGTTATCATCACCCCTGTAACATTTGTTTTGCTGTCTGTGCCCCTGTTCAGAAGATTTCACCTCGCTTTCTGTCCCAATGACAATTGGATTTAGAAAATTTTGGGTTATTAGGGAAACAAGGATTGGTGATAAAGCATCAGTGGAGACACCTTTTTCCCATATTAACTCTTACAGGAGAGAATTTCCCTTCCTAGGGGTAGATTTCCTCTCACTTCCTGTTGTCTCCCTCCATTTCTAAGTAGGAGTCGTTTGTAAGTCAGATGTTTGAAAATAGGGGACCGCCTGTATATACTATACGGCCTGCCCTATCTACTCTGCGGAAAATTGGGCCTTATGTGTTGGTGGTACCAGAACACTGTAAACCCTCACAGTAACTCTTGGTGGGCACTGGAACGGGCCCTGCTGTGAAATATTATGTCAAGAATTGTAATTACACGCCCCTGTTTAACAGGGGCATAAAAATTTGACCTTAGGCGGTAGTGGTGGTGGCACAACACTGTAAAGCCTCACAGATACTTTTGTTGAGCGCAGGAACACGCCCTGCTGTGAAATATTAGATCAAAATTTGTAATTACGTGCCCCTGTTAAACAGTGGCATAAAAATTGGGCCTTAGTTGGTGGTGGTGGTGGTGGTGGTGGCACAACACTGTAAAGCCTCACAGATACTTTTGTTGAGTGCAGGAACAGGCCCTGCTGTGAAATATTAGATCAAAAATTGTAATTACGTGCCCCTGTTAAACAGGGGCATAAAAATTGGGCCTAAGGCGGTGGTGGTGATGGTGGCACAACACTGTAAAGCCTCACAAATACTTTTGTTGAGAGCAGGAACAGGCCCTGCTGTGAAAAATTAGATCAAAAATTGTAATTACGCGTCCCCGTTAAACAGGGGCATAAAAATTGGGCCTAAGGCGGTGGTGGTGGCACAACACTGTAAAGCCTCACAGATACTTTTGTTGAGCGCAGGAACAGGCCCTACTGTGAAATATAGATCAAAAGTTGTAATTACACGCCCCTGTTAAACAGGGGCAGAAAAACTGGGCCTTAGGCAGTGGTGGTGGTGCCCTGAACCAAAAATATTCCTAGAAGCTATCATCATGAAAATTGAGCAGGAATAAGATAGTCACTCAGCATAATAGGATAGTCACTCAGAATATGCAGTCTTCAAGGGATCCCACATCCATAGAAAAATCAATCAGTTACATCAGCCTCAGGTGCTTGGTAGCTGGTGATCCAAGACTGATTCATTTTTATGAATGTGAGCCGATCAACAGAGTCTGTGGACAGGCACACTCTGTGATCGGTTACAAAGCCTCCAGCAGCACTGAATGTGCGTTCAAAAAGAACGCTGGATGCAGGACAGGCCAGTAGCTCAATTGCATATTGAGCAAGCTCTGGCCAGTGGTCCATCCTCAAGACCAAGTAACCCAGTGGATGTTCTGGTGGAAAGGTCTCCAAGTCTGATCTTGCCCCTAGATATTCCTGCACCATGTAATTCAGACGCTGGTGATGGTTGCTGGAACCGATCAGACCTGGGCAATGAGGACTGAAGAATTGTCTGAAGGCATTGGTCAGCCGGTCACCTTCTCCACTGCTCTTTCTGTGACTAAACGAAGCCTCAGCAACACATTGTCCAGCACCAAGAAATTATACCCTCCCAGGTTCTGGAAACACATTGCACAAACCTTTCTGCAAGACCTCCCGACAATGTTTCATCTTCTGCTCCCTCTGCGAAGGCTGGATAAGTTCTGCAACCTTACCCTTGTAACGTGGATCAAGAATCGTTGCCAGCCAGTAATGATCCCTCTCCTTGATACCACAAATCCTAGGGTCCTTTCGCAGGCTTTGCAGGATCAGGGAACCATGCAGCGTACATTTGCAGAGGCATTCGATCCTGAGTCCTCTGGGTCACTAAGGATCACATGATCCTCAACCACCTCCTCCCAGCCACGTACAACTCCATGGGTTTCTGGGGACTGCAAATGATCCCTTGAAGACTGCTGCTGATGTGGAGTGTTATCCGCCACCTCCATGCTGACACAATCCTCCTCCTCCTCTTTTTCTTTCTGTGTGATTGGTAGGCCTGCAGGAATACTAATATCTGGATAAGGGGGGCCTTGAGAGGTAAGGAAGTTCTCCTCTTCCTCCCGCTGTTCTGCCTCAAGTGCCCTGTCCATTATTCCACAAAGCATGTGCTCCAACAGGAAGACAAAAGGGACAGTATCGCTGATGCATGCACTGTCACTGCTCACCATCCTCGTGGCCTCCTCAAATGGTGACAGGACAGTGCATGCATCCTTGATCAGTAGCTGGCGTGGTGAAAAAAAGCCAAGCTCCCCTGACCCTGTCCTGGTGCCATACTCACACAGGTACTCATTGATGGCCCTCTGCTGCGTGTGCAGCCGCTGCAGCATTGCCAACGTTGAGTTCCACTTGGTGGGCATGTCACAAATGAGGTGGTTATTGGGCAGATAGGTTTCATCCCCTTTGAATGTCAGCCAGCTAAGCACTGGCATTTTATGACTGGCGGAAATGACCACAGACTTTTCTGGCCTGCCTCAGGAAATCCTGTAAGCCAGGGTACCTGCTCAAGAACCGCTGCACCACCAAATTCAGGACTTGAGCCAAACAGGGAACATGGGTCAAGTGTCCATGTCGGAGGGAGCGGAGAGGAGGTTGGTACCATTGTCGCATACAACCATTCCTGGCTGAAGCTGGCGTGGCGTCAACCACCTCTGAGCCTGCCCCTGCAGAGCTGACAGAATCTCTGCCCCAGTGTGGCAGCTGTCCCCTAAGCAGACCAACTCAAGCACCACATGGCATCTTTTTGCCTGAGTGCTTGCGTAGCCCCTTGAATGACTACGAAGCACCGCTGGTTCAGAGGAGAAATCTGCAGAGGAAGAGGCCATAGAGGAATAAGAAGATGAGGGGGTGGAGGAGAAAGCTGTGGCAGAATCACCACTAGCATTTTGGAGACGTGGTAGCGGAACAAGCTCCAACAATACTGAACCCTGTCCTGCATCCTTTCTAGCTGCCAACAGAGTTACCCAGTGCGCCCTGAAAGAAAGGTAACGTCCCTATCCATGTCTGCTGGACCATGAGTCAGCAGTAATATGCACCTTACTGCTGACCGCCCTGTCCAATGAGGCCAAGACATTGCCTTCCACATGCTGGTAGAGAACCGGAATGTCCTTCCGTGAAAAGAAATGGGGTTTGGGAACCTGCCACTGAGGTACCGCACATTCCACAAATGGGGGCTATCACGGCCCCTGCCGTGCCATGCGTGGTCACGCCCCAAGTGGCTCAAGGAGGAATTGAACCTATGACTGCCTGTTTAGTGCTCCTGTTACTTTGCCTCTGAGCCACACATCAGTTCCATTCAGCCTGCTTTCCAGCTTTGCCTAGTTCTGCATGAAATACTAGGGCCATACTCTGGATCTTGTTGCAATTAGAACCTGTCACTCCTGGTTCAGTTTATCCAATCAGCTGGGTATGAAACACTACCTCACTCCACTCTGAGGGCTTTGTCAGTTCATTGTTTCCTGTTTTGCCTAAGGTTCCAGTATTCCTGTGTTCCAGTATTCCTGTGTTCCAGTATTCCTGTGTTCCAGTTACAGCGTTCCAAGACTGACTCCGGCTTCTGACCCTGGCTCTGCTTATCATTTATTCTGTCTTCTGGAATCCCTGAATATGGCATTACCTGGACTATCCTTTGGCAAATTCCTGTCAAGCCCCTGTGCACAGATTCACAGCGAAGGTAGCTTATCTCTTTGTTACCGTGGGCTGTGTGTATTTGCAAGGGTGAACGTACATCTCTGCGCCATGGACTCCAATCTAGGTAAGCCCTTACATAATGAACTGACCAACATGGAGTCCGCAGAGGTGTACAGTAGGGATAAGCCGAACACCCCCCAGTTCGGTTCACAGCAGAACATGCGAACAGGCAAAAAATGTGTTTGAACACGCAAACACCGTTAAAGTCTATGGGACACGAACATGAAAAATCAAAAGTGCTAAATTTAAAGGCTTATATGCAAGTTATTGTCTTAAAATGTGTTTGGGGACCTGGGTCCTGCCCCAGGGGACATGTATCAATGCAAAAAAAAGTTTTAAAAACGGCTGTTTTTTCAGGAGCAGTGATTTTAATAATGCTTAAAGTGAAACAATAAAAGTGTAATATTCCTTTACATTTCATACCTGGGGGGTGTCTATAGTATGCCTGTAAAGTGGCGCATGTTTCCCATGTTAAGAACAGTCCGAGAGCAAAATGACATTTCTAAAGGAAAAAAGTACCATGCATATAAGCCTTTAAATAGAACACTTTTGATTTCTCCCATAGACTTTTAAAAGGTGTTCCGCGGCTTTCGAATTTGCCGCAAACACCCCAAATTGTTCGCTATTCGAACATTGGGCCCATCCCTAGTGTACAGGATGCTCACCTCCCTTTCTCTGCAAGTCTCCAGCCTGGGCCAGACTGTTGCTGAGTTGCAGCAAGAAGTCCACACAGTACGCCCAACCCTGAAACCTGCATGTCCGGAAGCGTTTGTTGTGATGCCTGAGAAGTTTGATGGGAATCGTGCATCGTTTCTGAACTTTAGGATGGATTGCAAGCTGTTGTTTGCTCTTAAGCCTAGGACCTATGCCTCTGACTTTATAAAGGTTTGCGCATCCATCAACCTGCTCACTGGGCTAGGTATGGGCTTTTCAGCTATTACAAAAGAGGAGTCCAGTCTTGGACAGCTGGGAAGCTTTCATTTTTGCTCTGGACTCTTATATTACAGTTTCTAAGAAAACCAGTGTTCCCAAGTCTGCTCCTAGTTCACGTGGCCTACGGGTAACCAGAGACAGGAATACCCTGTACAGATACGACTCCAAGCCATCCCACTCTGTGCCAAGTTATGAAGCTCTAACCCCTCTAAGCCTAGATGCTCCTGAGGTTTTATCCACTCCTACCCTGGATGATGTGGAACCCATGGAGATCGGGTCCATCCGGTCCAAGCTGTCTAAGGGAGAGAGAGAGCGGAGGAGAGGCTGTGGACTCTGTTTCTATTGTGTTTCTATTGTGGAGTAAGAGGGCACCTTATCTCTCTCTGCCCAACTCGTCCACCTCGGCCAAGTTTCAACAAGTGGGTACTACTAGGATCCTTCCTGTCACTTTGCCTGCTATCCAGCTTGAAGTTCCTGTGCCCCAGTCTGACGTCGCAGTGCCTGCTACTCAGTCTGATGTTCCGGTACCTGCTGCCCGGTCTGATGTCCCTGTGCCGGTGTCCCTGCTTGAAGTTCCTGTGCCAGTGTCCCCGCTTGAAGTTCCTGTGTCAATGTCCCCGCTTGAAGTTCCTGTGCCGCTGTCCCTGCTTGAAGTTCCTGAATGGCACCATAGTCCATAAGCAGGACCTGCAGATTTTCGAAAGAGCCTTGCGAGCGGCGAAAGTCTCCCCAGCTGGAACGTCTAAAACAAAGAAAGCCCAAAGGAAATAGGCTGTTCCATGTTCTGAGGGCATTCCTAAGGGGAGGGAACTGTCACGGCCCCTGCCATGCCGATGGCCAGGCATGGTCACGCCCCAAGTGGCTTAAAGAGGTATTGAACCTATGACTGCCTGTTTAGTGCACCTGTTACTTTGCCTCTGAGCCACACCTCAGTTCCTTTCAGCCTGCTTTCCAGCTTTGCCTAGTTCTGCATGAAATACTAGGGCCATACTCTGGATCTTGTTGCAATTAGTACCTGTCACTCCTGGTTCAGCTGAGGCAGTTTATCCAATCAGCTGGGTATAAAACACTACCTCACTCTGAGGGCTTTGTCAGTTCATTGTTTCCTGCTTTGCCTAAGGTTCCAGTATTCCTGTGTGTTCCAGTATTCCTGTGTGTTCCAGTATTCCTGTGTGTTCCAGTATTCCTTTGTGTTCCAGTATTCCTTTGTGTTCCAGTATTCCTGTGTGTTCCAGTATTCCCGTATTCCAGTATTCCTGTGTTCCAGTTACAGCGTTCCAAGACTTACTCCGGCTTCTGACCTTGGCTCTGCTTATCGTTTATTCTGTCTTCTGGAATGCCTGACTACGGCTTTACCCCGACTATCCTTTTGGCAAATTCCTGTCAAGCCCCCGTGCACAGATTCACAGCCTAGGTAGCTTATCTCTTTGTTACCATGGGCTGTGTGTATTTGCAAGGGTGAGCGTACATCTCTGTGCCATGGACTCCAACCTAGGTAAGCCCTTACAGGGGCAGAGTCTACCAACTGAAAAGGCAGCCATTGCAGTGCTACCAATTTGGCCAAGCTAGCATTTAGAAGCTGAGCATGTGGATGGCTGGGACTGAATTTCTTTCGACGGTTTAGCCTGCCTGCTAAAATCCGATGATGGTGTACCGCTAGCAGATTGGCCGCAAGTACTTGGGACACCTATTTCTATACCTTCATTCCTCTCAGTGCACGTTTCTGAGAGGACTGGAGGTATAGTGGGGTTGGAGATCCCAGCTGATGAGGAGCAAGGAGAGGACCTTGGCATGCGGGGATGGGCTTAAAGTTGTGCCATTGATTTTGACAGAGAGATCAGGGGAAGGGGCACGTGGGGGAGGAAAAATTATAAGTTTGGGTTTGGATAGATGGAGTTTGAGGACGTGGTGTGATATCCAGACTGATATACAGTAGCTCACAAAAGTGAGTACACCCCTCACATTTTTGTAAATATTTTATTATATCTTTTCATGTGACAACACTGAAGAAATTACACTTTGCTACAATATAAATTAGTGAGTGTACAGCTTGCATAACAGTGTAAATTTGCTGTCCCCTCAAAATAACTAAACATACAGCTATTAATGTCTAAACCGCTCGCAAAACAAAAGTGAGTACACCTCTAAGTGAAAATGTCCAAATTGGGCCCAATTAGCCACTTTCTCTCCCGGTGTCATGTGACTCGTTAGTCACAGTACCGTGCACGCATAGTGCAGTTGCTACTACTTTTCTGGTGGTGTACACAATACAGTACACCCATAGTTATTACACTTCTGTTGGTGTACACAGTACCGTGCACCCCTATTGCACTTGCCACTTCTTTTCTGGTGGTGTACACAATACAGTACACCCATAGTTGTTATTACACTTCTGTTGGTGCACGCAGATCACAGACATGGCCAAAAACTAAAGGCATTTCAAATGGCAACTTTCTGGCTTTAAGAAACTAAAAGAAATCAAGAAAAATAACTGTGGTGGCCAGTAACAGTTAGATTTATAGAACAAGCACAGGGAATAAATTATGGAATCACTCAATTCTGAGGAAAAAATTATGGAATCACCCTGTAAATTTTCATTACAAACACTAACACCTGCATCAGATTAAATCTGCTTGTTAGTATGTAGGTAAAAAGGAGTGATCACACACAAATGGGAGGAAACTGGATTCAACATCTGTGACCGAACTGTAAGAAACCGCATAAAGGAAATGGGATTTACATACAGAAAAGCTAAAAGAAAGCCATCTCTAACACCTAAACACAAAAAACAAGCTTACAATGGGCTAAGGAAAGGCAATCGTGGACTGTGGATGATTGGATGAAAGTCATATTCAGTGATGAATCTCGAACTGCATTGGGCAAGGTAATGATGCTGGAACTTTTGTTTGGTGCCATTCCAATGAGATTTATGCAGACGACTGTCTGAAGAAAACATGCAAATTTCCACAGTCAATTATTATATGGGGCTGCATGTCCGGTAAAGGCACTGGGGAGATGGCTACCATTAAATCTTCAATAAATGCACAGGTTTACATTAAAATTTTGGACACTTTTCTTATCCCATCTATTGAAAGGATGTTTGGGGATGATGAAATCATTTATCAAGATGATAATGCATCTTGCAAAAACTGTGAAAAAATTCCTTGAAGAAAGACACATAAGGTCAATGTCATGGCCTGCAAACAGTCCGGATCTCAATCCAATTGAAAATCTGCGGTGGAAGTTAAAGAAAATGGTCCATGACAAGGCTCCAACCTGCAAAGATGATTTGGCAACAGCAATCAGAGAAGGCTGGAGCCAGATTGATGAAGAGTACTGTTTATCACTCATTAAGTCAATGCCTCAGAGACTGCAAGCAGTTATAAAAGCCAGAGGTGGTGCAACAAAGTACTAGTGATGTGTTGGAGAGTTATTTTGTTTGTTTGTTTTTCATCATTCCATAATTTTTTCCTCAGAGTTCAGTGATTCCATAATTTATTCCCTGTGCTTGTTCTATAAATCTAACTGTTACTGGCCACCACAATTATTTTTCTTGATTTCTTTTAGTGTTTCTTAAAGCCAGAAAGTTGCCATTTGAAATGCCTTTAGTTTTTGGCCATTTCTGTGATCTGCTTTTTTTCTACAACAATAAACAACTGAAGGAACATCCTCAGGGACTGGTGATTCCATCATTTTTGCCAGGGGTTGTACATATCCAATTTTATTGGGCCTAATAAGAACTCAAAGGTACTGTACTTACTGCCAATGGACTGGTGAACAGATAAGTTTTCAGCAAACTAAAATCCGAAAGAAAAAGGATTTCTTGTACCAAGACCATCTCTCTAAAGGTTAAATGGCTCATATTCAATAGTGTGCCCCACCTAACCAGGCCAGGCTGTAAGGAGAGGTGAAGCAAGGCATCAATACATACTCCCTCTGCAGCTGTTTCCATAGGGTTACTAAGAAAAAAGTGCATAACCATGGAGCACATTGCTTACCTGACTAATCCATCCCCTTTTCCCTCTTCTTGACATGTGTTGTTTGTCTTTGTAAGTAGTTGTTTGCTATTTTCATTTTATTTATTTATTTATTTTTTTCGAAGTGGATAGTGGTGGATTCAATAAAATTGTTCAATTGTTAATTTTTTTCACCTTTGAGAATTAGGTGATCCCTAATTTATTATACTGTTACAAGTCAATACGCTAATCTGAAGAAGCGGCGTTCAACCATGAAACGCATTATTGGAGCAGTACATGCAACAGTAATCTTCTTATATCAAATTATTTTGTCTGCGTAGTTAAATATTTTTCACGTTTTTAATGCTATACAAATTTTGGACAATAAAATATATGATATTTTTAAAAACTTTTTTAGGCTCTCAAAATTATATGTAAATACTGGCAGGCCATTATTTAAAGCCTTAAAAAAACATCCCCCCCTTCAGGCCCAGTACATTTATATGCACTGGTCACCAGCAATGGCATTGTTTCCCATAGATAGTATATATAATATGTTTTTCAGATTAAAGCAGAACTTCACCTAAAAAAGAGAGTTCTGATCCCCCCCCCCCCCCCCCATTTCTGACATGTACCTGCTCCACTTCCGCTTAGACCGCCTAGGCAATCCGAGTGGAAGTTCAGCCCCCCCCCCCCGTCCGAAACCTGTAGATCCTTGCACAACACAAATCGAACATATGTAGTGGCTAGTCAGCGTAAAGCCGCAGGAAGTCACAGTGAGCTTCCTATATCCAAGATGGTTGCACAGGGGGCTCGACCCATGGCTCCTTCCTTGGGGCCCCATCCATCGGTCCCCTCCTGGTAGCCCCTGCCGGTGAGCTCCCAGATGACCTCTTGGTCAGTAAGGATCTGATTCTTCTGCTGCGGCACAGTGTGCCAAAGCTGCTTGGTGGTGTTCTGCAGGGCGAGGAGCTCTTCTCCAGCAGGCTGGGGAGGTCTCTCTACACATCAGAGGGACACTCCAGAGGGACACTCCATGGCTAAGGGGGTGCAGATGAGTCTGCTGAAGCTGGGGGACGACTGGCTCTTGGATCCGGGGAGCTCCAGGAAGGCGTCCTTCGATTCCGCTGTGCGTCTCCTCCCTCCTCCTCCTAGGTGGCCAATAGGATCGCCTCTCCTTTCAACCAATCGGGTGACAGGTTTCAGGACCGGCTTCTTGATTGGCTAGGAGGAGAATCAGTGTGACAATAGTGAATATTCATTCGCTTATGTCACACAAGTGGGTGTGCTTGGAGCACAGTGCTTTGAAGACTATTATAGCCTCTGGCTCTAATCACGTGCTTCAAAAAAAAAATTCCCATTGGAGTCCATGGGTCCGGCGCCCTGCATGCAGATTAGGGGGCCGGACGCATGGATGGGGGGACAACACCCACGCTCCCCTAATGGATGGGCCGCCACTGGCATGTTTATTAAATGTCAGCAGCTACTGTATTTGTAGCTCTTATTTTTTTTTTTCCAAGGCTGAAGACCCTCTAAATGGTGGCTGCTAGAGATCACAGACAGAATTTGTGCAAAAGGATCTCACAAGAGCCTACCCAAAAGAGAAGCTTGAGATTTGTCTCCTGCCGGCTCTAAGACTGCGAACTGAGTGATCAAACATCACT
Organism: Lithobates clamitans; assembly: GCA_037952925.1. Lineage (NCBI taxonomy): Eukaryota > Metazoa > Chordata > Amphibia > Anura > Ranidae > Lithobates > Lithobates clamitans. Next base: position 2,819,688 of record JBBGZY010000016.1, on the reverse strand, counting down.
GTGTTTTGCTCAGTTCTCAGAGCTCTGTGAGCAGAGAGCTTGTGACTGTCAGTCAGTGGCTATCTGCTCTGTCCCCTTCCCCTCCCCCCCATGCGCACTCGAGCACTGGGCTATGAAGGGGGCGGGAGTGGCCGGCTCAGGCTCTCAGCGGCTCGCTGAGAGGCTGAGCCAAGTGCTGGTCCAAGCATCTGGGTGGATCCTGACCGGCTCTGGGACGTTAGCCGACAGCGGGCTTCATATATACAGTCCATAATATTTGATATTATGGACTGCAAACTGTACAGAAATAATGTTTTATCTGCTTATTGATTCATTATTACATTTTATATAATATAAAACAAAATTTTAAAAGAAATCACGTTTTTTTTTAAGCTGAACCCCATGTTTACTTTCACTTTGAATGTTTGGCCAAGCTGGTCCAAAAAAAACGATTAACTATTTAATCTATAAACTGCTACTGTATGCCACCTACATAGAGTATAGAGTCCTGTGTATTGGCAGCAGTCCAGGGACTTTCCAACTGCTGTTGGAACAAAATAAGTTAGGTTGAGTGCTTCCCAGCTATTCAAAGGAAACCTTTTTATCAGTGAATACAAGACTTTATTGGTCTCTTCTGTCCTAAATTCTCCTGCCTGTCAGCTGTCATGTAAACTGAGCCACACATGAGCAGCTCAGCGAACATTTATGGAACCAATCTATGCAGCATGTGACTCCCGTGCGCATGCGCGGGAGTGACGTCATTACGCATGGCCAATTGAAGGACCAAAAGCACAAGACTCGGAAGGAAGACCAGGAGAAGATGGAAGTGCCGGGAGCCTGCTGGATGGATCCCATCGCAGAGCTGGAGGTTACTTTTTGACAGGTAGGTCTGTCACAATGTACTAATATGCTGTGCATACTAGCACATTATGGCGTAAACCCACCAGGGGGCCCCTAAAACAAAATGATATATGGGAGTTTACTACCCGCCTTAAGACCAGATGATTTCTCTTAACCAGTAACCTCTGTATTTAAATAAAGGCACTTTGTATAGATAGTTTTATATCCATTTCCAGAAGTTCAGGCATTAACACAATGAAACATTCAAGTAAAGAACACTTTCTCAATAAAACATTTGCCTTTTCTTAAAGCGTAGTTCCACCCAAAAATGAAACTTACACTTTAGGTGCTGTTGACCCCCTGACATGCCACATTTGGCATGTCATTTTTTTGGGGGGTGAGCGGGTACCCTGTTTTTAGAGGCACCCTGCTTCCGCTTCTTTCCCTGGCGCCGCAGCGCCAGAAAGATCACCTCTCTCCCCTACCTGTAATCTTCTGGGACACGTCACAGGTCCCAGAAGATTGGCCGGCCATTCATAGCGCAGCTCGCAAATGCGCAGTGCGCGCCCGGCTGTGTAGCCACAGACGGGGGGCCCACAGCTAGAATGCCGGCGCCACAGAGAGGAGGGGAAGAGGAGCAAGGCTTCCTACACCGCATCACTGGACCATGGGACAGGTGAGTGTCTGTTTACTAAAAGTCAGCAGCTACACTTTTTGTAGCTGGTGACTTTTTAATGGGTGGAACTCAAAAAAGCGGGGTTCCACCCAAATTTTGAACAATATCTGTATGTATTCTCTTCCTTGCCTAGATGCTGACATGCCGTTTAAAAAACTGTAAATCGCTGTAATTACCTTTTATTTTTCTATTCTTCTTTGCACTTCCTGGTTCTCCTCCCGTGGGAGTAGGCGTGTTTCTAGCCTCTCCCAGACTCCTGGGAGCTAGTCTCAGGCTTCCCAGGATGCCACTGAGCATGTGCGGGAACGAGCGGTATATGCTGGGAGCACAGCATTCACCACATCCAGGAAATAAATGCTTGTGGGCTTCAAATGCCCACAATGAAGATGGAAACCGCCTGCAGTGAATAATATAAGTTATTCTTTCCGACGAAATCTGACACAGGCGGACATATTACACACAATATGTGAGTATGTAATGCTGAGAAGAAAAGTTTGTGAATGAACTCAAAAAAAAAAAAACAATAGGTGGACCCCCGCTTTAAGTACTGTGCTGTGGTGCTCACACCTTCCATCAGTGCAATTGTGTCCCACAAGGTATTATAGATCACTCAGTCCTCCAACCCTTGCCAGGGTCCTGCGATGGGGTAACTCCAAAAAAACACCCTCCATTATATCTTACAGGTGTGGTCCTCACTGCTCACTTCCCATAGACGGACAGACCACGAAGCCCAACCACTTTGTGCATTTGTCATCTCCATAACAGGCAAAAATGTACCCATGCAGGGGAAGGCACACCACAGCTCACACAGTTAAAGTGATTGCAAACGATTACCTGTAAAACATTCAGTTTAAAATAGCAATTAAAGGCAAAACATTTGTGTATAAATTAAAAATATATATAAATACCTTTTTTTCTCTTCTTTATAAGTGATCACATTCCCTCTGTTCTCAGCTGCGTAAGAGCTGGAGGAGGAGAAGCAGCAGGGCACTGAGCTTCCCAGTGAATGTCGGGGGGGGGGTCAGGACAAGTCTGATCATTGTAGGAGAGCAGGCTGAGTTCCCAGCACAGCTAGAGAAATGACTACGGTGTGTACTCCTGCTTAGTATGCTCACTTTTTAATAGGAAATCAGAGAGACATCAGAGATTTCACACAAAGGAGGTAATACAAAGAGAACAGGATACGTTTTTAATACAAGTACATATCAGGAATATAAAATGTTGGGGTAACAAATACTTTAATCCAAACAAAAACAATTTTTTTTTTTGCAAAATACAATTAACACTGAAATACCTGCCTACAAGTGAAAGTGCAGTCACAGACTGATGTCATTTCTCTCCTCGCTCTTCTGCCTCCTCCTATCAGCATGTTCCATGTCAAGAAATTTGCACCCAACACACCTCTACATGTTTATAAGTCACATCTAGACAGATTGTAATCAAAAGCCTGGTACACACTAGCCTGTCAGCTCTGGTCGGAGCCACTGTACTAACAGTCCGACATTAGTACAGTGATCTCCCCCGCTGAGCTGCTGTGTTCTGATAGGGGGACAGCACTCCCTGCCAGAACACTCCGATCAGCCATTGGCTGAGAGCGCTGATCGGTAACGGTATGGCTGCTGGTTTTCCAGCACCCTCGTCCGACAGAAGCCAGTCAAAGTTCAGACCAGCTGCCATACACATGGGCCTAATGCATAGCTCCCAACTGTCCCTGATTTCGAGGGACTGTCCCGGATTTGGAACAATGTCCCCCTGTCCCTCATTCCCCCTCATTTGTCCATCATTTTGGTCTGATCTATATAGTTGTATATGTACTATTTATCTCTCAAAAAGTGTTTCCCAGTGCTAAATCTTTAATCCAATCTCTAAATTGCTGCATTTGTAAATACTAAAAGCCAATATACTAATGAACAGTAATGGTAAAAAGCACTTCTGGGTTTAAACAATCATTATTTTTTGTATAATGTTCCTTTAATGGGGGTGTGGCAGGGTGTGTGTCCTATGCCTATATACTTTTGCTAATAGGTGTCCCTCATTCCCCTTTGAGAAAGTTGGGAGGTATGCGAATGTCACACAGTTTTTATTGAACTAGCCGATGCCGCCCGGCATTCTGCTCTTGTGTGTGGAGCTTAAGGCTAACTGAGCTTATCTCAGCAGCCATTAAACAGGGATAGTGATCACATTCCCTGATAAACAGATGCAGTGGCGGCCCGTCTATAGGGGGCGCCGCCCCCCCCCCCCCTTCTGTGTAGTCACAAAAATAATAATTTTTTTTTAAAACTGCCCCTTTAGAAAAAAAATAGTCCTTTAATATAGTGCACTGCGTTCGAGCGCCTGACACAGTGCACTATGGGAAGCGCCATGTCAAGGCAATCACGAGATTGCAGACGTGGCGCTTCATTTGTGTTTATCCCGCCCTAGGGTGCTTTCCGAATCACTGAGTAGCTTCCCCCCGGCGCTATTACTATGGCCGGGCGGTTTGATTGACATCTGAGGTTTGATGTCACTTCCTGTTTTCTCTTTCCCATTGTGCCCGGGACAGAGAAAACAGGAAGTATGACGAGCAGACCTCTCCATCGCTTCTGGAAGGAAACACTGCAGGAGAGGAGAGGACAACACAGTCAGTATTGAGCAAGGTAAGTGCCGCTGCTGTGCTGGGGGGATCTGTATTATCATTTTTTAAACCTGCTGGAGGTTTTGTGGTTTTCTTGCTGTGAGATACATTTTGGCATGGGTTTCTCTGAGCGCTTGAGCCCGCCCCCGCCTGTGTTACAAAACATCCGGAGCGAACACATAGGGGTTGATTTACTAAAGGCAAAACGACTGTGCACTTTGGAAAGTGAAGTTGCCCTCTACAAGAGCAGTTACTCCAGAGCTTAGTAAATGAACAGAAGCTCTGCTGACTTCCATCAACCAATCATGTGCAAGCAAGACTGCTGTTTTTTTAAATTTTCCTTGCATGTGATTGGGTATTCTTTGCAAAGTGAAGCTTTACCTCATTTACTAAGCTCTGGAGCACTATCCAAGGTGCACAGTCTATTGGCCTTTAGTAAATCAACCCCATAGAGAGAGCTCTGCTGGTCTGATCTGCAGCTGCACACTGGTTCTCCCTCCCGCACTAACTTTGGGCATAACAGCAAGTAGAAGAGCCATGCCAGTGAGTACATATGATATCACACGGATCCAGCCTGTCTCTGACAAAACTTTAGCCCTGCAGCCGCAGAACAGATGCCTCTGATCCTTCCCACGCGCTCCCCCCTCCTCTCCCTGTGCTTGATAATAGAGGTGAAGTCCACTCCAGCCAGCTACTATCTCTGATGTTAACCACCGCACAGTGCCTCTCTGATCCTCCCTGTGCTCTCCCCCTCCTCTACTTAGGCTTGATAACAGAGGTCACTGCAATGGCTCCTTTTCAGCCTCACAGACTGAACACCTCCAGTCCCTGTTTTCTCTGCATGCCTGGTTGCTGTGAATCTCCCTGAGCTCCCTCAAACACCACAGTAGAAGAGGGGGCACATTTAGGGCCAGTTCACACTGCTGCAATGTCAGACATCACATGTGATTCGCACCACTCATGTGATGTCTGTGTGATGCAAATTCAGCCATACAGATAGTATGGCTGAAATCGCATTCGGACCAAACTCACACAGGACCCATTTTTTGATCCACAGCAGAATCGGATCACATGGGTGTTCACACCCATGTGATCCGATTCCTGTCTAAATCCACAGTTCGCACTGCAATATGCAAACTTTACTGGAGGTGTCATTAACATTGTATTGACACCCCCAGCAGTTTGCAAAGGGCTGCCTGCGAGTTGTATGCGATGCAGGAACCCATACTGGATTTGCAGGGTTACCGCATCGCTGCCGTTTGACCCGAGCCTAAGAGTACCCGTCTTGCTCAGTAGTAGCCTGGCCTGTCATCACAAATTCTGTCATCACCAATTCTGGCCCTGCTACCCGCACTACCTGCACCTGCAATTTCTGCACGGCAGCAAGCAGCGAGTATTTCTAACTCCCTTGCCAGCCTGGCCAACCACAACTCACAAATGGCTGTCAGTAAAACACTTTGGGGGGAAAAAAAAGTCTGCGATTCTGAACTGTGCATACGCAGTCTGAAGTCAGCCTTTTAGAGAACTGCATTTAATGGCATAGTGGCTGTGTTTGATGGGCACAGTGGCTGCGTTTGATGGCACAGTGGCTGCGTTTGATGGCACAGTGGCTGCGTTTGATGGCACAGTGGCTGCATTTGATGGCACAGTGGCTGCGTTTTATAGTACAGTGGCTGCGTTTGATGGCACAGTGGCTGCGTTTGATGGCACAGTGGCTGCGTTTGATGGCACAGTGGCTGCGTTTTATAGTACAGTGGCTGCGTTTGATGGCACAGTGGCTGCGTTTGATGGCACAGTGGCTGCGTTTTATAGTACAGTGGCTGCGTTTGATGGCACAGTGGCTGCGTTTGATGGCACAGTGGCTGTGTTTGATGGCACAGTGGCGGCGATTGATGGTACAGTGAGGCTGCAATTGATGGGGGTTTTTTTTCAGAATTTTTCAGTTTGCGCCACCCGCCCCCCCCCCCCCCCCCAAAAAAAAAAACATTTTGAGCACCAGCCGCCACTGTACAGATGGCCATTGTCTAATCTGCATATAAAGTACAGTATTTAGAATATATAACAAGTAAAAATATAGAGACTTGTCCAAAAACAATTTCCCATAACTCATAATGAGTACTTACTTAAAAAAGCTTGATTTTTCCCTTTAAAGCGGCATTATTCTGCCATGGCTAGGTGTAACTTTGTAACATTCAGAAGCTAGCTAATCATAAACAGCAGTTTCCTCTCCACTCTCAGCTTTCCATGGTGGGGGGGTCACTTTGTACAACAGAAAAGCAATCATTATGTGACCCCTTATCTCAAAGAACTTGGAAAATAAAAGTAAAACTTATATTTTCAAGAAATCTCATATTTGTACAGTATATATATTTTATATATATGTATATACATACACACACACACACACACAAACACACCATGTGGTCAAGAAGGTTTTTATTAGGCTCCATACCTCCAACTTTAAGCATACTTGAAGCCCATCCATGGGATGCATGTCCACATCTCTTCACTAAATCAGAAAAACACATTAGTCACGATGAACATCTTCAGTATTGATCTGCGGTGACAGAGGTGGTTTACAGTGATTATATGTAATAAAATTGTTTTACAAAGTAAATCACTCACGATGTGTACTCTTATTAACATCTGGTAAGACGCAGGCTTTTTACGTGCTTGACAACAAAACAAAATAATATTCAGGTCTGTGCAATGAGAGTGAGGGGTATGTCAGCTATAAGATGTATTTTTTTTCTTTTCTACAGGAACTCAAATAATGCAATAGCCATATCAGCTTTGTGGATTGCCCCGCATAATGAACATCTGTGGCACACTGTGAAAATGAAATTGTATTGTAAAAATAATTATGCTTTTGAAGATGCCTCTATGTGACAATGAAATAAGTACACAGGATAATTGAAGTCAATATACAGTGCCTTGCAAAAGTATTTACTCTCCTTGGCTTTTTACCTAGTTTGTTACATTACAGCCTTTAGCTCAATATTTTTTTAATCTGAATTATATGTGATGGATCAGAACACAATAGTCTAAGTTGGTGAAGTAAAATTAGAAAAATATATACATAAAACTATTTTTCAGAAATTAAAAACTGATAATTGGCATGTGCAAATGCATACCTCCCAACTTTTTGAGATGGGAATGAGGGACACCTATCAGCAAAAGTATGCAGGCATAGGACACACCCCCTGCCATGCCCCCTTAAAGGAGAATTGTACAAAAAAAAAAAAATATTGGTTAAACCCACAAGTGCTTCTTTCACCAATACTATTCCTTTATATTGGCTTTTGGAATTTACAAATGCAGCAATTTAGAAATCAGATGAAAGGTTTAGAGCTGGGAAACACTTTTTGATAGATAAAAAGTGCATTTTATATACAGTTATATGGATCAGACCAAAATGAGGGACAAATGAGGAGGACAGAGGGACAGAGGGACATTGCTCCAAATCAGGGACAGTCCCTCGAAATCAGGGACAGTTGGCAGCTATGCGTATGTATTCACCCCCCCCCCCCCCTTGTTATGAAGCCCATAAAAAGCTCTGGTGCAACCAATTACCTTCAGAAGTCACATAATTAATGAAATGATGTCCACCTGTGTGCAATCTAAGTGTCACATGATATGTCATTACATATACACACCTTTTTGAAAGGCCCCAGAGGCTGCAACACCTAAGCAAGAGGCACCACTAACCAAACACTGCCATGAAGACCAAGGAACTCTCCAAACAAGTAAGGGACAATGTTGTTGAAAACTACAAGTCAGGGTTAGGTTATAGAAAAATATCCAAATCTTTGATCCCTATGAGCACCATCAAATCTATCATAACCAAATGGCAAGAGCATGACACAACAGCAAACCTGCCAAGAGACGGCCGCACACCAAAACTCACGGACCGGGCAAGGAGGGCATTAATCAGAGAGGCAGCACAGAGATCTAAGGTAACCCTGGAGGAGCTGCAGAGTTCCACAGCAGAGACTGGAGTATCTGTACATAGGACGACAATAAGCCGTACGCTCCATAGAGTTGCGCTTTATGGCAGAGTGGCCAGAAGAAAGCCATTACTTTCAGCAAAAAACAAAATGGCACATTTCGAGTTTGCGAAAAGGCATGTGGGAGACTCCCAAAATGTATGGAGGAAGGTGCTCTGGTCTGATGAGACTAAAATTGAACTTTTTGGCCATCAAAGAAAACGCTATGTCTGGTGCAAACCCAACACATCACATCACCCAATGAACACCATCCCCACAGTGAAACATAGTAGTGGCAGCATCATGCTGTGGGGATGTTTTTTCTGGGAAACTTGTCAGAGTTGAGGGAAAGATGGATGGTGCTAAATACAGGGATATTCTTGAGCAAAACCTGTAACACTCTGTGTGTGATTTGAGGCTAGGATGGAGGTTCACCTCCCAGCAGGACAATGACCCCAAACACACTGCTAAAGCAACATGAGTGGTTTAAGGGGAAACATGTAAATGTGTTGGAATGGCCTATTCAAAGCCCAGACCTCAATCCAATAGAAAATCTGTGGTCAAACTTAAAGATTGCTGTTCACAAGCGCAAACCATCCAACTTGAAGGAGCTGGAGCAGTTTTGCAAGGAGGAATGGGCAAAAATCCCAGTGGTAAGATGTGGCAAGCTCTTGGAGACTTATACAAAGTGACTTGGAGCTGTGATAGCCGCAAAAGTTGGCTCTACAGAGTATTGACTTTAGGGGGGGTGAATAGTTATGCACATTGACTTTTTCTGTTATTTTGTCCTATTGTTGTTTGCTTCACATTAAATGTTCTGTAAATTAAATGATGCAAATCCTCCAAAAATCCATGCTAATTCCAGGTTGTGAGGCAACAAAACACGAAAAATGCCAAGGGGGTGAATACTTTTGTAAGGCACTGTATATATACACACACACACACACACTACTGTACAAAAGTTTTAGGCAAGTGTGAAAAAAATTCTGTAAATTGAGAATGCTTTCAGAAATGAAAATGTTAATAGTTTATTTTTATCAATTAACACAAGGGAAAGTAAATGAACAGAAGAGAAATCCAAATCAAATCAATATTTGGTGTGGCCACCCTTTGCCCTCAAAACACCACCAATTCTTCTAGGTACACTTGCACAGTTTTTAAATGAACTCAGTGGGTAGTTTCTTCCAAACATCTTGGATAACTAACCACAGATCTTATATGGATGTAGGCTGCCTCAAATCTTTCTGCCTCTTCATGTAATCCCAGACAGACTTGATTATGTGGAGATAGTTGTTCCTGCCAGAAATCCAGTTTTGCCCTGTGTCCCATCAAAGCAGTGTTATTGTACCCCTTCTACTCTGCTCCCCTCTGCACTCCCTCTGCATGAAAAGATCACTACACCAGAGAGCTGGTGACATCAGTAAGTTTTGTGTCTTTAACTTAAACTGTAGTTCCACTTTAATGATAATGATATCTGCCAGCAAAGTACAGACTGGGATACTTATGGTAAACATTTATTCCTCAGCCACTTTCATAACATTACATAGAAAGGGAAAGTTATGCTATGTGAATGGTCACATGTAACAAATATAAAATAGACAGTATCCCAGTTTGGCTGCAAAAGATGAGATACACTTATACTCCAACTCAAAAACAGAAAGCTGCAGAGATGCAGGAGCTGCTGAGGCCGACCTGTTTTTAGATCTCCCAGAGGGATTTTATATTACCTCCTAACAGTAAAGTTAAACCTATGTCAAAAGAAATATGGAGGCTGCCACTGGTGATTTCTTGACAATGTTAGTTGCCTGGCTGTGTAAATCACTGAGTTGGAACATATACACAGATATTAAAGTAAGAGTGAAGTCAGAAAAGCTGGGGTCTTTTCTGGTCAACATTGCAGTTAGGGATGGGCCAAACGACCCCCTGTTCGGTTCGCAGCAGATGTTTCGAACATCGCAAAAGTTGAAGACCCCTTGGTGTCGAAACCGGTCGGGCCAGCATTTCTTGTAATCCACATTGCTTATCTTATTATATTACCTGTTTTTGTGATCACTTTTATTACCTTGGAGTCTACCATTTGACTTTTTATTAATAATAAGCCTAATTGGTTTTTGACCTGCGCCATTGGAGTCCTTCTTCTTTCTTCTGCTTTTATGATTACTTCCTGGAGCCTTTACAGAACAACTTTGGAGACAACTATCTGGCTGGGGAGCACTTGGAGTCTGCACGGACCAGGAGCTGGGGATATTACCTTAAACCAGGTCCCATTCATCTGTGTCCAGTACCCGAGCAACCTCCGATGAATACAGCATAAGACCCTAAGCCTGTTTGACCCCTCTGTCGTATGACATTTGGGGTCCATCACAGCCGGTAAGAGTACCCATTTACCTCTTGAGTTTCGTTGTTATTGACTACAGACAAGTCTTACACCATTTTCCTAAGTTTTATATTTAGATTTTTTCCTTCATTTACACTTTCTAGTAGCGCTACACTGTCACTGTATTATATAATATCAAAATGTAAAATGTAAAAATAATATTAATAATGTAATTATTTCTTAAGATGAAGATTGAATCAGATGTGTATCTTTGTGTGTGTGTGAAGTTTGCTCGTGGTGTGTCTGAAGCAAATCAGTCTGCCAACTGTCCTTCTGTTCCTAGCTTTTACTCTTAAAATCTGACCCCCACTTTATCTTTAAAAGGGCTGGTTTAAAGTTCCTCTGAGCCTTATTGTACTACATACTCTTCTAATGAGACATAGCTTCCAACCCACCTCTTATGCAAGGATGGGGGTTGTTCAGTCTCTATGCATTGACATTCCTGAGGAGTGGGCAAGAACAATGTGTGAAACTATTTTAAGTATAGGATATAACTTATTTAACATCTAAATCAAATACTACATAAATCAGTATGTATATTATATTAATTGAAAACCCAATGTTCTTATTAATATCCTAATCAAGAAACATTGTAGTATAAAGAACTTGTATACACAAACTTTTTTATCTTAAGAAATGTTAAACCTTTCTTCTCCCCTATGGGGGAAGGTGATGGAAACCAACTTAAGGTTCTTAATTACTAACACAAGTTTGGTTCTCCATAGGAATGCTTATGAAGCTTATAACAATATGTATACCTTTACAAGTATAAAAGTCTATATAATTTCACTTTTTCCATAGCTAATATATATATATATATATATATATATATATATATATATATATATATATATATATATATATATATATATATATATATATATATTCAACTCAATTATTCTGTAGAGATCTAATCCATTCATTCATTTGTTAATATTTAATTGATGTATATGAGATATTAGATTAAAAAAACATTTTAACAGGTGTAGGTGGCACCTTCACACCGTAACCCTATAGAGGTACTCTTGATGAAAGGAAGATTTGGCCTTGCTGTCAAAAATTTAAATGATATGCACCTGTCAAACAGGTGCAGAAAAAAATGGTCTTTGGGTGTCTGTGGTGCCATCACACTGTAACCCTATGGAGGTACTCTTGATGAAAGCAAGAATTGGCCTTGCTGTCAAAAACTGCAATGATATGCACCTGTCAAGCAGTTGCTGAAACATTGGTCTTTGGGTGCCGGTGGCTCCTTCACACCATAACCCTATAGAGGTACTCTTGATAAAAGCAAGAATTGACCTTGCTGTCAAAAATTGTAATGATTGAAACAGGTGTGGAAAAATTGGTCTTTGGTTGTCCATGGCACCTTCACACCGTAACCCTTGTAGCAGGGCGTCCCAGAGAGAGCCAGAAAAAGTCCTGTTTGGGGATTATACGTCTCCCAGGCTCCTCTCATACACGTTCAGGGATCTCTGATCCAGGATCCAGTTCGGATCTTGTTCCTCTCCCCCAGGCCAATTTAAACTCACCTGTGACAGACAGCCTTCACTCTCTGCCTGGGAAACACAGACAACACTGGTCTGTGAGAGCAAAAGGTTGGTAAAAAGCTGTTAAGCTGTATCTGTGGAAGCTGACAATCTTCTCTGCTCTGCTCAGCCTGGTAGTTAGGGCTTGTATATATTGTGTAGTTAGTGAAGAGACATAGCTAGGTTTTTGTTTGACTATTTTTGTTCTGTTTGTTTTCTGTCTGAACAGCACCTATATATAGACTTGTATATATCACCAATAAACACCGCACTGTTTGTCACTACCTCACTGAATTTGGTATCTGTGCCTGAAAGACTACTTATCCCAGGGAGCTTTTTACCGCCTACCTGCCCCCCAGGTTAAATATGGTGAAGGCTGCGACGAGCTGTAGTAAGGTACTACTTAAAAGGCCAGTACCTACTGTGACTAAACATGGAGGAAATCCTCAAACGTTCGGTGTTATCCAACGCTGCACAACAGCAAACCAACGCCATCGCAGAGGAGCAAACCAAGGCGCTGGGCCAACAGATTGGTGCTGTACAGGAGCAATCACAGAGGCTGTTTGAACAGATAGCCACTGCTGCAATAGCGAATAGGAAAACCTTGACTGAGGTTGTAGAGATGCTATTACGGTAGTCACCTGCTAAAATTGATGATGTTGGAGACAAGCCCTCAGCCATCCATGTGGGTCGCTTTCTTTCTAAGATGACTGCACATGATGATCCAGAGGCCTTTCTGCTAACATTTGAACAGACCGCTGAGAGGGAAGGTTGGCCTGAAACCCAGTGGGCAGGACTGGTCGCCCCCTTACTTTCTGGAGAATCGCAGAAGGCCTACTATGATCTGGAGTTGGCAGAAGAGGGAGAGTCTGAGAAGGTCAAGTGGGAAATCCTGGCGCGACTCGGTGTCACCTTGGCCGTTCGAGCACAGCGGGTCCACAGCTGGTTCTTCCAAGATGAGAGGCCCCCAAGATCGCAGATGTTTGATCTAATCCACCTGATGCGGAAATAGTTACAGCCGGATTCCCTGTCTGCACCACAAATAGTGGTGCGTGTGGTCATGGACCGATTCCTGAGGTCACTGGCAATTCCCCTGCAGAAGTGGGTGAGTCAAGGAGACCCCAAGTTGGCAGACAACCTGGTGGAGCTCGTTGAGAGATACTTTGTTGCAGAGAGCCTTCTTCACCACCCCTATAGCTGCGGACTTTCCACCCAAAGCCACGGTCTCCCCAGGCAACCGGTAAGACTGTTCAAAGGGAAGTGGATGGTTAGCATGGCAAGGAGATGGGGGGAGGATTTTTGGTGCCAGGACTGAAGTTTGGCTTCCCAAACAAAGGAAGCCACTGGCTGTCAGCAAACCAAACTGGGGCAACATTTTCCGTTGCCAAGAACTGGGACATGTTGCAGCAAACTGTCAGCTGACAGATGAACCCATGCCTTCTATTAGAAGGCAGTCCATGTTTGCTGCTGTTTCATGCACTGCAGCCCCAAATGTAGGAAAACACATGTGCCAAATGACTGTTAATAATAAGCCTATTATGGCCTTGCTGGACTCTGGAAGTCTAGTGACTTTAGTTAAAGCTGAGGTGCTTTAAAATGTGAATTTTCATGCTAAAAAAGTTGTTGTGATCTGTGTACATGGGGATATTCGGGAGTATCCTGTAGCCACTGTTCACTTTAAAACAGCATCGTGGAGTGCAGGGGAAATCTTTCACCCCTCATCGAGGCAGGCACATCAGACTGAAAAGGGATCCTAAGGCCCCTATGCTTGAGTGGGTGGATCTCTGATTGCACTCCCGCAGTCACGCTGCATACAGACAAGTCATACTGCCAGCTGGATATCCCTGTTTTGGGTCTGCATATAAGCCTTTACTGCTTGCTTTTTGGTAAGCACAAAATCTATGTGGTGAAGGATCACTGTGAGCGGTGTTTTAGTGCAGTTTTTGCAATCAAGTCCTCTCTGTTAGAGTATTGAGGGGCTTTTCTTTGGGACTCTCCTCACTTTCACTAGAGGTTTCTGATTTTCTTCAGTCAAGATCACTTATGAACTCTGATATGCATATATTGATTCACAGCCTTATTTGCATTGTTTGTCACTGATCCTTTATGATTTAACTGATCATTGCACTTTTTTTGATTTTTTTAGTGTTAGTATTTTATGAGAGGAATTTTTCAGATTCATATTTCATCATCTCATGACATGTATGATTCATTAATGTATATTCACATTCAATCTATGGTAAACCGCAGTTTTATTGTATATATTTGGTACTTTTTTGGTGTGTATCCCACAGTTAAACTACTGCTTTTCGGGGGGTTTTTTTGTATAGTGGCAGCGCAGTATTTTTCCTATTTTCCACAATTTATGTCCTATTTTCCCTACAAATAGAGTTTTCTTTTGGTGGTATTTGATCACCTCTGCGGTTTTTATTTTTTGAGCTATAAACAAAAAAAGAGCTACAATTTTGAAAAAAATACAATGTTTAGTACTTTTTGCTATAATAAATATCCCCCAAAAAATAAATAAAAATTTCTTCATCAATTTAGGCCGATATGTATTCTTCTATATATTTTTGGTAGAAAAATCGCAATAAGCGTATATTGATTGGTTTGTGCAAAAGTTATAGTGTCTAGAAAATAGGGGATAGATTTATGGCATTTTTATTATTGATTTTTTTCTTTTTACTAGTAATGGCTGTGATCTGCGATTTTTTTCGGGACTGCAAAATTGCGACGGACAAATCGGACACTTTTGACACTTTTTTGGGACCAGTGACATTTATACAGCGATCAGAGCTAAAAATAGCCACTGATTACTGTATAAATGTCACTGGCAGGGAAGGGGTTAACACTATGGGCGATCAAGGGGTTAACTGTGTTTCCTATGTGTGTTTCTAACTGTGGGGGGGGAATGCGGTTGACTAGAGGAGGAGAGAGAGCGTTGCTCCTACTTAGTAAGAACACAAGATCTGTCTCCTCTCCCCTGACAGAACTGGGATTTGTGTGTTTACACACACAGATCCTGGTTCTCGCTCTGTCATGAGCGATCGTGGGTGCCCAGTGGTAATCGCGCCTGCCGGACATGCACATCGGCTCCGGGGACATGCTGCGAGCGCGCCTGCTACAGTGTCTTAAAGAGCCGACGTACAGCTACGACGGCTTGCGCAGCTGTGCGAACCTGCCGCAGTATAATTGTGGCGGCTGGTCGAGAATTGGTTAAAGTAGACCTTGCAGAGTGCATCTTTTGCATTATTTGGGATCTTTAGCTAGGTAGGTGAAAGCCAGGCCTAAGGTAAGTAACTTTTTCTTTAACTGGCTGTGTGTGTTTGTGTATTTTATTTTTATCCAGGGAAATCTGCAACATAGCTGGACCCTGCATTTTAAAGTGGAATTAACCTAACTTTTTGAAAACTGCGAGCAGGTAGCCCTTTATTGCAGAAGAGACATGCCATGTCTCTACACACGCATGTGCAGCTCAGCGTGCATTTCCAGCACACTCTATGCTAGAATGACAGTTTCCCATGCTCATGTGCAGGATGATGTCATTCCCCACTGGCCAGTCAAGAGGCCAAAAACCCAGCATGCGGAAGTAGCCCGGGGAGAAGATGACATCGGTCAGCAAGAAATGTAGCAGCTGAGTCGCTGGAAGGTGGAGGTGAGTATTTTCAGGAGTTTAAAGCGGTAGTAAACTGAATAAAACTAAAATAAATGAAGAAAAAAAAATCAGACCCCGGGCAGTTTAAGTCATAATGAGGCCCAGCCTCATTATGATGTAACTACTGTGCATGCTCGCGGGAATCGCTGTTTACGGCATGGCTCTGAAAGAACGGCACAAGTATGTACATTGCACAGTGCACGATTAGGAGATCTTTACTGCACCTATATGTAAGCCTTAATATAGACTTACCTATAGGTAAAGATCATACAAGGGAGTTTACTCCCGCTTTGATGCAAGGTCCTTTTTAATGCAGCAAAGACAAAATCAGCTGAATAAATTATTTTACCTGGTAAGTGAACTGCTGTATGTTCAATTGCTCTTTTCTTTGTGACAAACTCCCTATACAAATAAAGTAATAAAAAAAGTTATATTAATAAATTAATACTTTGAAATAATGCCACGCATTGCAAATTCAACTTAACAATGCATTTTCTTGAACATAATGTAACTATTACTTTCATTAATTTTGATAAATCTTCCGCCAAAAAAAGTAGCTGTGTTCGTTTACAACAAAAACGTGTTTTTACAGCTCACTTAAGCAAGCATCTGTTATCATTTAAGAGTTTGCCAACCCCGGAGTCAGGTGTGAAAAGGGAATTGTTACTTAGCTTGAAACTTCATTTTAAGTTAATGGCATGATGTCTTTATCTGCAGTTAACTAAAAATTTTCTGCTAATGAACGTGTACACTTGTACTTTGGAGCGCCCAATTTAGACCTTCTGCTTGATTTTATTTCTGCCAAGAGTTTCCATTTTGAGGCCCCAGATCAGTACTAAAGCCGGCCATACATGGATCTAATATTGCCCGGGTCAGCAGGGACCAGCCAAGATTCAATCCATGTACGAGCAAGCTGATTTTACTCAAATCGATCCATCGATTGATTTGGGTACAACCAGCCTGTCGGATTTTTTTTTACATTCAATTACTGCTTGCGGCTATAGCTGCTAGCAGTAATCAATGTGTTCTACTGGCTGGGAAGGCCCTCCACGCCCCCCCTCTGCAGGCAGGGCACAATAGAGCTGTGAGAGGCACTCACCCATCAACACTGACTATGTTGATGGGGGAATTGAGTGATTTTCTTTCCTTCCACCTGTGCTGGAAGGAAAAGAAATGGAGTCATCTATTTGCTGCTTAGGGGTGGTCATACATAGCTTGGTTCAACTGGAAGATAAGGAAGAAGCATGTATTACTGCACAGAGATCTCCCACTTTTCCCAACTTTACTGCACATTTCTTACGAAAAAAGGGAGGAAGGTGTGAACCACACCTCTGCTGGAGACGGGGCTGAGCCGCACTGTGTGTGTCAATGGATGCACACAGTGTGGCTTGGGAACAAGCCCACACAAGTACCCCCCTAGAAAGGGGCTTGCGGGGGGGAAGTGGTACTCAGTAGGCAGGAGGAGACAGGAGGAGCCAGGAGCACGGGCGGGGGATGCCAGAAGAGGAGGACTGCACAGAGCCGGTATGACATGTTTATTAAATTAGTTTAAAATAATTAAAACTAAATCAAAAATAAAAATGTACACTTTACTATCACTTTAACCACTTCAGTACCGCACTATAGCCAAAAGACGGCTACAGCGCGGTACTATAGTTCTGGGAGGTTAAAGTCTGGAGATGGGTGCGGGTTTAAAACAAACCTGTTGATTTGTACTAAATGAGCAAAGCACAGCCTTCCGTTAAGGTTGACATTTCTCAAAAATTACACCTTAATAAAAAATGTTCACATTCAGAATTCTGGACCATATATACAGTATATAAACACAAAAGCATTTTAAATGTTATTCATGATTACATATTAAAACAGGTATAGTTGAGTGAAAGTCATTTCTAAAATAAAATAATTATCCATTATCATGTAATATATGTACACAAACTCTCCTTGTAGGTGTTCCAAATAGGAAAGCTCATAAAGCAGATATCCACTTATATCGTCCTTCTGGAACCAATGTATACTTAAAGTGATTGTACACGATCACCTTGTAAAACAACCCATTCAGTTTAAAATAGAAATGAAAGGCAAAATATTATTGCATAAATATGAAAAAAAAATTATAGCTTTTTTTTCCTTTTTTATAAGTGATCACATTCCCTCTGTTCTCAGCTACATAAGAGCTGGAGGGAGGAGAAGCAGCAGCACACTGAGCTTCCCAGTGAATAGCTATGCAGCAGGGGAATATCAGGATAAGTCCGATCATTGTAAAGGAGCAGGCTGAGTTCCCAGCATAGCTAGAAAACTGACCACGGTGTGTTCCCCTGCTTAGTGTGGTCAGTTTTTAATTGTAAAGCAGAGGGACTGGCAGGAACATCAGGGATTTCACATAAAGGAAGCAATACAAAGAGAACAGGATACTTTCTCATACAAGTACATGGTACAGCAGGCACATATCAGGAATATGAAGCTTTGGGGTAACAAACTCTTTAATGTGCTTCGCAGACAGTGTCTTCTTCCGGTCTAATGGTTAGAGGTGTTCCCAGACAAATACATTATAGATCAATATTTTGTCACAATTTAAATATTGCATATAATGTACAAAAAAAACATAAAGGACAAGCTACAGTGTTCAGATTCACTCTATACTAAGTGTCATGAGGGCATCGCATGAGGGAAAGTAAATGAAACAGTCAAAAAAATTGTAGAATCTGTTACAATTTTACTATATCATGGATACAAGCTGAATTGCAATATGTTTTTGTAGCCAGGTGGGGGGCTACATCAACATGAAGAAGGAGACCTTGCCCTTCATTGCTTCACCCTCAACTGAGATGCTGGATGTCATGCTGCACTATCCCCTCCAGCCAGCAGGGGGAGAGCCATAATTAGCCTATGGACTCTTTTGCAGGGTATTGAGAATAATGGGAATTGTAGTTAGAAACGTCAGTCATAGGGTAGGGCCAGTGGACCCTTTACACTACAGTTCCCAGAGCACACTGCTCTGCTGGAGTCGAATATTACAGGGGTTAAGTTCCTCTACACCAGGGTGGGGTCTAGTCTGTTTGATGTGAGGGTGCAGTAAAAATGTGAGGGGAGCAGAGGATGGGAGGTCAGCAGAGCAGTGTACAGGACAAAGAATAGGGTCAACAGTTTGTAGGGCAGTGTACAGGGGTCAGCAGGAAGGAGGACAGGGGTCAGAAGGCGCACTTTACAAGGTCAGCAGGGAGGAGGACAGGGGTCAGAAAGGAAGTGTAAAGAGTTCTGCAGGGTGGAGGAACAAGGACACCAGGGTGGAGCACAGGGGTCAGAAGGACAGTTTTTTGCCAGGGCAGAAGATGGGAGAAAAGGCATATAGGAGGGCCAAACAGCAGGGGGTGAGGGTGATCAGAGCAGTAGGGGGTGAGGGCATAGATAGTAGAACCAATCACCCTGCAGTGCAGCCAGAGGGAAGCAGAGGAGGAGATGTCAGCAATAAGGCAGTACAGCCTGCCTTTCTTTTGAACCGATGGGGCCCCAGTCCCAGTACAGGAGGGTCGACTGTACTGCTTTTTCAGTGGCCCTGTTCTGATATGAGCTGTGTGGGGAAGACAAGCCTGCTGCCTGTGGCCAGGTTGTGTGCAGTGCAGGGATGGAAGAAGGAGTCCAGTGGCTGGGCACAGGTCAGGGGGTAAAGGAGGTGCGGCTGGCTTTGGGGAGGTGCAACTGAAATCTAGGGGCAGCCCATCCCAGCATCCCAGAAGATCCAACCATGCTCTTTAAGGTTGTGCCAGAATACCAGATATCCCCAGCAGGATATACTGCAGATGAAACAGTAATTTCCATCTCATGAAGCCCAGGATTTGCAGGGAAGTCACAATCAGAATGTTATATACTTTGAGCAATTGATAGACTGACTGCTCTGAAGTTCAAAGATGAGTTACTGCCTACATGACTCCAAAAACAGGGCTTGCTCATCTATAAGCCATAAGAGGGTGGATAGCAGAGGAAGACAATGTCAGGAAAGTAAAGGTCTCTAGGTGGTTAACTGATGGTTTATTGATTAGCAATCCACAAATGTTCTGCAAGGAGTTGACAATCTATAGATTTATTGAACATTCACAGCGAGGATGAAGTTCAGCTCCACTCAGTTCAATAGCAGTGGAACCTCTATAGTGTGTTGGGGAATTGATTCATGAGTTCCTGATTTAGAAGGCAAAAAGCATAGTTACACTGTCACATGTGTTACCAGATATACATAAATCTCTCAACGATGAACAAACCGTTACAATTGTTACCGATTCTCACTCTTTGATCTGTGATTAGTGAATTGGAGGGGATACAGGATTTATCTAGTCTCATGCAGTGCTAGACATTTGTGGTTAAAGATAAACAAATATATAAATAATTTGTTCTATCATTATGTTGTAACTGAGACATAAGGGGAAAGTTAAAATTGGTATGAATTGATTGATTGAATGTTTAATTAAAGTGGTTGTAAGGGCTCAAGGAACCTTCTGTGTGCAGCAGACCCCCCCAATACATTCCTACTCTGTGTAATGGTTTGGCACAGAGCAGCCCGGTCCCCCATCAGCACTCCTGGCGCCTCCCTCCTGCCGAGTGCCCCCATAGGAAACAGCTTGCTATAAGGGCATCTAAGCAGGCTCCTTCCCAAGCCGCTGCTCTGTGTGTCCACGCCCCCCGCTCTCTGAAGGTGAAAAACCTTTAGCCTTTAGAGTAAGAGGCAAATAAATTAAAGCTAACAGCTAGCAAATTAAAGAGGGAGTCCACCTGAAAAAAAATTATTAAAAGCCAGCAGCTACAAATACTGCAACTGACTTTTAATAAACGGACACTTACCTGTCCAGGAGTCCAGCGATGTCGGCAGCCGAAGCCGAGCAATAGCTCGGCTCTCGGCAGCTGCCGCCCCCATTCTCGGTGAGGGAATAAGGAAGTGAAGCGTTGCGGCTTCACTTCCTGGTTCCCTACTGCGTATGCATGAGTCGTGCTGTGCGTTCTAAGTGGTCCCCACTATCTCCTGGGACCTGTGTGTTTCCCAGGAGACAGCGGGGGGGGGGGGGTGACTCCCGCAGGAGTCTATTCCCAGGAGTGGGTGCAGATACTCGTCTAATACAGGTATCTGCACTCCCTCCCCCCTAAAAGGTGCCAATTGTGGCACCGGAGGGGGAATCAGATGAGCGGAAGTTCCACTTTTGGGTGGAACTCCGCTTTAAGTAGTTACAGCAATCATTTTTTTTAGAAAAAGTTTTTACTTTTAAAGTATTTATTGAGGATTTAAGATACAATTTGGTAGAAAAATCCAATAAAAAAAGATGGTTGTGATAAACACAGTGGACAATAGTACAATAAATGTCAGCTGTTATAGAAAAGGTTTTAAAGTGTAACTATGGCCAAAATGTTAAAATTACATATATTATACAGTCTATCACTAAAATGACCACAGCAGTAAGTCTGTTGATTTTTGTTTTTTTTTACTTTCTTTAACAGACCAAGCTGTCCAGCAAAGTTAAAAGATAAAGGGTGGGGACAACCATTTAAAGGGGAACTAAAGTTGAAAAATAAAAAGTTGCGAACAGGCAGACACTTTATTACCGTGGAGGTGTATACAAAGAATAGAAGGGAAACAAAGACAGAGCCTTGGGTGATCCCTATTAGGAATTAGCCAAACACCCCCCGGTTCGGTTCGCATCCAGAACATGCGAACGGTCCGAAAGTTTGCACAAACATTCGATCACCGTTAAAGTCTATGGGACTACGTGAGAAATCAAAAGTGTGAATTTTAAAGGCTAAAGCAGGACCCAGGTCCTGCTTGTAATGGAAATTTGTAAGTTCTGTATATAATTGTATTCTATTTTGTATGTATTGCACACTGCCCTCACTGTGCACACGGCACTAATAATGTTTTCAGTACATATTTACATTCTTTCGAGTCCTGATTAGAATTAGCCTGCCTATGTAACGGCCCTTGTTACCATAAACGTACAATTGTAATATTAATGTGATACCTACGTAGTCAAATGTATAAAAACCTTCAATTGCGTCATAATAAAGCAGAACAGTTATTTGGGAAGATGCTGAGCGTATCTTTTGTGTCTGTTCCCTACTGCAGTAGTTATTATTAATTTGGAACCACTAATTAATATGAGGATAGGAGTTGCCTATCTATAAAATGTCTAACTCATGCCCCAGGGTACATGTATCAATGCAAATGAAGGTTTTAAAAATGGCAGTTTTTTCAGGAGCAGTGATTTTAATGATGCTTAAAGTGAAAAATGAAAGTGAAATATTCCTTTAAATATTGTACCTGGGGGGTGTCTATAGTATGCCTGTAAAGTGGTAAGTGTTTCCCGTGTTTAGAACAGTCCCTGCACAAAATGACATTCCTAAAGGAATAAAAGTCATTTAAAACTGCTTGCGGCTATAATGTAATGTCGGGTTCCGGAAATATGGATGAAAATTATTGAGAAAAATGGCATGGGTAACCCCCCATCCCATTACCAGACCCTTTAGGTCTTGTATGGATATTAAGGGGAAACCGCACCCAAATTAAAAAAAGAAAAGGCGTGGGGACCCCAGGCCCTATATACTCTGAACAACAGTATACAGGCGGTCCAAACAAGACAGGGACTGTAGGTTTGTTAAGTTGAATCTGTTTGTAATTTGGAACAGGTACATTTTTTACGTGTAGCTTCAGCCAAAAAATCTATTTTTAAGCTTTTTGGATAACATAGGGAAAGCTTATTATCACCCCTGTAACATTTGTTTTGCTGTCTGTGCCCCTGTTCAGAAGATTTCACCTCACTTTCTGTCCCAATGACAATTGGATTTTGAAAATTTGGGTTTTTTAGTGAAACAAGGATTGGTGATAATAAAGCATCAGTGGAGACACCTTTTTCCCATATTAACTCTTACAGGAGAGAATTTCCCTTCCTAGGGGTAGATTTCCTCTCACTTCCTGTTGTCTCCCTCTGTTTGTAAGTAGGAGTCGTTTGTAAGTCAGATGTTTGAAAGTAGGGGACCGCCTGTATATACTATACGGCCTGCCCTATATACTCTGCAGAAATTTGGGCCTTAGGTGTTGGTGGTACCAGAACACTGTAAGCCCTCACAGTTACTCTTGGTGGGCACTTGAACGGGCCCTGCTGTGAAATATTATATCAAGAATTGTAATTACATGCCTCTGTTGAACAGGGTTAGAAAAATTGGGCTTTTGGTGGTGGTGTGGTGGTGTTGCCACAACACTGTAAGCCCTCACAGTTACTCTTGGTGGGCGATGGAACGGGCCCTGCTGTGAAATATTATATCAAGAATTGGAATTACATGCCCTTGTTAAACAGCGTCAGAAAAATTGGGCCTTGTGTGGTGGTGTTGCCACAACACTGTAAGCCCTCACAGTTACTCTTGGTGGGTGCAGGAACGGGCCCTGCTGTGAAATATTAGATCAAAAATTGTAATTACATGCCCCTGTTGAACAGGGTCAGAAAATTGGGCCTTTGGTGGTGGTGTTGCCACAACACTGTAAGCCCTCACAGTTCCTCTTGGTGGGCGCAGGAACGGGCCCTGCTGTGAAATATTAGATCAAAAATTGTAATTACACGCCCCTGTTAAACAGAGGCAGACAAATTGGGTCTTAGGCATTGGTGGTGGTGCCACATCACTGTAACCCCTCACAGATTCTGTTGTTGAGCGCAGAAATGAGCCCTGCTGTGAAATATTAGATCAAAAAATGTAATTACGTGCCCCTGTTAAACAGGGACAGATAAATTGAGCCTTAGGCGGCGGTGGTGGTGGTGACACAACACTGTAAAGCCTCACAGATACTCTTGTTGAGCACAGGAACGGGCCCAGCTGCGAAATATTACTGCAAAAATTGTAATTACATGCCCCTGTTAAACAGGAACAGAAAAATTGGGCTTTAGGCACTGGTGCTGGTGCCACAACACTGCAACCCCTCACAGATACTCTAGTTGAGCGCAAGAACGAGCCCTGTTGCAAAATATTACAGCAAAAATTGTAATTACGTGCCCCTGTTAAACAGGGGCAGAAAAATTGGGCTTTAGGCACAGGTGGTGGTGCCCAGAACCAAAAATGTGCTTAGAAGCTATCAACATGAACATTGAGGAGGAATAGGATAGTCACTCAGCATAACAGGATAATCACTCAGCATCAGCATAGGCAGTCTTCAAGGGATCTCACATTCATAAAAAAATTAATCGGTTACATCAGCATTAATCAGCATCAGGTGCTTGGTAGCTGGTGATCCAAGACTGATTCATTTTTATGAAGGTGAGCCAATCAACCGAGTCTGTGGACAGGCGCATTCTCTGATTGGTTACAAAGCCTCCAGCAGCACTGAATGTGCGTTCAGATAGAACACTGGATGCAGGACAGGCCAGTAGCTCAATTGCATACTGTTTAAGCTCTGGCCAGTGATCAATCCTCAAGACCCAGTAACCCAGTGGATTTTCGGTTGGAATGGTCTCCAAGTCAGATCTTGTCCCACGGTATTCCTGCACCATGTAAATCAGATGCTGTTGATGGTTGCTGGAACCGATCAGACCTTGGGGCTGCGGACTAAAAAATTGTCTGAACGCATCGGTCAGACGGCCACCTTCTCCACCGTTTCTTCTGTTACTGACCGAAGCCTCAGCAACACGTTGTCCAGGTGGACCAGGAAATTGCAACCTCCAAGGCTCTGGAAGCGCATTGCGCAAACCTTTCTGCAAGGCCTCCCGAAGATGTTTCATCCTCTGCTCCCTCTGTAAAGGCTGGATAAGTTCCGCAACCTTATCCTTGTAACGTGGATCAAGAAGGGTTGCCAGTACTGATCCCTCTCCTTGATACCACGAATCTGAGTGTCCTTTCGCAGGCTTTGCAGAATCAGGGAGGCCATGTAGCGTAGGTTTGCTGAGGCATTCAGTCCAGAGTCATCTAAGGACTAAGGACGACATAATCCGCAGCCACGTACAAGTCCATGGGTTTCTGGGGACTGAAAACGATCCCTTGAAGACTGCTGCTGATGCTGAGTGCCAGGCTCCACCTCAATGACACAATCCTACACCTCTTCCTGTGTGATAGGCGGGCCTGCAGAAAAACTGTCTGGATAAAGGGGCCTTGAGAGGTAAGGAAGTCCTCCTCTTCCTCCCTCTGTTCTGTTTCAAGTGCCCTGTCTATTATTTCACGCAGCGTGTGCTCCAACAGGAAGACAAGAGGGAGAGTATCACTGATGCATGCACTGTCACTGCTCACCATCCTCGTTGGCCTCCTCAAATGGTGACAGGACAGTGCATGCATCCTTGATCAGTAGCCACTGGGGTGGCAAAAAAAAAGCCAAGCTTCCCTGACCCTGTCCTGGTGCCATACTCACACAGGTACTCATTGATGGCCCTCTGCTGAGTGTGCAGCCGCTGCAGCATTGCCAACGTTGAGTTCCACCTGGTGGGCATGTCACAGATGAGGCGGTTCTTGGGCAGGTTGCATTCCTTTTGAAGGTCAGTTAGCCGAGCACTGGCATATCACCGGCGGAAATGCCCACAGACTTTCCTGGCCTGCCTCAGGAGCTCCTGTAAGCCCGGGTACCTGCACAAGAACCGCTGCACCACCAAATTTAGGACGTGAGCCAAACAGGGAACATGGGTTCCCTGTAAATGGGTGACCCCGCCCCCCTCTGACAACATGGGGAAAGCCATAGGGAAGTCCCTGTGCATCAGAGGGGGGCGGGGTCATCGGGTAGCCCCGCCCTCCGTTATATAAGAGCTGTTGCCTGAACAGAAGCGTCACACAGCAGGAGACTCCCTTGATCGTGCAGAGGACGAAGCAGAGAAGAAGACCAGAGGAAGATGCCGGACGAGAAGACCGGAGGAAGAAGCGGAGGAAGAGGAAGAAGCGGGGGAAGAAAAAGATGGAGGAAGAAGGATACCGAAGGAAGACCACAAGAGGATGGAAGAAGAAGCGGGGAAAGAAGAAGACATTAATAAAGGAATTGTCATAAACCGTGTATTGTCTTTTTTTAACATTTTTGACACTTTTTTTGTGAAATGGTAGGGGTACATTTGTACGCCATAACCAATTCACATGGGGGGCCAGGATTTGGGGGTCCTCTTGTTAAAGGGGCTTCCAGATTCGGATAAGCCCCCCGCCCACAGAACCCCACAACCACCAGGCACGGGTTGTGGGGATGAGGCACTTTTCCCCATCAACATGCGGACAAGGTGCTTTGTGGGGGCTACCCCAAAGCACCCTCCCAATGTCGAGGGCAGGTGGCCTGGTACGGTTCAGGAGGGGGGCGCTCTCTCACCCCCCCACTTTTTCTGCAGCCTGCCAGGTTGCGTGCTCAGATAAGGGTCTGGTATGGATTTTGAGAGGGACCCCCACGCCTTTTTTTTTTAATTCAATAAATGGTTGGTCCCGCCAATACACATAAAAGTTCATTGATAAAAACGGCATGAGATTCCCCCACAGGGGAACCCAGAACCAACATTTTAAAAAAAATGTGTGGGGGTCCCCCCAAATTCCATACCAGGCCCTTCAGGTCTGGTATGGATATTAAGGGAAACCCCGCGCTAAAATTTTAAAAAATGGCGTGGGGGTCCCTCTCACAATCCATACCAGACCCTTATCCGAGCACCCAACAGGCAGGCCGCAGGAAAAGAGGGGGGATGAGAGAGCCCCCCCCTCCTGAACCGTACCAGGCCACATGCCCTCAACATTGGGAGGGTGCTTTGGGGTAGCCCCCACAAAGCACCTTGTCCCCATGTTGATGGGGAGAAGGGCCTCATCCCCACAACCCTTGCCCAGTGGTTGTGGGGGTCTGCGGGCGGGGGGCTTATCGGAATGTGGAAGCCCCCTTTAACAAGGGGACCCCCAGATACCGCCCCCTGTGTGAATTGATAATGGGGTACAAATGTACCCCTACCATTTCACAAAAAAAGTCAAAAATGTAAAAAAAAAAAATAAACGGTTTTTGACAATTCCTTTATCAATGTCTACTTCTTTCCCCGCTTCTTCTTCCATTTTCTTCTGGTCTTCCTTCGGTGTTCTTCCTCCATCTTGTTCTTCCCCCGCTTCTTCCTCTATCTTCCTCCGCTTCTTCCTCCGGTCTTCTCGTCTGGCATCTTCCTCCAGTCTTCTTCTTCTCTGCTTCGTCCTCCAGACGATCCACCTCAATGGGAATCTCCCGCTGTGTGAGGCTTCTGTTCAGGTGACAGCTCTTATATAACGGAGGACGGGGCCACCGGATGACCCCGCCCCCCTCTGACGCATAGGGACTTCCCTATGGCTTTCCCCGTGTTGTCAGAGGGGGGCGGGTCACCTGTTTACGTAAACGGGTGGCTCCATTTGACTTCATCCGGTGACCCCGTCCTCCGTTATATAAGAGCTGTCACCTGAACAGAAGTGTCACACAGCAGGAGACTCCCATTGAGGCGGATCATCTAGAGGATGAAGCGGAGAAGAAGAAGACCGGAGGAAGATGCCGGACGAGAAGACCGGAGAAAAAAGCGGAGGCAGATAGAGGAAGAAGCAGAGGGAGAACAAGATGGAGGAAGAAGAAGAACACCGAAGGAAGACCAGAAGAAGATGGAAGAAGAAGCGGGGAAAGAAGAAGACATTAATAAAGGAATTGTCAAAAACCGTCTATTGTCTTTTTAAAACATTTTTGACACTTTTTTGTGAAATGGTAGGGGTACATTTGTACCCCATTACCAATTCACACAGGGGGTCGCCGGGATCTCTCAAAGCACCCTCCCAATGTTGAGGGCATGTGGCCTGGTTTGGTTCAGGAGGGGGGGGGCGCTCTCTCATCCCGCCTTTTCCTGTGGCCTGCCAGGTTGCGTGCTCGGATAAGGGTCTGGTATGGATTTTTGGAGGGACCCCACGCCATTTTTAAAAAAAAATTTGGCGCAGAGTTCCCCCTAAAATCCATACCAGGCCCCCATTTTTTTTTTAAATTTTGGTTCGGGGTTTCCCTGTGGGGAAATCCCATGCCGTTTTTATCAATGAACTTTTATGTATATTGCCGGATCGACAATTCATTATAGTCGCGAGTAGTTTTTTAAATAATTTTTTTCCTTTAGAAATATCATTTTGCTGTCAGACTGTTCTAAACATGGGAAACATGCGCCACTTTACAGGCATACTATAGACACCCCCCAGGTACGAAATTTAAAGGAATATTACACTTTTATTGTTTCACTTTAAGCATTATTAAAATCACTGCTCCCGAAAAAATGGACGTTTTTAAAACTTTTTTTTGCATTGATACATGTCCCATGGGGAAGGACCCAGGTCCCCAAACACTTTTTATGACAATAACTTGCATATTAACCTGTAAAATTAGCACTTTTGATTTCTGCCATAGACTTTTAAAGGGTGTTCCGCGGATTTCGAATTTGCCGCGAACACCCCAAATTGTTCGCTATTCGGCGAACGGGCGAACAGCCAATGTTCAAGTCGAACTCATGTTCGACCCGAACATAAAGCCCATCCCTACTTGTGAGTTTTAGTAGGGCGATTTCTGTGGAGTGTTCCAAGCGAAAGCTGTGGAACAACAGGGTTCAGAGGACTGGCAGTTGTGGGCATCTGAAAAGAGTTTGGTAACCTTCTCTGTACTAACAGGGTCAAAAGAGGAAAGTATTCATTGTAATGGTAGACAGGACATGTAGGGTGGAGAAGATATTTGTACAGTGGAGAAGTACCTAAAAATCACTTTTGAAGTTACATTAAAGAGGTTCTTCAGTTACCCGTGTAAAATTTAAAAATACAAAATCTGTAGCTGCTAACTTTAATGGCATAACCTGTCCCAGGATCCAGTTAATTTCTTTGCTGGTTTTCGGGCCCAGGGGTCGGCATCTTAACTGTGGGCAGCCAGCTTTGACTGCTTGCGGTTTCACAGCCAGCTGCTCAATGCGCATGCACAAGCCGCGCTGTGCCATCTGAATCTTTTTGACATGTACCAGAAGGTTGCGGGGGAAGGGGGGACTGCACTTCCATTCAGATGGCTGCGGCAATGGAAGTGGGAGCGGGTACCTGTCAAAACCAGGTGCCTACTCCACCCCCAAAAAATAAAGTGCCAAATGTGAAACAGAAGGGGGAGGAGGAGCAAGAGCGGAACTTCCCCATTTGAGTGAAGTTCCGCTTTAAGGTGTTAAAAATTGTATGAAATGTTAGTGATTGGTTTTATGTATACTTTAATGTCTAATCAGATATGAATCAAATTATGTTCACACCCATTTCATGTCTCTAGCACATATGGCCCTGTGTGGATTCTCAGTTAAAGAGAGGCGGGCAAAAAGGGAGCAGCCCAGTATGCTCTGTAAATAAAGGGTTATGAAAATGCTCCATATTAGATAATTTTTACAAAGATTTTATGGAAACAATTGTACGACTATATAAAAGATCAGTTTGTGCAAACATTAAAAAAACATTTAAAGTGTTACTAAACCCACAACAGTAAAATCAGTCTGTATATACAGTAAAGCATGCTTGTTATACTCACTGTGGAACCTGAGGGGTTAAACCTCTGCATTGTGTATAAAGGCTGTTTGATCCTGTCTTCTCTGATCCTCCCCTTCTTCCACAGTCCCCAACCCATCCCTGGATAGTACAGGGGCTGGGGGACAAGCTGCACATGCTCAGTTTGGTGTGTAATGCTAGAGGTTTTTTTTTCTTGGGAGAGTGCATGCGATCAGCACAGGGCCAATCAGCACTGTGCAGACAGAGGGTCAGGGCTCATGCAACCTCATAGGATAATCATGGGAGAATGAAAACTTCTCCTACAAGCTTTAACCAAACACTGATAGAAGTCACAGGACTGCTGATGAGAAAAGGTATTTAGCAGTCTATATTTACTAAAACGATTGCATTCCCATGTTCTGTGTACCGTGGGAGAACAGATATAGTGAATGCAGGGTCCTGGGTTTAGAAACATATTAACTTCACTTTTGTTGAAATTGATATACATTGAAAGGATTTTAAAAAATCATGTTGCATTCCCAACTTTTTCTGATTTGAAAAAAATCAGTTTGTTTCACCATGTCCTTTCCAGGCTGGTTCTAAAAGAGGGAGGGAGGGTATGGTTCATTATTACCACCTGTTGAAATCTCAATGTTCTGATGGGGAAATCTGCAGTGTCTGCATCCCTTTGAAAGGAGTAAAATCAATGAGCCAATCACAGAAGCAGGAAATTACAGTCTTAGAGGTATTCTGTACACTAATGGTGTATCAAATGCCTCCAGGTTGCCATATTGCACTGCATTTTTTGACAGCTTGAGAATATTACATCAACTGTAGATTGGAATAAAAAGATTATTTTTAAAGAAAACTAACTAAAACCCAAATCTTTTCCTTTAAAATGGAAGCCAACTGATAGAATGTATGCCAGACAGTTTTTAGCTTTTATACAAATGTAGTGATATCTACAAAATAAAGTTTAAAAAACTGTCTGATTTGTAGATCTTCTACATAAAAAAAAAAAAGTAAAACAGCATAATTTTGTCATTTTTTTTTTCAAAACTACACCTTGACTGCAGTAATAATGTAGTGCCCACATTTTAAACGTCCAGACAATCCAATTTTCTAAATAGCATATATATAACTGATGCCATGGTAGCATCTAAATTATTTATAGCAGACCACAGCCAATCTTCTCAGCGAACATTCAAAATTTCTCGCCCACAGAAGCCAAAAAAATTACAGAAAACATTTATGTTTATCTTGCCATCTGTCAGCAAAACCTCATTTGCATTTGGACTGTACCCAACTTTTAAAACCAGATTTTTCTTGTCTTTGCTTTCGATCTATACTTTACAGACTAAAGAGAACCTAATGCCCCCATGTTTTGCTTTATTTTATTTCCCGAATACAAAAATTGGTTTAGGAAAATAATGGAATTTTTTTTATTTAATGACATCGAAGAGAGTCAAGATGTGCTGATTAATTCTGAGAAATCATGCTGTTTCCTAAAATATAAACAAATGCAAACAGCCCATCAATATAAAGAAGGGTAATAGAAATGGCCAGCATGCAACAGGCTGAAAGCTTTATCCCTCCTCTTCTTATTAAGTCCAATCCTTGTAAACAGAACAGAATATTTAGAACATTAGCTGCTGCATAAAAAGAATGACAGCAATCATTCAGTTGGATTATAAAATAATTGCCCTAAATCTTAAGAGTCTTTTTTGACTTGAGTTTTTTGTCGGTAAAAGGAATGACTTTTAAAGCAGAATGCTCAGAGGCAGTTATATTAACTTAAACCGTGGTCAAAAATAATTAAATGTGAAACTTCTGATTATTTGTACTCCTCTTTAAAGTGCATTTAAACATATATAAACTTAAAGGGGTTGTAAAATCTCTTGTTTTTTCAACTTAATGCATTCTATGCATAAGGTGAAAAACCTTCTGTGCTTCAGCTGCCTCCAACCCCCCCCCCCTTCTTTTTCTTACCTGAACCCGATCGTTCCAGCGATGTGCACGAGCCCAGCAGCTCCAGCGACTGTCTCGGGTCCTTATTGGATAGATTGATAGCAGCGGGAGTCATTGGCTCCCATTGCTGTCTATCAAATTTAGTGACATGGGAAGCAGGGATGAGGCGGAGTCCTGCTGTCTGTGTCAATGGACACAGCTGCAGGACTCATGAGCGCACCTGCATGGGTACCCCCAGGGAAAACGGCTCTCCGTGGGGACACCCGATGAAGAGTATCTCATAAAAGTGAGTACACCCCTCACATTTTTGTAAATATTTTATTATATCTTTTCACGTGACAACACTGAAGAAATTACACTTTGCTACAATGTAAAGTAGTGAGTGTACAGCTTGTATAACAGTGTAAATTTGCTGTCCCCTCAAAATAACTCAAAACACAGCCATTAATGTCTAAACCACTAGCAACAAAAGTTAGTACACCCCTAAGTGAAAATGTCCAAATTGGGCCCAATTAGCCATTTTCCCTCCTCGGTGTCATGTAACTCATTAGCGTTACAAAGTCTCAGGTGTGAATGGGGAGCAAGTGTGGTAAATTTGGTGTTATCGCTCTCACGCTCTTATACTGGTCACTGGAAGCTCAACATGGCACCTCATGGCAAAGAACTCTCTGAGGAAAAAAAAAGAATTGTTGCTCTACATAAAGATGGCCTAGGCTATAAGAAGATCGGCAAGACCCTGAAACTGAGCTGCAGCACGGTGGCCAAGACCATACAGCGGTTTAACAGGACAGGTTGCACTCAGAACAGGCCTCACCATGGTCGACCGAAGAAGTTGAGTGCACGTGCTCAGCGTCATAGCCAGAGGTCTTCAGAGGTTGTCTTTGGGACGTGTGAGTGCTGCCAGTATTTCTGCAGAGGTTGAAGGGTGAGGGGTCAGCCTGTTAGTGCTCAGACCATATACCGCACACTGCATCAAATTGGTCTGCATGGTTGTCATCCCAGAAGGAAGCCTCTTATAAAGATGACGCACAAAGCCCACAAACAGTTTGCTGAAGACAAGCAGACTAAGGACATGGATTACTGGAACCATGTCCTGTGGTCTGATGAGACCAAGATAAACTTATTTGGTTTAGATGGTGACAAGCGTGTGTGGCAGCAACCAGGTGAGGAGTACAAGGACAAGTGTGCCTTGCCTACAGTCAAGCATGGTGGTGGGAGTGTCATGGTCTGGGGCTGCATGAGTGCTGCCGTCACTGGAGAGCTACAGTTCATTGAGGGAACCATGAATGCCAACATGTACTGTGACATACCAAAGCAAAGCATGATCTCCTCCGTTCGGAAACTGGGCCACAGGGCAGTATTCCAACATGACAACGACCCCAAACACACCTCCAAGATGACCACTGTCGTGCTAAAGAAGCTGAGGGTAAAGGTGATGGACTGGCCAAGCATGTCTCCAGACCTAAAGCCTTGTGAGCATCTGTGGGGCATCCTTAAATGGAAGGTGGAGGAGCGCAAGGTCTCTAACATCCACCAGCTCCGTCATGTCGTCATGGAGGAGTGGAAGAGAACTCCAGTGGCAACCGGTGAAGCGCTGGTGAGGGTTAAGGCAATGCTGAAAATAATGGTGGCCACACAAAATATTGACACTTTGGGCCCAATTTGGACATTTTCACTTAGGGGTAAACTCACTTTTGTTGTCAGCGGTTTAGACATTAATGGCTGTGTGTTGAGTTATTTTGAGGGGACAGCAAATTTACACTGTTATACAAGCTGTACACTCACTACTTTACATTGTAGCAAAGTGTAATTTCTTCAGTGTTGTCACAAGAAAAGATATAAAATATTTACAAAAATGAGAGGGGTGTACTCTCTTTTGTGAGATACTGTATGTATACAGTATATATACAGCACTGTGCAAAAGTTTTAGGCAGGTGTGAAAAAATGCTGTAAATTAAGAACGCTTTCAGAAATAGAAGTGTTAATAGTTTCTTTTTATCAAATAACAAAATGGAAAGTAAATGAACAGAAGATACCGTAAATACAAATCAAATCAAAATTTGGTGTGACCACCTTTCGCCTTCAAAACAGCCCCAATTCTTCTAGGTACACTTGCACACAGTTTTTGAAGGAACTTGGCAGGTAGGCTATTCCAAACATTTTATGCCCTGTACACACGATCCGACATTCCGACATCAAAATCCATCAGATTTTTTCCGATGGATGTTGGCTTAAACTTGTCTTGCATACACACGGTCACACAAAGTTGGTCGGAAATTCCGAATGTCAAGAACGCGGTGACATACAACACGTACGAGGAGCCGAGAAAAATAAAGTTTAATAGCCAGTGCTGCTCTTCTGCTTAATTCCGAGCATGGGTGGCACTTTGTGTGTTGGAATTGTCACACGATCGGATTTTACGCGAACAGAGTTTGTTATCGGAAAATTTTAGAGCTAACTCTCAAACTTTGTGTGTCGGAAATTTCGATGGAAAAAGTCTGATGAGCCCACACACGGTTGGAATTTCCGACAACAAGCTCCGATCGCACATTTTCCGTCGGAAAGTCCGATTGTGTGTACAGGGCATTAGGGAACTAACTACAGATCTTTTGTGGATGTAGCCTGCCTCGCATCCTTCTGTTTTTTCATGCAATTCCAGACAGACACGATGCGTTTGAAATCAGGACTCTGTTAGAGCCGAACCATCACTTCAGTCAGTGGCAGCTAGTGCTCCATTTTTTTTTGGGGGGGGGGCAGGAAACAAACCCCCCCCCCCGCCAGGTCCGCACTTACCCCATCCACGGTTGCAGCTTTCTCTCCTTCTTGGACGCTGTTAAATCCATGCACAGCAGATGGATGAAGCAGTAAAAGAGCAGCCAGGTGGACAGAGCCAGGCTGCGGCATGCTCCGATGACAGACACCGCCATCTTTCTTCTCCCAGCTCAGGCTGCACAGCAACACTGCCTCTGCGCATGTCACCGCCGGAGACTGCATGCTCATTAGCTGCTGCCAGCTTCCCCGCCTCCTCCTCCTCTCCGCTGTTTATCCACTCCAACCACCGCCGCACACATCACAGTAGTAGGTGGGCTCGGGGCGCCCTGAGCCCACCCTTTTTGAAGTCAATTGAAGCCTCAGGCTCTAATCATGTGCTTCTAAGAAAAAAAAACCCATTGAAATCCATGCGTCTGGAGCCCTGCATGGAGATTAGGGACCAGGCACATGGATTAGGGGGGAGGCGCCTCTGTGCCCCTAATGAGCAGGCCGCCACTGCTTCCAGTACTCCTTATACATCTTTACACTAAAGGTAGTTCTTAATGACATTGGCTGTATGTTTGTCGTTGTCCTGCTGCAGAATAAATTTTGGGGCCAATCACACGCCTCCATGATAGTATGGCATGATGGATAAGTATCTGCCTGAATTTCTCAGCATTGAGGGCACCATTGATCCTGACCAAATCTCCAACTCCATGCAGAAATGTAGCCCCAAACTTGCAAGTGACCATTTATATATCTTTTATATATATATATATATATATATATATATATATATATATATATATATATATATATATATATATATATATATATATATATATATATATATATATATATACCGTATATACTCGAGTATAAGTCGAATTTTTCAGCACATTTTTTTGTGCTGAAAGTGCCCCCCTCAACTTATACTCGAGTCAAGCACTTTTCTGCAGCAAAAAATTTCATTTTCCGAACCGAATTTGGGGCCCCGTATCTCAGGGTCACTTGGTGCTAGAAACCCCAAATTTGGTATGCAAACCCAATGGACCTAGTACCACAACATATCCAAAGCTGAAGTTCCTAGCACTAAGTGGCCCCGACATACGGGGCCCCAAAATCGGTTCGGAAAATGTCATTCTCTGCTGCAGAACAGTGCTTGACATTTTCTGAACCGACTTTGGGGCCCCATATCTCAGGGCCACTTGGTGCTAGGAACCCCATATTTGGTGTGCAAACCCAGTGGAACTGATACCATAACATATCCAAAGCTGAAGTTCCTAGCACCAAGTGGCCCTGAGATACGGGGCCCCAAACCTGGTTCGGAAAATGTCATTCTCTGCTGCAGAAAAGTGCTTGACATTTTCTGAACTGATTTTTGGGGCCCTGTATCTCGTGGACACTTGGTGCTAAAAACCCCAGCTTTGGAAATTTTATGGTGCTAGTTCCACTGGGTTTGCATACCAAATTTGGGATTCTTAGCTCTAAGTGGCCCCGAGATACGGGGCCCCAAATTCGGTCAACTGTGTCTATCTGCAGCAATGTCATTTCGGGACCCTTTGGGTTCAGAGACCCCAAATTTTGGCTGCAGCTAGGGGGCATCTAGGAACCCTTAACTACCGAGTTTGAAGTTCAGGGGACCTATGGCTGCAAATGGGCACAGTGAGGCATGCAAATGGGCACAGTGATGCTGCAAATGGGCATTGTTGACCCTCTTTTCCACTTACAGTAGCTGTGCATTTCTCACCCTCGTCTTATACTCGGGTCAATAAGTTTTTCCCTTTTTTTTGTGGTAAATTAGGGCCTCGACTTATACTCGGAACGACTTATACTCGAGTATATACGGTATATGCAATAAGCCCATACATACTGTATGTGGTGCAAGCCAAAGAAGACATACAATTCACTGTTAGGGCTTCAAAGTTTAGCAACCCAGCCAGTCCATGTTACTATTTGAATGTACAATCTCCTTTAGTTTTACCAAAAACTATGTAGAACAAGGACCTGCCTGAAAAGATAAAAATTGATTGGATAGATTAGGTAGGTCCTTCTATTACATAGTTTTGGTAATTCTAAAGTTTATTACATAAAGATTGTATGGTCCAATTGTAACAAGCATAGTGACCCTAAGATAATATCTTCAGACAAATAAATCAAATGGAAATGTGCAAAAATCGTGGAAATTGTGAGTTCTTGTCACCAATCTGCTTGTTGCAGCTGCTGTCTTTTACTCCCACACTGAGTTCTTAAATTTTGAATGACTGGGGCTCTGAACTTGTTGCAACCTCACCTTGCTTTCTCACTTACATATTGAAATTGAGAAAATGCCATTTGATGCATCTGGGAATTTCCCACCTTTCTTTGCCCAGGAAAAGTTCCAAACCAGGGCCACATGGGGGCTGGCAGTTTTGGAAAAATCAGTATTTAAAATTCTGTAATTACTTTACCGAATGTGTAGAAATTTAAAAGGGGGGAGGGGAGCAAAGGGATCCAAAATAGTCCTTAACTCAAAAGAAAAAGTGGGAACAATCTGCGGTGTACTCCTTAACTAAACTTTATTCAAAAAGATTAAAAATGCAAAAAAGGCATAAACAATAGATGATTGCATAGTAATGCTAAAAAATGATAATGTTGTCAATTTATGTCCCCTTCTTTGTTTTTCAGCAATCTCAATGTAAACCTTAACTGTAGATGCAGCAGGGTTGCTTTAGTTAATGCAAATAGGATGCTCACTTTGCAAAGGAATTTTCACTGAACTTAGTGAATGGGGTGAAGCTCTGCTGACCTCTGTCATCCAATCATGTAAAAGCAAAAATACTGTTGTTTGATTGGCCTACATGTAATTGGGTATACTTTGCAAAGTGAATTTTCACCATATTCACTCAGCTAAGGGAAAATGTCCTAGCAAGGTGAACAGCCTATTAATCTTCAAATCAACCCCTATGGGCCTATTAACAGTACTACACTAAACAATGTTATACTTTGCCTGTACCTGTTAATCTGTTGGCACTCAAAAATTACAAATACAGTAAAACCTGTTACATAAGTTGAAAAAAAATAATAATTTTAGCTGTACTTTTTATTTGTACTCAATTTTTAATAAAAACTTTATTGAACTAAAAAAAATAATCTATTGTACATAGGGCCAGGTCTTTATTAGCGCGAATGCAGGAATGCGTGTAAATCACACGCATGTAGCCTCACACAAAACGCTGTGCTTTAAAGAAAATGTGCAGGGGTGCCATTAAAGTATAACTAAAGGCAAAACTTTTTTTTTAGTTTTGGATAGAGTGCAAAGGGTACATTTTTATTGCTGTCTATGCCCCCATTAAAGAGAGTCATCTTCTCTATTTGTCCTGTTTACTATTATTATTGAAAGTGAAAGTAAAAGAAAACCCCAAATTTTGGGTTGTCCCCAGAAAAGTAATAGATGGGAAATCTTCCAATGGGGACACTAGTTCTGGTGACTTGGGGGCCCCCAAGATATTACTTTAATTTGCAGAGATGTCCTCTCACTTCCTGTTTGGCTATGGGACAGGAAGTGAAGGGAAATCTTTGCAATGGGACAGAGAGGGTGAAAAAAAATCTGACACGGGTTATATCCCTGCCCTTGCTCTATCCAAAATGTAACCACATGCCGAACGGGCCATAGCCAAAAGACGGCTACAGCATGGTCGGCTTATTCTGGGTGGGCGTCCATGGACGTCCTCACAGAATCGCGCTCCCCCTGGGGCATGCACCTGGAAACATCCGTGACCGCCGGGTGACCCGGCGCATCACGGATCACAGTAAATGGACGCTGATAGCGGCCCGTTACCACGTGATCGCTCTGTCAGGTACAGTGTGAGAGGAGAGAGGGAGAGATCGTTTGCAGCACTGTGGGCACTACAGATCCAGCCCACAGCGCTGCTTAGTGCCCATATTCTGCCATACTCTGCCATACTCTGCAATACTATGAAATACTCTGCAATACTATGAAATACTATGAAATACTCTGCAATTCTCTGCAATACTCTGCAATTCTCTGCAATACTATGCAATACTCTGCAATTCTCTGCAATACTATGCAATACTCTGCCAATACTCACCAATACTCTGCCAATACTCTGCCAATACTCGCAAATACTCTGCCAATACTCACCAATACTCTGCCAATACTCGCCAATACTCTGCCAATACTCTGCAATAAATTTTAACAGAAACAAAGAATTTTTTTTTTTTTTTACAGAAATTTCAGTCTTTTTTGATTTATAGCGCAAAAAATAAAAAACCCAGCAGTAATTAAACACCACCAAAAGAAAGCTCTATTTGTGTGAAAAAAAGGACAAACATTTCAAATGGGTACAGTGTTGCATGACTGAGTAATTGTCATTCAAAGTGTGAGAACACCGAAAGCTGAACATTGGTCTGGTTAGGAAGGGGGTTTAAGTGCCCAGTGGTCAAGTGGTTAAAAAAACGGAAAATTGTATCATACTTACCGTAATTTTCCTTTCCTGGTGCCTATCCATGGCAGCATACTAGTGATAGAGCTCCGCCTCGACTCCTCCCTCAGGACCAGTGAATAGCATAAATTAAAGACGTAGTCCCTCCCCCAACATTCTCCGTAAAATAGAATACCGAGGGTGGGAGCGTATGCTGCCATGGATAGGCACCAGGAAAGGAAAATTACGGTAAGTATGATACAATTTTCCGTTTTCCTGGTGCCTCCATGGCAGCATACTAGTGATAAATAACTAGCTGACACGGGTGGGATAATGCTTAACAATAAATGTTTAATTAGAATGAGACATTGCAGCCTGAACTGCCCTTCTCCTGAACTCAACCGTTGTGAGAGCTCCTGGGTCGATACGGTAGTGTCTGAGGAAAGTATTGCGAGAAGACCAGGTGGCGGCCCTGCACACCGTCTCTAATGACACGTTAGCCCTTGCTGCCCAGGAGGTTGAGACTGCCCTTGTAGAATGAGCACTCACTCGGGATGGAACTTCCATATTCTTTATCCTGTAGGCCTTCTGGATTAGCTTTACCACCCAAGATGCCAGAGTTCTGATGGAAGCTTCTTTGCCCCTGTATTTACCGAATGGAACAATCAAGAGTCTTTCCGAGTTCCTGAAGGATCTAGTGGCCTCTAGGTAGGCTCTGAGCACTCTGGATATGTCCAGCTCGTGACATGATCCTGAATCTGCTTCAGCAAATACTGGTAGTGCCCAGGGCTCCAAAAGGTGGCTTAGAGTAGTGACCTTAGGTGTGAACCCCCGAAGGGGACGAAGTTCTACTCTATCGTGAAAAAATGAGATGTGGTCATCACCTATTCCCAACGAGTGGAGTTCTGAGATCCTTCTACCAGATGTAATGGCTAACAAAAAAAACGTTTTTAGTGTTATGTTCCATATTGTCAGTTGTTCCACTGGGGTAAATGGATGGTCAGAGAGGACTTCAAGGACCAGGGATAAATCCCACTTGGGAAAAGACCGTCTGGCAGGTGGCCGGATCTTCAGCACTCCTCTGAGGAAAGTGACTACTAAGGGCTCTTCCGCCCATCTTTTATTTGTTGCGGCAGAAATTGCTGCTACTTGCACTTTGAGAGAACTTAGGCCAAGACCCAGATCAAGTCCTGATTGGAGGAAGCCGAGAACACCTGACGTAGAAGGAGAGAATGGATTAAACTCATTTGAGGCCGCAAATGATAAGAACTTGTCCCATATTCTCGAATATATAGCATTGGTCGCTGGTTTCCTGGCTCCTAGGAGGGTTGTTATGACCCCTGGGGAGCATCCTAGGGACTCGAATCTTCGCCTCTCAACCTCCAGATTCGAAGTTTCAGCTTCTGAGGGTCTGGATGAACTAAACTGCCCTGCGTCAGAAGTTGAGGGAAAGGATGGATCCTGATTGGAGAGCTCACACTGAGGCGCATACCTAGAGGAAACCAGGGTCTCTTCGGCCAATATGGGAGTACTGCCAGTACCTGGACTGCTTCTCTGAGAAGTCTCAGGAGGAACTTAAATATTAATGGCCGGGGGGAAGGCATATGCGGTGGTGAACCTCCGCTTGCGTATACGGAAGGCGAGAGACGAACCTGGTCAGTTTGGCATTCCCCGGGGTGGCAAATAGGTCTACTTGAGGGGGATCCCAGAGGTTGGCAATCTAATGGAAGACCTGGGGATGAAGAGCCCACTCGTTGTTGTCCAAGAATTTCCTCGACATCGTGTCTGCTTCTGTGTTCAACCTTCCCGGGAGATACATCGCCCTGAGGTCTAGGATGTTCTTCTATGCCCAGAGCATAATCGGCTCCACTTCCCTGAGGAGTGATGTGCTGCGAGTGCCCCCCTGCCTCTGCAGGTATGCGACAGCTGCCTTGTTGTCCAGGCGTAAAAGTACTCTCTGGCCCCTGATCTGAGAAGCCAATGAAGTTAGTGCCAAGAACGCTGCTCTCATCTCCAGTATGTTGGATACTACTCCCAGGGTGGAACAGGACCATCTCCCCTGTATCCTGGTTTCCCCGCAATGGGCTCCCCAGCCCTGTCCACTTGCGTCAGACGTAACTGTGATCCAGAAGAGGGAACCCAGATAACGAGGTTTGGAGAGGTTTTCCAGGCAGAGTCCACCAATGAAGGCTCCTGCGCATTGCTCCCGTCAGCAGAATTGTCTGAGAGAGTCGCTGTTTCTTCCACTGCGCCAAGAAACCCGTCTGAAAATACCTCAAATGCCAATGGGCCCAAGGAATCATCGGTATACAGGCAGACATTGTGCCAATGAGGCTCAGGCATTGCGATGCCGTTAGGTACCGGCTCGCGATGGTTTGGACCATTTTCTGGATAATAATCCTCATCTTCAAGGATGGTAATGACACTGTCCCCTCCCGGGTGTCGAACATCGCACCTAGATAGATCATCCGCTGTGTAGGTGCAAGCTGACTCTTCTCTGAGTTTATCAGCCATCCTAGTTCTCTCAGGGACTGGAGAAGAATGTCCCGGTGATATACCAACTGACCCGGACTGCTTGCTAGGGGGGGGATGTCGTCCAAATAGTGGTATATCCTCAAACCCCTCTCAGGGGAACCAGAGCAAATATTAGAATCTTGGTGAACACTCTGGGGGAGGTGCACAGACCGAAGGGCAGGGCTTGAAACTGCAGGTGGATCCGACCTACTGCAAATCTGAGATATTTCTGAAAGGTAGGTAGAATTGGCACGTGTAAGTACGCATCCTGCAGGTCGACTGAGATCATCCAATCTGTTGGCTGCACTGCCTGAATAATTGTTTGTAGAGACTCCATCTTGAAGCTTTCTGGGTGTATGTGCCCGTTGAGTCTTTTTAGATCGATCACAGGCCTCCATCCACCCGTTCTCTTTGGGACCAGAAATAGAGTGGAATAGAAACCTGCGAAGCGCTCCACCAAAGGAACCGGCACAGCTGCTCCCTGAAGTTGGAGTGACGATACGAATTGTCTTAGGGCTTGAGCCTTCAGCGGAGAGGATGGAATTTCCGTTCTTGTGAACGAATTTTGAGGTGGAGGATGAGAGAAACTCCAAAAGTGTCCCCATTGGATTGTTGAGAGAACCCAGGGATCCTGGCATTTGCTGGCCCAGACTGGAAGAAAGAATTTTAGTCTGGCTCCCACCGGGAGTGTCTGGGCTAATCTGGCGTCAAAAGGATTGCTTCTGCTCATGTGGAGTCGGAGGGACCTTCGACTTCTTGCCCAAGAAGGATGCCTGAGTGCCCCTCCAGGGTCTTCTGCCGTCTCTGAACTGCCTTGATTGTCTGAGATCTTTAGGGTTTGACTGGCGGAACCTGGAAGAACCCCCTCTGGATCTCCGCATCCTTCTGTCTTGGGGGAGCATACCTGACTTTCCTCCTGACAGCCTAGATATGGCTTTATCCATCTTGTCTCCGAATAATGCCTTCCCGTCGAACGGGATTTTGCACCAATTTTGTTTGGACGCCAAATCCGCCGTCCAGGGTTTTAACCACAAGGCCCTTTTTGCCATTACTGAGTGCAGCATAGATCTTGCTGAACACCTAATCGTGTCAATAGCTGCTACTCCAACGAAGTCTGCTAACAATCTAATTTCTTCCAGAGCTTTAATTATGTCTTCCTTGGGGACATCCTGGCGTAGAGCTGTTTCAATGTTATCCGTCCAAGCTCTAATGGCATTAGATACGGAGGTGAGGGCGATCGCTGGCTTACATGCCGCTCCTGCAGCTAAATAGCTCCTCTTGAGATCTAGATCGATTCTTCTGTCAAGAGGATCCTTGAAAGAAGCGGAATCTTCCATAGGCAGGGTAATATTCTTTGCGAGTCGCACCACTGATGCGTCTACCACCGGCATGGAGTTCAGTGACTGTGTTCCCGATTCCGGTAGGGGATACAATTTATTGAAACGGCCCAATGACAGTTTTTTATCAGTTCTTGACCATTCGTTTTGAATGATTTGCGTAATTTCTCCCATCAAAGGGAAGAAAGCCTGTTTCCTTTTAAGGAATGGGAAGTAGCTTTTTGCTTCCTGGGGAGGTTCTTCAGTATCTTCCCAAGCTATTGCGGCTCTTACTGCCTGGATGAATGGCTTTACCAATGAATGGCTGAAGCCGGAAGGATCTGACTCATCTGTTGAATCGCCCGAGAGGTCTTCAGGTGGGGAATCTCTGGCCAGTCGGCCTGATGGAGGTAGAGGCATACTGGCTGCGGAAGGACCAGGAAGAACAAGCTCAACATCCTGCGCCTGGGACATCTGCGGGACTGGCTGGGCAGGAACCAAGGCCGCAAGCTCAGAGAAGGAGTCCTTCATAGTTCTTTTGAGCAGGTCCACCACCTGCTGGTTTTCTAACTCGCGGCTGGACGCATAGTCCGCAAAACAGTCCTTGCAGACTACTTTATTCGGCAGCGGACTAGCCCCACAGGTCCAGCACTTCTTCTTCTTGTAGGATCTAGGAGAGGGGGACCGGTCCCGTCTTCTGGATCTTGACCTATGTCACGAAGAATGGGACTCACGTCTTGACGAGCGGGACCGGTGGCGTGAAGAACGAGATCTGCGACTTGGGCTGTTGTCATCGTGGTGCCTTGAGGATTT
This sequence comes from Lithobates clamitans, assembly GCA_037952925.1. Taxonomy (NCBI): domain Eukaryota; kingdom Metazoa; phylum Chordata; class Amphibia; order Anura; family Ranidae; genus Lithobates; species Lithobates clamitans. The sequence continues at coordinate 2,776,803 of JBBGZY010000016.1, read as the reverse complement.
TTCGGTCCTCTTGGAGTGGGCAGGGCTATGATTTTAAGAAAAATCATGTCAGGCCAGCGAGCGCACTTTTTTTTTTTTTTATACTCACGTATAGGTGGTCCCATACCTAACGGAGGTGTGAGGATCTTTGTTACGAGATGAGTGGCTCATTTTGGAGTTGGGCACAAGGATCAGCTTCCGAAACAAAAAAAGGAAAGAAACAGAATGTTTTTGTGTTTTTTTTTTTTTAAGGTATATATTTCTCTTTTTTTTTTTTTTTTTGAAAAACTTACCACAGAGCAGCTCAGAGAGACCTTAGCAGGGCAGCCGAGGAAACTCTGACCACCCGTCCCCAAAGCCGATCTTAAATAGCCTAAGGGTGGGTGGGGTAGTCCCATAAACCCCCAGACTCTCTGCCCCCTTTTTTTTTTTTTTTAAGAAAAGGGCAAAATTGGCCCTTTTTCCCATATCAAAGATGGCCGCCGCGGCGTCGAGAGACCGCGCACGCGCCCGCGCAGTAGAACCGCCGCCGAGCCGCCGAGAAGACGCCAGGAAGCCGAGAGCGACGGCTGTTTAGCTTCCCGGCTCGCGCATACGCAGCACCATGAAGGGGACCCCGAACCACGCTGCCTGCAAGGGGGAACGAACAACAACACTGCCCCCACAGCAACAGGAAACCTTATTGTTGCCAGAAAAACCACCAGGTAACGAAAGCAATATGAAACAGCCTACTATGTCTAAACTTCATTCAAGGGAAGGCAAAGAAATAACATAAAGAAAAAAAAGGGGGGGGGGGGGGGAGAGAAAATGCAACTTTCTTCCTTTTCCTTTTTTTTTTTTTTTTTTTTTAAAAGAGATTGAAAGAAAATGAAAAATCACAGGCCTGGCAGCTGATCCTTTTGCGACTCCTCCGCCATCATCATAGGATATGGTGGCAGACTGCGTTCCAGTAAGGAAACTCTGCAAGAAGACCCCAACAGATCCACAGAGGGGTTCCCAGTCTTATTAGCGCTGTGAGCGGCCCAAGAACAGGGACTGCGCACGGGAAAGGCTAAACCCGGCGGACGCTGCCGACTGCAGAGGTATGGACATACTGCTACTCTTCACCCGCACAAGAGGTATGAGGAAAAAAAGGAGAATGTTGGGGGAGGGACTACATCTTTAATTTATGCTATTCACTGGTCCTGAGGGGGGAGTCGAGGCGGAGCTCTATCACTAGTATGCTGCCATGGAGGCACCAGGAAAAAGTTTTGCCCATAGTTCTACTTTAACTCTTAATGGCATCCCCATGCACTGAAAAATGTGGGGTGATTTCCCACACACAGAATTGAAAAAGTACCATGCGGTTTTTGTGTGGCCACATTTTAAAAAAGGTGCAGGAACCTTTTTTTTTCAGGAAAACAGGCACAGCAGCCTATTCAAATGCAGTGGCTGCTGTGCCCACGCAGACACAGCATGCAGAACTGCACTAATGTGAACCTAGTCCAGGTAAAGAGTACCTGGTATGAGCAAGATGCCATTAAATTACTTGAATGGAGCCCACCTGTGTGCAATTACAGTATCACAAGATCTCAACATAACTATCGGAAAGGCCCAACAACTTGTTAGAAAAGCTATCTAGACCAAAGTGTTTCTCAACCTTTTTTCAGTCAAGGCACTCTTTAAAATTATGCACAGGCTCAAGGCACCCCACTTTAAAATGTAAAAACTAAACAAATAGTTTTACATCAATCAGTGACATCTACACACATAGAGACACCCCACATTAGAGGTGATTTATTCTTACTAAGCAAATATACCTTTGCACACTGGTACTGACAGATATTCCAGCATTTCTCTTCTCCCTCATTCACCTACCGTGACCCCAGTGCTGATAGAGAAGGGCAGTGGAGGGGCAAGCGAGAATGTTCTTAGGAGCCTGATGTCCTCCTTATAAACGGATGTCATTGAATGTTAGGGTCCTGACTTCATGGTCTGGGTGTGACTATATGTAGGACTCCCTTCCATAGGTGTGCGCAGCCTATTGCATTAGGGTGTGCACCCCAAATGTATTAAAACATGGACAGTGTTAGTAGAGCTGTGGATGGTGTCAGTAGAGCAGTGGACTTGTCAGTAGGGTAGTGGATGGTGTCAGTAGTTTTTTATTTTTACTTCCTTTATTAATTTATAATTTTTTACAATTTTTTAGGAGCCCTGTTGGTGAAATATCACCAGGGGGAATCTGCACCACCCAGGCACACCCGGCACACCCCCTGCGCATGCCTATGCTCCCTTCTCAGACCTCAGCGCCCATGTTCTCTTCCCTTAGGAACATTCCCCCCCCCCCCCTCCAGGTGAGGTTTTTTGTCTCTTTTCCCCATATACTGGGGTATTCCCACTACAAATACCCATTTAAAAGCAGCTGCAGTGCGGGCAGAGTTGCCAGGGACCTTGTGTGACAGTGTTTTTATTTTGAAGATGGAACTTTCATGTATATATGACTAGAATAGATACTACTGACATCCTGCTAACCTCTAATGAAAGAGACGAGAATCAGCTCTGAAACGCATCGGGTGTAGGATACTGTATCTATACATGTTGTATATCTTGTTCTTCCAGTTATCAAGCCATGTTTAGTACTAGTGTTTGATTTTATCTTTCAATAAATTGTTTTTTATCATATATTTGTACCTTCTCTAGTGCCTTCAAAGTCCCACCCATAGGTGTTTCCTCTCTCTTTTGTTTCCTCCAGGATGTGGAACACTGGGGATTTTGTATCATCAGAACCTTTTTCACTTACCTTAAGATAGGACCATTTGCCAAAAACAAAAAAAAATCACAAAAAATAAACCAAAAACGATCAACTTTGTGGGTCGTGGGGGGTGGGTAGCTGAAGAACTACCCCACCATTGGTCAAAATGTAGGCTTGGGGCTCCTATTATCTAAGGTTCCGGAGATATGGGGCTCCTTGCACAGCCTGTCAGAAGCTACATACAGAGCGGCCAGTTTAAATACAAGCTGGCACACTGTTTGCAGCAGATTGAGAGGATGAGCTCACAGTGCCTATCACTTCTTGTCAGAGGCACTGAACTCAATGGACAGCTTGGAGCCTGCAGAGTTTGTCAGGCAGCACCGCCTGTCAAACTCGCCTATTGATTTCAATGGGGTCACTCTGTAACTGCAAGCCAAACTCGCTCGCAGTAGCAGCCTAGTCCAACAATGTAAAACTACCATTCAGCACTTTTCAGAGGGCAGTACGCATTACCGCAAATGTGAAAGAAACTTGAAACACATTATCCATTTCATGCTCCCCACCAACCAGCTCACTCCCCAGCCACTTCCCATGTTAGCCACCACCCTTCAACTTATATCACAGGTGACCATTTCCCAACCTGCAGATGACAGACCCTACTCCAAAAGATATCACTCCCAGTTACCCCCACCCGCTGATTGATATCCCTCCATGACCACCTTACAGCCCCCTGCTGACAGACCTCTCTCCCCAGCCTGTAAACCACACACCCTCTCACCTGCTGACCTGTGGATTGGGGAATCACTCCCGCAGTTTTATTGTGTTCTGCATTCCCTACCCACAGAATACAATGATCGGTGTTGCTAACCATAGCTGGCAGCCCTGATTGTTTTGGGAAAAACCTGACAGACTGGTTGTACTCAAGTCGATTTATAGATTGACTTGTGTACAACCAGCTAGCCCATACATAGATTGACTATGGCTGGTCTCTGCTTAATTGGTTCGATTTCAATCCATGTATGGCCCGCTTAACCACTACGCAGTCCCTAAACATCTTTCCACAAACCTTTACATTTTTCCTTACCAGAATCCTTCATCCTCCTCACATGTACATAGTGCCCACTGTCATACCCTCCACACTCCTCTCCTGTACATACTGCCCACTGTCATACCCTCCACACTCCTCTCCTATACATAGTGCCCACTGTCATACACTTCTCTCCTGTACATAGTGCCCACTGTCATACCCTCCGCATTCCTCTCCTGTAGATACTGCCCACTGTCATACCCTCCACACTCCTCTCCTATACATAGTGCCCACTGTCATACACTTCTCTCCTGTACATACTGCTTACTGTCATACCCTCCACACTCCTCTCCTGTAGATACTGCCCACTGTTATACCCTCCACACTCCTCTCCTGTACATACTGCTCACTGTAATACCCTCCACATTGCTCTCCTGTACATACTGCCCACTGTCATACCCTCCACACTCCTCTCCTGTACATACTGCCCACTGTCATATCCTCCACACTCCTCCACCTGTACATACTGCCCACTTTTTTACCCTCCACATTCCTCTCCTGTACATACTGCTCACTGTCATACCCTCCACATTCCTCTCCCGTACATGCTGCCACTGTCATACCCTCCACATTCCTCTCCCGTACATGCTGCCACTGTCATACCCTCCACATTCCTCTCCTGTACATACTGCCCACTGTCTTACCCTCCACACTCGTCTCCTGTATATACTGCTCAGTATCATACCGTACACACTCCTCTCCTGTACATACTGCCCACTGTCATACCCTGCACACTCCTCTCCTGTACATACTGCCAACTATCATACCCTACACACTCCTCTCCTGTACATACTGCCAACTATCTTTCTCTCCACACTCCTCTCCTGTATATACTTCCCCCATCATAACCTCCACACTTCTCTCCTGTACATACTGCCCACTGGCATACCCACCACACTCCTCTCCTGTACATACTGCCCACTGGCATATCCTCCACACTCCTCTCCTGTACATACTGCCCATTGTCAACCCTCCACACTCCTCTGCTGTGCATACTGCCCACTGTCATACCCCCCCCCCCCCCACCACACTCCTCTTCTGTACATAGTGCTCACTGTTATACCCTCCACATTCCTTCCGCTCACCTGCACATACTTTCCACTTTTATACCATCCGTACTCCTCCCCTATGTCTCTTACCCACAAAAACAGTTCTTTAAAATTATTTTGAATATCCTCAATGTTACCAGCTCTAGAATGGGCACACTTTTGTAAGTTCAACTAAAGAAATCTTCTCAGCCCTCATATTTGTTCTGCCCATTATTAGTACTCATTTAATTTTGTGATTATTAATGTGATGTATAGAGGAACATAGGGGGTGTCAGCTACTGTAAATATACCACTGGCAAAAAAAGTGTCCCTGAAAATATTTTTGAAATGTTGGCACTGCCCAAGTGCCCCCGGGTCAGTAGGGGGCCCCATGAGAGGCTCCTGGGTTCCTATGATATTAAAGCGGTAGTAAACTTCGCTAACATTACTACTTTTTAGAGGCCCTGAGGTAGGTTATGCCATAATGTACTAGTATGCACAGCATATTAGCACATTAGTCTACACTTACCTGTCAGACTGAGCCCGCCAGCGCTGTGCTGTGATTAACCTGGCAGGTCCTGGGCGCTTCCACCTTCACCCGGTCTTCCTTCCGAGTTTTGTGTCTTTGGTCACTTGCCTTGGCCAGGCTGCGTTGCTGTCACTCCCACGCATGCTCAAGCGCATCCTCTCTCTCTCTCATCCCCCCTCTCTCTCTCATCCTCCCTCCCTTATCCCTCACCCCTCTCTCATCCCCATTCTCTCTCTCATCCTCCCTCTATTTAATTTAATTAGTTATAACAAAAAAATGTTACATTTTTATTTATTTATTTTTTATAAAAAGCCCCACCAAAATCCTCAGCACCAGGCCCATGATGTTCTTAATCCGGCCCTGCTCAGTGTACTCTCCTCCAATGATCAGACTTGTCCTGGCAACCCCCCCTGCATAGCCTGTCACTGGAAATCTCTGTGTGCGGCTGCTTCTCCTCCCCCCAGCTCTTATGTAGCTGAAAAGAGAGGGAATGTGATCACTTATAAAAAAAAAGGAAAAAAGGTATTTATAAAGTTTTTTTATATCTATAAAAAACATGTTTTGCCTTTCATTTCTTTTTTTAAACTGAATGTGTTGTTTTTCAAAGTGATCGTTTACAATCACTTTAACGTTTCAGCCAAACATACTTACATAGTTTATTCGTTTATAAGGTTAAAAAAGATATAGGTCCATCCAATATTCAAGCTATGTGTGTGTGATTTTTATTCTTAAACAATTCCCATAGTCCTATATATTCTGCTTTCTGAAAATCGAAAAGTTTTTGAAGTTGTCAACAGTTTCAGTAATTATCATAGAATTAGAATAATGAAAGCTGCGGATTTAATATTACATTAACTTTAACTTTAATATTACATTAACTTTTTTCTACATGGAAGCTGTCTGTGAATGGGTAGGTTGTCCTATTTCAGCTTGCTAGTTTCCTGTGTTACCTGATGGCTTACTGGGCTAAGAATCAGAATCATCATACTGCTGACTTATTTTTTTCAATGATCCTCCTACTCTTGGGTCCCTCGCCAGCGCTTTTGGCCTTTCCCTCCAGCCGAGTTCCCCCAGAGCAAACAGCATGCAATGAGGGCACCCATGCAGGTTTATTCCTGAGCCGCGGATCTGCATGTCCATTCACACACAGATCCGCGGCTCTGCCCCGCCCCCTCTCTTTCTTTATTGGCTCACTGGCTGTAATTGACACGGTGGGGCCAAGCCGTGCTTTGTGTGTCTTATGGCATGGGTGCCCTCATAGCAAGCAGTTTGCTATGAGGGCACTCGGCGGGGGGAGATTCAAGAGTGCTGGTAGAGTCCCGAAGAAGAGGAGAAGAGGAGGATGATGTCTGCTCTCTGCAAAACGATTGCACAGAGCATGACATGTTTCTTATTGTAATAATAAAAAAAATTGCATTTACAATCACTTTAATAAACAGCTCCTGGGTGCATATATTTCAGCTGTTGTTAGCCGTTTGCCTGAAGCTCACAAAACAGTAGTTTTCAATAGCTGTTTAAACTTTGTCGAGCACAATGGTGAAAATACTTAGTTATCGCTTGAATATAACAAAAACATTTCAGGTTAAATAAATTTCATAGAGCTTAGCATAGGGAAACTTACAAATCATGTTATGGGCCAAGCAACAGGATGGAAATCAGTGCCGAAATTGGATCGCTTTGAAGGCATCGCAACACCGGAAAAAAAAACGTAAGGAGCGCTGTTTCCGAATCCGCCACATTTCATTTCTGCACTTTCAAGAATAATATAATTTACTGAACCAATTTATTCTTTCATAAAACGTTACTGATTATTGAAGTATGATGGCTTGCCAGGGCAGAGTAGAGTTTAAAAACATAAAAAGAAAATTCCTATTATTTTAAGATCCATCAACCCCTGGCAAATAAGATTCCATGCCTGCAAAAATAAGTGACATTTTACAAGACAAGAAGATGCCTCCCTTATCTATTGCTTTATCTACTTATGCTGCCCAGAGGCAGCAGTTATGCCGGTACACACCAATGAACAGTATTACACTTAAAGCACTGCTTGCTAAATCTATGGCTTCTGCAAGTAAAACATAAATTATGGCATAGATGGAGATTGCACTGTTCTCTATACATCCCTGGAGAGGGGGGCAATGTTTAGGATTTCAAATCATATGCCTGTTAAAATATCAGTTTTTACATACAAAAGTAGATTTTGTACAGCGGTTGTTTAACATTTGGGTACATTGTTGTAAAGTTATTTTAAATTAAAGAAAGTTATATATAGTCACAAAGTTATATTAAGGGTTAGTTTACCTTTAATAAAAAAAAAATTGCCTATGCAGGTAAGGGATGCCTGAAGATAAAAAAAACATCTGTGTAGCTATGACTTAAAAGTAATACTAAAGACTCAGTTTTTTTTTTCGTGTAAAAATAACAAACATGTCAGACTTACCTGCTTTGTGCAGTGGTTTTGCACAGAGCAGCCCCGATCCTCCTCTCCTTGGGGTCCCTCTCCGATGCTCCTTGCCCCTCCCTCCTGCCAAGTGCCCCCACAGCAAGCAGCTTGCTATGGGGGCAGCCGAGCCACTGCTCTGTGTGCCCATTCAGACACGGAGCCACGGCTCAGCTCCACCCCCTCTCTCTCCTCATTGGCTCACTGACTGACAGCAGAGGGAGCCAATGGCTCCCCGCTGCTGTCTCAGCCAATGAGGAGGGAGAGTCTCGGTCAGCCAGGACTCTCAAGCAACATTGCTGGATTAAGATGGGGCTCAGGTAAGTATTAGGGGGGCTGCTACTCACAGAAGGTTTTGTATCTTAATGCATAGAATGCATTAAGGTAAAAAACCTTTTGCCTTTAGAACCAGTAGAATAATACCCTTGCTGTAGATTTAGCCCATTTACATACCCCCCGAAGTCTGGCCATAAAGCTTCCAGAGATCACATCGTCCCTTCCTGCCCTGTTACTTAGACGCACCCAGCCGTCACTGCTCACCTCCGACATCACGGGTGCGAGATCTATCTCCTATTAAAACCCTAGCGCATGTGCACTCTCTATCTCCCACGTCAGTGATTCTGAGCTCAGCACTGCTGCCACGGAAATGGCAACTGTAGGGTGAGCAGTAATGGCTGGGAGTGTGTTAATATTGCCCTAGCAAAAAGGCAGGATGGGGGGAGGGGTTGGGATGCGGAATGCCATCTCTAGTGGTTTTTCAGACAGGCTTCAGGGGATATGTAAATGGCAACAAATTACAACAAGGGCATTATTCAACCTAAGCTGCACAATTGTTTTTATCTACAGGCGCCCCTTACCTACAGAAGAGCTTCTTAAAATAATCACAAATATTTATGTTAAAGCGTATTTATGGTCACAATATTAAATCAAACAGTAATTTCCACATTGTTTTCAAATATTTCTAGCCTACTCCTTTGCCCCGTACACACTTGGATTATCCAACGGAAAATGTGCGATCGGAGCTTGTTGTCGGAAATTCCGACCGTGTGTGGGCTCCATCGGACTTTTTCCATCGGAATTTCCGACACACAAAGTTTGAGAGCATGCTATAAAATTTTCCGACAACAAAATCGGATCCTTTAAATTCCGATTGTGTGTAGACAAATCCGACGGACAATGTGCCACGCATGCTCAGAATAATTCAAGAGACGAAAGCAATTGGCTATTACCCCGTTTATAGTCCCGACGTACGTGTTTTACGTCACCGCGTTCGGAACGATCAGATTTTTCGACTTTGTGCGACCGTGTGTATGCAAGACAAGTTTAAGCCGGAAAAAATCCATGGATGTCAATGTCGTGTGTACGGGGCATAATTCTGAGCAGTATTAAAGTGTGTAAACTTACTTTATAAAGATCTCCACATATTTACTTCTTTGAATTCAGTGACACGTATTCAGCAGTGGGTAAGTACTGCTGCGTCACAGAAATCATAGAGCCTGCCATCTGATCTACAGAGGAGCTGAGAGAAGGAGTTTCAGGAGGCAGAGTAAGTATAGGAATCACTGCTTGCAGGCAGCAAGGTCTAAATTTAAAAAATGTTTCACGTTCAGTGTAAATAAAATAAAGAAGCAGCACTTAAATTGTCTTAATACAAAGCTATATATATATATATATATATATATATATATATATATATATATATATATATTATAATACTATAATATAATATATATTTGTATTATCCAGTCCTAAGATTTACACAGCTTTGCTGCACAGCACAATGCAGGGAAGCTGAACTTCCTCTACTGCAGTTTCATTTTCACTCATACAAACATTGGACGTATTTGTTGGCACCCTTCTAGGTGTAACAATAACTCTCGGTGGAGCTGCTGGTTTAAGCGGGCTTGTTAACTTCACTCTCCTTCCCTTTGTTTCACCGGCACCAGGTCTAAGGTTCCATTGAGTTTACCTCTGGACGACACACGCACCAACACTTGAGTATGTTTTCAATGCTTTATTAAACCATCAACAAAGGAAGTAGCAGGAAAGAGGTAGAAGGAAAACTGCAGAGGAAAACTCAAATACCTTTTTAGTAAGATTCTTGACAAATGTCCTTTGGGGTTGGATATTTCAGTAGAATGCACTCCCTTGGTGGGACACACTCCCCGCACGCCTGGATAGGCCTCTCTCACTTGCCTAGCAGCCAGTACGTAGCACGAACAAAAGTCTCTGCCACAGACTTGTTTGGGATGAACCCATACAATCCTCTGCCACAGGATGTATTGTTTTTTTCTCTGCGATGAATGTCAGTCACAGTGCTTGAACCTTTAATGCATACCTGTCGGCCAGGAGGGCCAGCAGGTGGCTGTAAAACTAACCCCAAACTATGGCGTCTGTCCCATAAATACCCTCGCCCAGAATGCAACTCGGAGGACCACCTCCACCGAGTTGTCTCCGGGACAGAAGAGCATCCATACGCTTAGACACGCTGCCTTTCCAACACTAGCCAGTGGCAACAGCGAAACCCACGGCTCAGTATGGAAACACACGCAACGTCAGCCAATCTGGAACAGAGGCAAATCTAACCTTCCTAACGAACAAGTTACTAAATTTACCTATCAGATGGTAGATCGCAAATTTACCAGCGCTACATACTCCCCCCACTACAGTAGACGTTGTCCCCAACGTCTGTCCAAAAACAATGACAGTAACTCCCAAGCCTGGGAGTAGGTATTTGAGCTTTTAATAACTTGGATAGACAAAGAGAGAAAGAAAGACAGTGGAAAGATATTATAAGACTTACATCTATAAATCATTATGTTCACATCCGCAAACAAAACCATCCTATGACTGTACATAACCTCACTCTCTATCTAGCTGAAAAGCCTCCCAGCTTGATAGGAGATCCAATAGTTCCTGAAAAGGAAAACCTATTAAACACACACATATACTGTACAATTTTAGGAGCAAAGCCTCATTTTTAAAGAAAATGAGCCTCTCTTCCCATCATCTAGTATAAAAAAAAAGAAAATCTTAAGGAGTCCATCCCTGTATAATAATCTCTTTAAATGAAGAAAATCCGGCTAGCAAAAAGAAGTCCTTGGATTTAAAACACTGAACAGAATATGTAGATCTTGACCACAAAGATCTCTTTACACTGACACTAACTATCTAACTTCAAAGTACTTTTGTCCAGAATCACCAATTAAACCGGGGATCTGGCAAGGTCAGTGTCTTTTCCGTTTTACCCACTGTGGTAATGAAATAGACAACGTCATCTTTTCCGAGCCTGCAGATGACCACTTTGTCAGCATAGATGTGCTGACCGAAGTTCCAGTGCATAAAACATCCACTAAAACGTTCATCCATTTTAACAGAACATCCAGTCTTTCGGAAAGGCTTAGGCACAGACAAATAGTCCCAAACAGCTTCACTGTACCAAAGTTCCCGGTTAAGTTCAATCACTTGCATTATATCCTGAGGGACATAAGGGAACTCCAAACCATACTCTGCAGCTACACGCTTGTTTAACATTCTCTGCAAACGTGCAAGTTTGGGAAAAGATCTGTCCTTCCCCATACCAGGCGGCACACAGGAATCCAATGATTTGCTCACCATAGACCCAGCCAGTGTCTGTAGTGAACTAGCAACTTTCGATAAAGTCTCTGTAACAGTACTGTGTGGCTCCACACAGGGTGACGTCTTCCCAGAACTCAGGGCTGTCCATTCAGGGAAAATCATAGCAGAGGCGACATCTTCACCTTGTGACCATAACAGCTCTTGTGACATGTAGTGGGACACACTCACCGCACGCCTGGATAGGCCTCTCTCACTTGCCTAGCAGCCAGTACGTAGCACGAACAAAAGTCTCTGCCACAGACTTGTTTGGGATGAACCCATACAATCCTCTGCCACAGGATGTATTGTTTTTTTCTCTGTGATGAATGTCAGTCACAGTGCTTGAACCTTTAAGCCAAACCCAGCAACACTATGCTGTATAATTACTTTAGGATACGTCCTCCAACCGAGTCACCAGGCCCCTCTCCAGACCAGCACACTGCATGATCCTTCCATGACGGGTCCTCCCCTGGGATCTCCTCGGTTGTCCAGCTTCTTCACTCTGAAAAAACAGCTCAGGACCATTCCTCGGCCGCTGTAGTAGGCCCCAGACAAGCTTCTGGGCCCACCCCTGCGCCGCAGCGACGTGGGCCTCCAGAACGGAGGACCACGAGATAGCTCTCTAATGCATACCTGTCGGCCAGGAGGGCCAGCAGGTGGCTGTAAAACGAACCCCAAAATATGGCGTCTGTCCCATAAATACCCTCGCCTAGAATGCAACTCGGAGGACCACCTCCACCGAGTTGTCTCCGGGACAGAAGAGCATCCATACGCTTAGACACGCTGCCTTTCCAACACCAGCCAGCGGCAACAGCGACACCCACGGATCAGTATGGAAACACACGTTAGCCAAGCTGGAACAGAGGCAAATCTAACCTTCCTAACGAACAAGTTACTAAATTTACCTATCAGATGGTAGATCGCAAATCTACCAGCGCTACATAGGAAAAAAAGAAGAACCTGCAATTTTCTCTGAAATAACTTGAAACTGAACAAAATAGTTAGTATCCATCATTGCTTCAGAAATAGGAGGAGATAGCCAGGCCGCCGCACACCTCACCTGGCCTGTGTGGTTAGCAGGTAAAAACAGCCTCAGCTCGATTCATCCAAAGATGTGGTCTGGATAGATCGAGCTGACGCTGGTTTTACCTGCTAACCACTCGGGCCAAGTATGGTGTGCGCCGACCGGGCTATCGCTTCCTATTTCTGCGGTATGCTTTGGGTCTGGATGGACCCCTCCTCAGCCTGCACCCTCACTAGTCAGCGGGGACCCTTAAGCATTTATCATGCATCCATCATTGCCTATGATATTTAACAAAAATCGGACTTTGCTTTTTCATCGACACATTATACTAAATAATAAAGCAAATAAAATGGCATGGACAAAAATGATGGGTCCCTTAAAGGCTAAGTTCACCTTTTCATGATAAATAGAAGCATTTTCTAATGTCATTTCTGCCCCAGACATCCCAACATGCTTATCTCTCACTTAAAGTGTAAGTAAACCCCCCTATCATTTTCAGCCAAAAAAGCTGCCATCTTTGCCTCTGTTAAATCTACAACTACCATGATGCTGCACATGTGATCAGTTGGATGGCTTGACAGTTTGGTTGAGAGCACAACCAGTGGGAGTGTTACATTTCCAGCACGTGCCAGGAATGAAACTGTTTTATGGATGGGTTTACTTCTGCTTCAACTCATCTACAGCAGCTCTAAAGTTTCACCTGTTTTTAAAAAAAGTTTTCTACTTGCATCACTTCCTATAGATCATATCCCAGCATGCACTGGCTTGCTGCATCACAGAACAGGGTGTGATAGGTAGTGGCGGCCCGTCCATAGGGGGTGCACGGGCGCCTCCCCCCTCCGCATGTTAAAAAAAAAAATAGAAAAAAATTTCCTTTAAGTGCACTGCGTTCAGGCACCGGACACAATGTACTATGGGAAGCGCCACGTCAATGCAATCATGACAAGGTGCTTAATTTGCAGGATTCTTACCTGCTTTGTGGCGCATTCCATCGCGCCAAACAACTTCTGCCCGTAGTATCACTACGTATCACTAAGGTGCTTTGTTGTTCTAGTTTCAGAGGTTACTTCCAGTTTCCCTGTGCCAGAGGGAAACCGGAAGTGACATCACATCTGAAGCTCCATGGAACGCACGGCTCAAGCGGAGCTGGTGAGGCTCTAAGGCGGCAAAACTGAACTGCTAGCGCCATGCTTGGAGCTCGCAGTCCACTCAGCTGTGTTAGGAAAGCCTCTCCACTAATCAGGTGCTCGGGTCTGTTACCTGTCACCTGATTGGCTAAAACGTCAGGCGCCGCTATTGGACACCTATGGAGGAGAGGATGGGAGATGAGGCAGTAGAAGAGACGCATGAAGGACGCCGCTCGTCGCCATCACCCGATGCCCCACAGACACAGGGTAAGTTTCGGGCAGACAGCGAGCGGGCGGGGGGCACACTGGCAGCATTTAATGGGCACACTGGCAGCATTTGATGGGCACACTGGCAGCATGTGATGGGCAGTTGGGCACACAGGCAGCATATGATGGGCAGTTGGGCGCACTGGCAGCATATGATGGGCAGTTGGGCACACTGGCAGCATTAGATGGGCAGATTGGCACACTGGCAGCATTTGATGGGCACACTGGCAGCATTTGATGGGCACACTGGCAGCATATAATAGGCAAACTGACAGCATTTGATGGGCACAGTGGCAGCGTTTGATGGGCATAGTGGCAGCGTTTGGCACAGTAGCTGCATTTGACGGCACAGTGGCATTGTTTGTTGGCACAGTGGCTACATTTGATGGCACAGTGGCAACGTTTGATGGCACAGTGGCTGCGTTTGATGGGCACAGTGGCAGCGTTTGATGGGCACAGTGGCAGCGTTGATGGCACATTGGCGGCGTTTGATGGGCACAGTGGCTGCGTTTGCTGGGCACAGTGGCTGCGATTGATGGCACAGTGGCTTCAATTGATGTTTTTTTTTTTTTCGAAATGTTTTCAGTTTGTTTGTGCCCCCCCCAAAATTTTGAGCACCACCCGCCACTGGTGATAGGGCGTGTTCACCTTTCTTGACCACACCTCACTCATTATTATACCACCTCTTATTTTATTCCCACCCACTTTCTGTACAATCTGATTATACAATCTCCATTAGATCTACCACCAGCTATGTAGTACAAGGACCTGCCTAATTTTATACCAATTGAATAGATTGTTTATGTGTGTCCTCCTATTCGATAGTTAAGGTAAATCTAAAGGAAAGTGTAGAGCCTGTAGAATCCGATTGCATAGTGTATGGTAATGTTTTTACAAGTACATAAGAGGGAATGGATGGAGACACTCAGCTGTCAGGTCCATTCATATCTCTGCTTAGCAGGGAACTCACGTTCCCACGTACGTTTTTTTGGGTGGGTTTTGGACCATCACGCATAGGGCTTCCCAACATGCGTCAAATGCCCCAAAGAAGCTCCATTACTTTTTTTTGGAGCGGATCATGGTGCATTTTTTTTACTGTGCTTTTTGGTTGAGTTTGCAGTGCATTTGTCACACGGCAAATGCATGCCTGATACCCGCGCTCAGGGTGCCATTAACATTTAATGACAACGCAAGCATGGTGCGCAAATGCAGCACATTTCTGAAGCGCGTGGCAAAGCACGTTTTCTGTGCGGTTTGCCATGTGCTCGGAAACGCACAGATGTGAATGGAGCCTCATTGTTGTTGTGTAAAGTTTCATTTAAGGCCCCATTCACACCTATCACAGTGGGGACGCATGTATTTTTGCTTCTTTAACCACTTCAATACCAGGCACTTTCCCATCTTCCTGCCCAAGCCAATTTTCAGCTTTCAGCGCTGTCACTTTTTAAATGATAATTGTGCGGTCATGCTACACTGTACCCAAACATAATTTTTATCATTTTGTTCCCACAAATAGAGCTTTCCTTTGGTAGTATTTGATCACCTCTGGAATTTTTATTTTCTTCTAAACAAATAAAAAAAGACCAAAATGTTGAAATTTTTTTTATTTTTTTTAGTTTCTGTTACAAAACTTTGTTAATAAGTACATTTTCTCCTTCACTAATGAGGCTGCACTGACAGGCACTGATAAAGTGGCAATGATGAGGTGCCACTGATATGCAGCACTGATGGGCATTGATAGGCGACACTGATGGGCACTGAAAGGCGGCACTGATGGACACTGGTAGATGGCACTGATGGGCATCACTGATAAGGAGGCACTAGCAAGCATTAGTGATGGGCACTGATTGGCATCAATTGTGGGCACTGATTGGCATCCCTGGTGTACATGGGTGGCATACCTGGTGGTCACAAGTGGTTGGCATCCCTGGTGGTCCTGGGTGGGCATCCTCTGGGAGGCTGGACCCCCCTGTCAAAAGCTGATCGGCTCTCTGACAGATGCGAGTGTGGAAAAGCCAAAACATGGCTTTTCCTGTTTACACCGTGATCAGCTGTGATTGGACACAGCTGATCATGTGGTAAAGACTCTCCATCAGAGACTCTTTACCTAGATCGGAGTTGCGGTGTGTCAGACTGACACGCTGCACCACCGATGGGCGTGCGCCGGCTCATTATCCTAATCACATCATATGACGTTCGGTCAGGATAACGAAACCACTTTGCGCACGTCATATTGCTATATGGCGGGCGACAAGTGGTTAACTTATGACACGCATAGGGCAGCTCATTGATTTGAAAGCGCTGCCCTACACATGGCAAAGTAGCTCATAGGACATTTTGGTGTGTTACAGTTTTCACATTTTGTACTGCACATTTTGCTGCATTTGTGGCTTGTTAATCACATGACAAAATGTGTGTTTGCTTCTGTGTTTGGGGAGCCATTAACAATTAATGCAACCAAAAGCACACCTAGTTAATTTTAGGTGTATAAAGGTGGCCATGCACTATACAATTTGAGAACAGTGATCGCTGATTGCATTGGATATTCATGAACCTGCAGAGGCGGGTGGGAGTGATCTCCTGGAGGAGGAGGGCAGGTGCAGGATGTGTGTTACTGAGGTCAGATACTTCCATCTAAAGGTTCTTCTGTCCTGACTCCTGAATACCAAATTCAGGATGGCTAATGGAGGAGTTGTCACCAGGACACTGAGGCTGAGGTAATGCCTGATTTAGGACAAATAGAAAGCTTTTTCTTTACTGCAAAGAAAGCACATTAATAGTATATTGGTACATGGGGAACTGGAATTTAGAAAGGAAAAAAATGGTGAACTTATGCTGCGTACACACGAGCGGAATTTCAGTCAGAAAAAACTTGCATGGTTTTTCCGACGGAATTCCCCTCAAGCTTGCCTTGCATACACACGGTCACACAAAAGTTCTCTGAATTTTGACCGTCAAGAACGCGGTGACATACAACACTACAACGAGCCGAGAAAATTAAGTTCAATGCCTCCGAGCATGCATCAAATTGTTTCCGAGCATGTGTTATTTTTTGCGCTTCCGAATTGCATACAAACGCATTTTCAGGTAGGAACTTTTTCCAACCGAAAAATAGAGAACCTGCTCTCAATCTTTTGCTGGCTAGAATTCTGCCAGCAAAAGTCTGATGGAACATACACAGGGTCGGAATTTCTGACCAAAAGCTCACATCCAACTGTTGCTGGCAGAATTTCTGATTAGCCTTTAACCACTTAAGGACCACCCACCACATATATACTGCGGCAGGGCGGGCCTATTGCACGAAACGTCGGCCACCCACGATCGCTCCTCAGAGAGACAGAACGGGGATCTGCCAATGTAAACAAAGAAGATCCCCATTCTGACAGTGATCAGGAACAGTGATCTCTCTGTACTCCCAGTCAGTCCGTCCCCCCACAGTTAGAAAGCACCTCCCTAGGACACACTTAAGCCCTTGATCGTCCCCTAGTGTTAACCCCCTTCCCTGTCAGTGTCATTTATACAGTGATCAGTGTATATTTTTTATAGCTCTGATCACGGTAATAATGTCACCGGTCCCAAAAAAGTGTCAAAAGTGTCCGATCTGTCCGCCGCAATGTCACAGCCCCGCTAAAAATCGCTGAACACCGCCATTACTAGTAAAAAAATAAATAAAAATAATAAAAATGCCATAAATCTATTTCCTATGTTGTAAACGCTATAACTTTTGAGCAAACCAATCAATATACACTTATTGCAATTTTATTTTAACAAAAATATGTAGAAGAATACATATTGGCCTAAACTGATAAATAAATTAGTTTTTTCTAATTTTTTTATTGGATATGTATTATAGCAAAAAATTTAAAATGTTGTTTTTTTTTCCAAAATTGACGGTCTTTTTTTGTTTATAACGCAAAAAATAAAAACCACAGAGGTGATCAAATACCACCAAAAGAAAGCTCTATTTGTGGGAAAAAAAGGACATCAATTTTATTTGGGTACATCATCGCACACCCGTGCAATTGTCAGTTAAAGTAACTCAGTGCCATATTGCATAAAATTGGCAGGTCATTAAGGGGGTAAATCCTTCTGGGGCTGAAGTGGTTAACCTAATATTTTTCTGCACAACTTATAGAGACTATCACTGCAAACAAGTGATTTCTGTAGCTCTCAATGAGACTTTGCACCAGCCAACATGTAGTTTGGCCCACTCTGCCTTCTCCAGACTGCATGTGCCAGCTCTTCCCATAAATGTTCAATAAGATTCAGAACAGGACCCATAGAATGCCACTTTATAATAGTCCAAAGTTTTGATCTTAGCCATACTTGAGTGACTATATCTGTGTTTGGGTCATTATCCTGTTGGAGAATCCATGGCCTTCAAATGAGACAGCTTCCTGACATGGGGCAGTGTTTTTTCACGCCAGAATTCCTTGATAGTCTTGAGGTTTCATTGTGCCATGCCCAAATTTCAAACGCAAAATTCCCCACACACATTCAAGAAACTGGCTGTTCAGTAATGCTGGGTGCTGTAATGGCCATAGGCTGGAAGCCCTGGAAGTGGGGAAAATGTCATCAGCACACCAAAGATTCCTCGACAGAGTCCAAAGCTCCAAAGCAACATAACAGAGCCACGAAGGGCCCCTGCATGGCTCCGAAACGTTGTATGTTTATCATGTGACCATGAAAATAAAGCTTTGGACCCTTTTGAGGAATCCTTGGTGTGCTGATGACATTTTCTTCACTCTGCACAAACTCCAAGCTCTCTGTGCCAGACATAGCAAAACAGCCCCAAAACATAACTGAGCTTCCTTCATGTTTCACAGTAGGTACAGTGTTCTTTTCTTCTAAAAGCTTCATATATTTTTTTGTCTGTAAGCAAAAAAAACGTATGTGACTTGCCAGAAAGCTACAGTTTTGTCTCATAAATCCAAATGGCATTCTCCCAGATGCATTGAGGCTTGTCAATATGCATTTCAGCAAATTCCAGTTTGAGATTTTCATATTTTTTTCCCAGTCAAGTCCTTCTGGGTCTTCCTTCCTTTGAGCTCACTTTCACTCAAAAAGTGCAATCAGATACTTATGCACCTTGACTTTGGAGTTTAGCTTGCATCTCTTAGGGAGTTTTCCTTGGCTCTTTTTCTACTATTCGTACAATCCTTCTGTTCAATCTGAGATTTTTTTTCCGCTTGCACCCTCATGAATCTAAAACTTCTTAATGTGCTTTACAAGTGTAGTCACAGGAGCATCCGGCTGCTTAGAGATGATCTAGGCTGTACATCTGACATGCTGGTCTATCATTTTCTTTCTAATGTCATTAGACAGCACCCTCCCCTCCACAGGGTAGTGCATCCAGTGATAACAAACAGCAAAGTGACTACTTTTCACCATTTAACAGGCTGACCAATCACAAGATTGAAGATATGTGTCAGTGATTACAGAAAACAGCTTGAAGTATCAATATTCCAATTATTTATATTCTTTTCTAGAGGTATTTAAAAAAATCTGTCTCTGCTATTTTAAATATCATTGAAGAAATAGATTACCGTATATACTTGAGTAGAAGCCGACCCGAATATAAGCCGAGGCACCTACTTTTTTCACAAAAAAAGGGGAAAATGTATTGACTCGAGTATAAGCCGAGGGTGCAGCAGCTACTGTAAGTGGAAAAGAGGGTCAACAATGCCCATCTGCAGCTTCACTGTGTCCATCTGCATGCCTCTGCCTCATGCCTCTGTCTCATGCCTCTGTCTCATGCCTCTGCCTCATGCCTCTGTCTCAGCCTCATGCCTCTGTCTTAGCCTCATTCCTCTTTCTCAAACTCATGCCTCATGTCTCTGTCTCATGCCTCTGCCTCATGCCTCTGTCTCAGACTCATGCCTCTGCCTCATGCTTCTGTCTCAGCCTTATGCCTCTGCCTCATGCCTCTTTCTCAGACTCATGCCTCTGTCTCATGCCTCTGTCTCAGCCTCATTCCTCTTTCTCAGACTCATGCCTCTGTCTCATGCCTCTGTCTCAGCCTCATTCCTCTTTCTCAGACTCATGCCTCTGTCTCATGCCTCTGTCTCAGCCTCATTCCTCTTTCTCAGACTCATGCCTCTGTCTCAGCCTCTGCTTCATGCCTCTGTCTCAAGTACCTTGATTGGCGTTGTGCCTGCGTTATCTCCCGGTGCTGTGCCCATCTGCAGTCTTATCCCTCGGCACTGTGATACATTTAGTCTAATCGGCTGCCATGCAATGTGACCAAGCACCGCTTCCTCCTTGTCGTCCTCCTCCGTGACGGAACACTGGCTCGGTTTGCCAGCAGTCAGTCCGTGTTCAGCCTATCACGGATGAGGACGAAAAGGAGGAGGCGGCACTTGGTTACACTGCATGGCAGCCGATTAGACTAAATGTATCACAGCGCTGGGGAATAAGACTGCAAATGGGCACAGTGCCAGGAGACAACGCCGACACAACGCCGATCAAGGAGCATGAGGCAGAGGCATGAGGCTGAGAAAGAGGCATGGCATGCGATTAGACTGAATGTATCACAGCGCCGGGGGATTAGGCTGCAGAGGAGGACTCGAGTATAAGCCGAGGGGGAATTTTCAGGACAAAAAAAATGTGCTGAAAAACTCAGCTTATACTCAAGTATATACGGTATCTCTTTTTTTCTTTGCTTTACTCTATGACATACCAAAGGCATGCAGGCATACATCACTTTCAGGAAGAATAAGTCACTGTATCAGTGAGCAGTAGGCCAGATGAGCTGCTCTCTCTAACTCTGCTCCTCCCTCCTATCAACATGTTCCTTGCACTAAAACAGATCTAAATAGCTCTTTGTGGTACATCACCCCCCAATCTGAGCTCTACTGTACATGGACTATAACCAATTAGTGACCCCGCCTGCCCGTAATGTACTGCGCACGAGTGGCTGCTGTGGGAAAAGTAACATACTCATTGCTGACTATTTCCAGGTTCAGAGTGTGCAAGCATGAGTACAAACCCCCCCGCTGTGATTGTTTACAGCAGGAGCTTGTCAGCAAGTCCCGGCCAATGATTCATGGCCAGGACCTGCTGACAGTCAACACAGCTCTGTACCCAGGGAATGGATTCCCTGATCAATTAGTAGAAGCAGCACACTGTACACACATTACACATTGTTAGGCACACATTTAACACCTTGATCGCCCTAGATGTTAACCCCTTCCCAGCTGGTATAATTAGTATCATTAGTATAATGTATAGTATTATCACTGTATTAAAATCTACAGATTAGGTCATTGGCAGTTAGTCAGTTCCCCCAGCCTCGGTTAGTGTCATATTGCCCACTGCACTATTGCAGTCCCATTATAAGTTGTTGATCGCTACCATTATTAGTATAAAAAAAAAAATTCCAGTATATTCCATAGTTTGTAGGTGCTGTAACCTTCATGCAAACCAATCAATATACACTTATTTGTAGTTTTTTTTATCAAAAACATGTAGCAGAATACATTTTTGCCAAAATTTATGAAGAAATTGTCAGGGCTGGGCTCAGCACTTCCTTCTCTGAGCTGGCCGCTCAGCTGTCGGCTAATTGCCAGCTCCTATCTCTCCACAGTTACTCAGCTGTTGATGATATCCTGCTCATCAGTCCTGCCTACTTAAGCCATCAGTCCAGAGGATCTCTGCCTTCGCCTTAGTCAACATCACAGAGACGATCTCCTGCATTCCTGTTAAAAGACTTGCTTGGCTGACATCCCTTCTGGCTCCAGATCCTGCTTACTGTTTTACTACGCTCATCTCCAACTCCCTGATATTTGGCTTGTCAGACTATCTGTTCCGGTTCCTGAACTCTGGCTATGTTTTGACTACGTTTGTTCTATTTACTTTTATTATTAAACAAGTGTGATTTAACTGTACGTCTGTCTCGGTCTGATTTCATGGTTTCTGACAGAAATTCAATTAGGAAAAAAAAAAAGTATTGGACATTTTATAGCAGAAAGTAATATATATATATATATATATATATATATATATATATATATATATATATATATATATATATATATAATATATATTTTTTTTCCTTTTAAATTTTCAGTCTTTATTTCGTTTAGATTCCAAAAAAATCAAAACTCCAGTGGTGATCAAATACCATCAAAAGAAAGTTCTATTTGTGTAAAAAAAAATATTTCATTTGGGTAGAGCATTGCATGATTGCGCAATCACCAGTTAAAATAGTGCAGTGCTGAATAGAAAAAATTCATGAAGGAGGTAAAATCATCCTGAGCTGAAGTGAATAAGACATTGATTCCAAGTCTAATTACTGCACTGGTTTCTTTAAAAAAAAAATTAATGAAATACAATGTTCTCTGCTTTGTGAATAACAGTCAGAACACCTTAGTTGGTCTCATCTGCAAAAAAGTTTCTCCCCATTGTACAAATCAGAATCGTTCAGTGGTGCTTAGAGGGTTCCTAAAGTAGAACAAAATGAGTGTCAATGTGACCATTAAAGATTAAAAAACAGCAGTGCCAGGAACTGGGCTTTATTAATTACAGAGCTGCATTCGTTTGTGCTTTTGATGTCAGCCTGGAGTGAAAATGCTTGAAGTCAAGGGGCAAGTATAAAATTAAGACATACCAGTACCAACGTAGGTTTTGGTGCTGTTATAACATCATCATACCAGCTATCATGATGTCAGTGTGATCCAAGCAGATGGGGAAAACTTCTGGTGACCACACTCATACCAGGGGTCACAAATCTTATCCACGGTTTAGGATTCGCCCATTTTCCTTTTTCTATTGACAAAATAGTTCAACTTTAATTAATTTTATAAGCATTTAAATGTTTCTTTGAAATAATTTATATGCTATGGGAATTCTTTCACACCAATGGCGCTGGGGTTTCCACTTTTTCTTCAAGCCAAACCTGAACACTCTTTTTTAATATACACTATAGGATTGTAACAGACCTGGGACATCTTTAGGCACGCCAAAGAGAATAGTTATGCAGCACACATAGTGCCCCCTCACCCTCCTGTCAGGCCCTGTTCTGAGCCAGATTTCTGTCTGAATAATTTATCCAGGTTTCAGGTGGACTGAAACCTGGACACATGATTTCTTATTTTGGAGCAGTTACTGGCAATCTTGCAACATGTAAATTCTGGTGCCTCTGTAGGTCTCTGCTGTGTTCACAAATGTCTCACAGAGACCTGCACCTGCTGCTGCTACTAGAAAAATTTGCGTTACTAATTGCGGGGAAATAGAATACCTCCTCCAGCCTGGTGTTCCAGGTAGTGATCTCTGGAGCAGGGGAGACTGAGGAAATGCTTCTTACAGCAGCAGGATGACATCACTCTTCCAGATTGCCCATTTCAGCCTTGGCAGAGTCACTTTACCAGAGCACAATGACAGTTTTTTAAATGATAAAATTAACTTTAAAAACTCATTCTGTTGCTGTATATTGTGACATGGAGGGATTTTATTTATGTAGACTTACAAAGTTTCTCCAAAACTTTTAAATTTGCTGCTGGGAGGGATGCCAGCAAAGGCGATGTAATGTGAAAGCTGCTAATTAACTGCAGCATTGCCTTCTCACTCTGCTCCCTCTATTTGCTTTTTTTACTGGAGTGGCAGATAAATTCTCCATAAAGGCAGAGCTGGAGACACTCATCTGAGTTCAAATGTCCAGAATTTTGTAAACGTAGCAGAAAGCACTATTTGAGATCTGCTATTCAAATTAGAGACTTGACACATAGTAGCATGGGATCACTCCAGTAGGGGTGAATAAGCACATTTATACAATTACTCATATCCCAAGTGTAATTCTAAACATGTTAATAGAAGGTTGAAAAAACAACACTGTTCAACAACCTACTTCTATCAATCTAAAGGCCTCCGGATTCACCCCCCCATGATGGACTCTTACCCTTCTTTCCTCTCTTCTTCTTCCCTCCTTTTCTTTTCTCCTACGTTCCCCTCTAGTCTTCCATGTCTACCCATTCTCTTCTTTTTTATGTGTAACTCTTCTCTGTGACTCCTGAAATTAAGAAGGAGTTGGGTCTAATGGGGCGTACACACGGTCGGACTTTTCGGCTACAAAAGTCCGACAGCCCGTCCGGCAAACTTTCGACAGACTTTCTAACGAACGGACTTGCCTACATATGATCACACAAAAGTCCGACGGATTCGTACGTGATGACGTACACCGGACTAAAATAAGGAAGTTGATAGCCAGTAGCCAATAGCTTCCATAGTGTGGGTTTTTGTCCGTCGGACTAGCATACAAACGGATTTATGGGTCCGGCGGAGTTACGACGTAAAGATTTGAAGCATGTTCCAAAACTAAAGTCCGTCAGATTTGCAGCTGGAAAAGTCCGCTGAAAGTCCGGGGAAGCCCACACATGATCGGATTGTCCGCCGGACTTTTGTAGCCGAAAAGTCCGACCGTGTGTACGCGGCATAATAATGATGGTTACAAAGATACGGAACAAACAAAACAAATCGACTGGACAACTTTATTAATTTTTTTCTTATCTACAATCAATTTGAGGTGGATATAAAAAGAATGTACCCCTCTATGTAACTTTTTCTCTTTTTATTATTTTCTTTGAATTCAAGCCTACCAAACAACATAATTTGGGATATTGATGGTACTATAATATGGAACATCGCTACTATTTTTGTTTTTCCTTTTATTCCACCCAATTTTCTTATTGTACTGATGAATATTGTACCACACATATATAGCATCCCTTTGTTGGGATCCTCTGTATCTCATGTCCGATGTAACCATCACTCTGTTGCACTTAGTTGTTGCATTTACTTTTCTATCAATAAACCTTTGTAAAAGAAAAAACAAAACACTATTACAGAACAATGATGTCATTTGCCCAATATTACAGCACCGTAAAAGTTGCAGATGTACAGTCTGTAAATTCACCACATATACGTAAAACTATGTGGGTCTACACACTTTAATGTCAGGTTTAAGTGCAGAATCACTTATAATGAAAACCAGCCCTAATTGCAGATGCAAAATGGAATTTTCTATATTCATATAATGTAAGATGAAGATGGACTTTGGTCAACTAAGTGAATGTAAGTAGTGGGACTAAGATCTCCATTACTAAAGCTTTGCCTGGATGGTCCTGCAACAGAGTGGAGTTTCAGAAAAACTGATGATCCCCGGGGGCGTGTCCAAGATGGCGGAGTGAACGGATGCTTATTCCGGAGCTCCGTTGCAGAGAAAATCCTGCTATTCTCCTGGCTGGATTTTTATTAACATTCTGACTCAGGACAAGTGACGGTGGATGCCTTCTAAACAATCCAGGCAGTACAGTGAGCAGTAACGACATGCTAATATGGCGTCCTGGAGGCACCTGCAAACTCTGCACCAGGGATCCCGGAGGTCATGGCGGCTATCGCCACCTACCAGATGGCTGTTGTCTCTTGCCATGCTGCCCTTACCTCCAAAATAGAGGCGGTTCAGCTGGACGTTGGACTCATCCGACAAGACCCGGATAAGGTCCATTCCCGGTTGTCCGCAACAGAAGCACGGGTAGGCCATGTGGAGGATGCAGTCTAAGAAAACACTGGCGCGATCCGCTCCCTTCAATCCAGAGTTAAGGTGTTGGAACACAGGCCTTAGGACTCCGAAAATAGAAGTCAATGGAATATTTGTCTCATTGGCCTGGCGGAAGGCACGGAGGGTAAGAACCCCACAATGTTTGCAGAGGAGCTGCTACATTCTCTACTCCCTGCGGTTCAACTATCCCCACATACTTTACGGTGGAGAGGGCCCACCGTATGCCACCACAACCCAGCCTGCAAGGATCCCCTCCTCGTACCTTTATTATGCGCCTCCTTAACTTCAGAGATCAGGATGAATTGCTCAGGGCTGCCAGAGCGGCGGGCAAAATGGTTTACCAAAATAATCGTATTATGTTATTCCTGCATTTCTCCATAGAGACCCAGAAGCTTCGTCGATCGCTTGATGTAGTTAAAGTGGGCGCTCCGCCCTAAGGGAATTAAATACAGTGTTCCTTTTCCGGCCAAACTGCGGGTAATTGATGGTGAAACAATCCGGTTTTGTACCTCCCCGAGAGATGCCACGGACTGGCTGGAGACCATGCCCACCTTGGGCTGAAGTTCTGCTGGCATGTCATCTAAATTTCCCACTTCCATGGGTGTGTATATACTTTTGCTTTGTTACTGGCTGTCTCTACTTCTCGTGCAAAGCAGGCCAGCACTCCACTGATATCTGGGAGTCAGCTGACCCCCTTGCTGCTGCGCCATGTTCTCATATACTTTGCAATAGATGATGGCTAATAGCGACATTTACTGTACGGTTTATCCCGTTGGATTATAGTTACCAAGTGATGTTACCCTGGCCCAGCCCAGGAGATTTCTTATAAACCCGGTTACGATGACATTGCAACATCTCTCATGGAATATGTCTCCTCTTGGAAAAAACGTTTATTTTTGGTTTTTCCCTTTTTGTTGCTGGAGATTAGGCAATGCTGGGTTCTTGACTCTCCGCACACATGTCTCCCAGTCACTGGTTGCCTTCGGACAGGTTAATTGGGGTTCATACAGCCTCACCTTGGGTGGGTTCTGCAGGGTGGAGGGAATAGGCTGCCAGCCATTGCTGGCAATTTTTTTTTTTTTTTGCTGGGCATGTTCTATCGTTATGTTTTCAATTTTGAGTGTATTTTATGTTCCTTTACGGCATGGATTTCCTCTTCATACTGGTGGGCGGACTTGGCTAGATGGAGGTGGTTGACTATTTAGCTGGGCGGGCCGGTTTGCTAGCGGGTTCACTTTGAGGGCTGGAGTACTTTCTCCCTGGGCTCCACATGCTGTCATTGCTCATCCACACCAACATGCCATGGGTTTCTATAGTCTCCTGGAATGTGCAGGGGCTTAATTCCACCCATAAAAGATCATTGGTTTTTAGTTTTCTTTGTAAATGTTCCCCCCAAATTTGCGTTTTGCAGGAGACCCACCTACTTGGTTCCAGGATCCTGAGCCTTAAGAAGGCCTGGTTGAGCTCACACTATCACACCACGTACTCCAGCTGGATGGCCTCCCAACTGAGTTTAACTCCCACTATCAAGACCTGCTGGCCCCACGGCTTGTGTCCCTCTTTGACCAGTTTTTCTCACTAGAGGCTCTTCCTGATTCCATGTCTGAGGCGGTGGTGGTGTTGGTTCTCAAACCGGGCAAGGACCCTGAGGATTGCTCCTCCTACAGACCGATTTCCCTTATAAATGTAGATGTCAAGATTTTGCCTAAAATTTTGGCAAATAGGCTAAGGTCTTGGAGGAAGTAGTCCATGCTGATCAAACTGGGTTTATGCCTGAAAAGGGTACTGATATCAACCTCCACTGCCTCTTTCTTAACCTTTCGATCTCCCATGCTAATAGTGGAGTTCCAGTCATCGTCTCGTTAGATGCTGAAAAGGTGTTTGACTCTGTAGTGTGGACTTTCCTGTGGGAGTCGTTACACCGCTTTGGTTTCAAGCTTAGGTTCCTTCAGTGGCTGTGTATGCTTTACCGGGCACCCAAGGCTCATATTCAAACTAATGATAGGCTGTCTGCGTCCTTCCCACTACAGAGGGGTCCCCGACAGGGATGTCCCTTATCCCTGGCCCTTTTTGCTCTGGCTCTTGAGCCTTTGGCCATCTTAATTAGGAACTCTGAAAGGGTGCGGGGCCTGAGGGTGGGCTCCCTGGAGGAGAAAATCTCTCTGTACGTGGACGATGCTCTCTTATATCTTCAAGACACGGACGGGTCTTTGAAGGAGGTGTTGGAACTATTTGAAGAATTTGGTAGGTTCTGGGGCATCCGTATAAATTGGTCTAAATCGACTATTTTCCCTTTAGATCCCAAGGCTTGATTGTTCCCCACAGTGACAGAATGGGGATCTGCCATAGTAAACCAGGCAGATCTCCGTTCTGACAGGGGATCACACAGAGATCCTGTCTTTCTGCTATGCAGGAAGACGGATCTGTGTGTTGTCCCAAGCAACCCATCCCCCATACAGTTAGTAAACACACTGAGGGAACAGATTTAAACTCCTTGATCGCCCCTGGCGTTTACCCCTTCCCTGCTATCAGAGCATATATTTAGCACTGATCACTGCAATGTCACTGGTTCCCAAAAAAAGTGTCAAAAATGTCAGTTAGGTGTCCGATCTGTCCGCCGCAATGTCGCAGTCTTGCTAAAAATCACAGATCACCGCCATTACTAGTTAAAAAAAAAAAATGCCATAAATCTATCCCCTATTTTGTAGACACTATAACTTTTGCACAAACCAATTAACATACGCTTATTGAGTTTTTTTTTTTTTTTTTACCAAAAAATATGTAGCAGTTACAAATTGGCCTAAATTGATGAAGAAATTGGATTACATTTTTTTTTTTATTGGGTATGTTTTATAGCAGAAAGTAAAAAATATGTTTTATTTTTTTTGTCGGTCTTTTGTTTATAGCGAAAAAAAGAAAAACCGCAGAGGGGATCAAATACCACCAAAAGAAAGCTCTATTTGTGGGAAAAAAAAGGACATACATTTTATTTGGGTAAAGTGTCGCATGACTGCGCAATTGTCAGTTAAAGTAACACAGTGCCGTATCGCAAAAAATGGCCTGGTAAGGAAGTGGGTAAATCCTTCCAGGGCTAAAGTGGTTAACCAGGAAGGGGGGCCAGCACTGGACTGAATATAAAAGCGACAGCTGGCAGGCAGAATGATACTTTATTGTAGTTCAGCTTTAAGAAGATAGAGAAAAAAGAAAAGAAAGAAAAAGAGAGAAAAAAAAAGAACAAAGAACAAAAGGTGTAGGTAGGCAAATATTTAATTTCCTAATCATTTTTAAGGCTGACAGTTTTATTCAGTCAGGTAGTGTAGAATGGTACATAGTCACACTGTAGCCTCATAAGGAGGACTGAACAAAATTTGTTAAGAACAAGTGCAACACACTGTGAAGGTATCACAAACTTAGTCTATATGAACTTATGAGTCCCTAAATAAATAACTGTGGCTGCTTTCTTAGTAAATGATTCTAGACTTGTACTTCAAAGACAGGTTGTTAAAAAAAAAAACTATGAGGACCTCTGATACAGTAAATTCAAGGCAGCAGAGGAGCTATTTGCATCTTGGATGACAGTGGGACTTGGCTGACCTGGTATACTACTAAAGGGAGAAGACCAAAGAAAATGTCCACAGCTAAAAGTGAACCATGTCTAAACATATCTCCAATTTTATTGCATCACATTTTTTAAAAACATTTAAATACTAAAGAATGAATTCAGACCAGATTAGTAGTTGGATTTGATGAAGGAGAGTTCATAATGATACATCTTGCTTACAACTGCTGACTTTTGAAAACGTTAGTTGCTTGGCTACAGTGCTCCTTGAGACACTGACCTGGAAAAACTGTTGCATAGGTGTTGTAGCTTCAGTTTCTGCATACTAGTTAGGAGTCTGTGATACGAAGTATTAATGGTGGAGAAAAGAGTAAGATTTTTTTGAATAATGGCAGCCTTTGTATTTTTTTTTCAACATGGACTTCCCTTAAATCTTTTGCCCCATTCCAGTGATCCATTTATCTAACAAATTAATCCCAGAGTACCACCTGCTCTTTAGCTGCTTCTTGCTTGGGGCACATACAAATTTACCTGCAATTTTCAGTCAACAATCTTTACATATGCTGCTCAAAGACCTGAAGGGGGAAATACTTGGAACAAACCAAGATAAATCATTCATTGGATCACATGCAGAGATGATAACATTTCCTTTTTAGCTCCTTTCACACCCTTCCTAAAAGCCCTAGTTCGGAATAGGTTATGTTTTTTTCGGAATACAAGTACTGTATACACATGTCCATTAAAACAGAAGGATGGCATGAGGGGGGGCTGGGGGGTGGGCGGCCGACAACCTCATGCAGTGTTTACCCGAGAATGAGAGGACTCCCATAATAAGGTGGTTGTGTGCTCAGGCAAAGGACTTAAGAAGAAAGTTACAGAATAAGCCAAAACACTAGCAATTATATGTTCCTCATTTTGTGTAGAAGATGTTAGAAAGCATTGTTCGTTTCATCCGAAACTTTTACTGCAAGAAAATAATTGTCCCCTCACTACATCAGCCAGTACACTGCAGCATCTTATCATATTATTATAGAAAGCCATTTATTCTCAACACCCTGAAGCTACAGAACTGGAATCCTAACATGTCCTTATGCGTTTATGTAAGTTTATGGAATTGCATTCAGTTTCCCAATTGTCAGATATAATTGTCAGGTATCAAGGCATAACAATGGGGATCTGAAGGGTATTCATGCTTCTAACTTCACAGAGTCCAGCATGGCACGAGCATCTTTATATTCTTCTGTATCTTCCAATTCTTTTTCATTTTCCTAAGAAAAAAAAAAAAAAGTATATAGTTTTATAATCATTTGAGCAAATATTGTGCAACATAAAAAATTGGGTCTACCACATTTTTATTCTATAGGTCCTCTAAACTAGTGCCAGGCCATGGCCTGTCTGCAGCTGGGTCACGGAAGCTGCACTGTCAGATGTGTGGTGGGCGAGCAGAGAAATGACATCTCTCACCGCCCACCCCACATCACCGCTTTTCCGTCCTCACAGCTGGGCCGCTTCAATGTCAGAGGCGCGGCGGGAAGCAGAGAGATGACATCTCTCACCACATCAGCACTCTCCTGCCCTCACTCGGAACCCGCCACTGCTCCGAGGCCTGCCTCTGTGCTCAATTGACCAGTGCTACAACCAATGCAGTGCCAATCCGCATCTGGCGACAGGTGATGTGGCAAGAGACAACCCGCATCTGGCGGCAGGTGATGTGGCAGGTGTCAATCCGCATCTGGTGGCAGGCGACGTGGCAAGTGACAATCCGCATCTGAAGGCAGGCGACGTGGCAAGTGACAATCCGCATCTGAAGGCAGGTGACGTGGCAAGTGACAAGCTGTATCTGAAGGCAGGCGACGTGGCAAGTGACAATCCACATCTGGTGGCAGGTAACGTGGCAAGTGACAATCCACATCTGGTGGCAGGCGTTGTGGCAAATGACAATTCCCCTCTTTGGGCCAGGCGACGTGGCAAGTGACAAGCTGCATCTGGTGGCAGGCGACTGTGGCAAGTGACACACTAAGGGATCCCACTGATTCTGCATCATGGTGAGTTGAACCGTTTTATTTTATATTCCAATGTAATAGAAATAATGCACTTCAATCATCCTGACACCATATCAACCATGGTGCCGTGATGATTGAAGTGCTTACACCAGCCATTGCCCTGACAAATTGCCTGTGAAAAAATCGCATAACCTCTTCCACGCAGCTTGGTGACCACTGCTCTAAAATATATATTACATATAATGTATATTTTATCGTTTGTGAAAAATTTGACAGCAGCAAAAGAGTTAAAATGGTTCTAAAGCCTCAAGGTTTTTTACCCAATGCATTAAGGTAAAAAAACGTTTGCGTCACAGACTTGCCCCCGCACCTCCCTTATACTTACCTGAACCACATCACGAACCAGCGCTGTGCATGAGAGCTGCGGCTCTCCTGGTTTTGTCTCTGCTCCTTGGGCAGATTGATAGCAGCAGAAGACATTGGCTACTGCTCCGGTCAATCAACTCCAGACCTAGTCCCGCTGTCTGTGTGAATGAATGCAGCAGTGGGGCTCAGGAGCAAGCCCACACGAGTGCCCCCATGGGAATTGGTTTCTTATTGGGGGCACCAGAAAGAGATAAGGAGCCAGGAGCACAGGCGGGGGACCTGAGAAAAGGAGGATTGGGGCTGCTCTGTGCAATTCAACTGCACAGAGCAGGAGAGCAGGTAAGTATAGACATGTTTATTCTTTAAAAAAAAAAAAAATTCCTTTGCAACCACTTTAATCACTCTAAATGTCAATTTACACTTATTCGCTGCAAATTTAAAGTGGTACAAGGTGTGAATTTGCATTGCGATTTCTGCTTGACATGTGCGATCTCAATGCCAATTTAGTGGCAATTTGTGAGGGGAGTGGTAACATCTGCGATTTTACTTTTATAAATATAAAAAATATGCAGTGATGGGAGTACTGGACTGCGATTCCAATCCGGTCCCATAGAAGTCTATAGAGCTGAAATTCACACCGCACCAAACTCGCATAGGACCCTATTTTTTAACCGGATTAAATTTGCATTGCATACAATAAAAAAGGTGCTTTGGATGAATCATTTATGAATGCTTTGATTTTGGATCACAAATATTACAGCAATTTATTTGATGTACATGTTTTCAGCTGAAAGATGTATTAGTATTTTTTGGTATGTGTGTATGTAAGTACAATGGACAAAAAAGTCTACACACCCCTGTTAAAATGTCAGGTTTCTGTGATGTAAAAAAAAAAAATATGAGACAAAGCTGAATCATTTTACAACTTTTCCACCTTTAATGTGACCTATAAACTGTACAACTCAATTGAACAAAAAACTGAAATCTTTTAGGTGGAGGGAAGTAAAAATAAAAAAAATAAAATAATATGATTGCATAAGTGTGCACACGCTTAAACTAATACTTTTGAGCACCTTTTGATTTTATTACAGCACTCAGTCTTTTTGGGTATGAGTCTATCAGCATGGCACATCTTGACTTGGCAATATTTGCCCACTCTTCTTTGCAAAAACACTCCAAATCTGTCAGATTGCGAGGGCATCTCCTGTGCACAGGCCTCTTCAGATCACCCCACAGACTTTCAATCGGATTCAGGTCTGGGCTCTGGCTGGATCAATCTTCTTCTGGCGAAGCCATTTCTTTGTTGATTTGAATGTATGCTTTGGGTCGTTATCATGCTGAAAGATAAGGTTCCTCTTCATGTTCAGCTTTCTAAAAGAAGCCTGAAGGTTTTGTGCCAATATTGACTGGTATTTGGAACGGTTTCCCTCTACCTTGAACTAAGACCCCTGTTCCAGCTGAAAAGATAGCCCAAAAGCATGCTGCTGCCACCACCATGCTTCACAGTGAGTATGGTGTTCTTTTGGTGATGTGCAGTGTACCGAACATATCTTTTGGAATTATGGCCAAAAAGTTCAACCTTGGTTTTATCAGACCATAACACATTTTCCCACATGCTTTTGGGAGACTTCAAATTTAGCCAGTCTTGGATGTTTTTCTTGGTAAGAAAAGGCTTCCGTCTTGCCACTCTACCCCATAGCCCAGACATATGAAAAATACGGGAGATGGTTGTCACATGTACCACACAGCCAGTACTTGCCAGATATTCCTGCAGCTCCCTTAATGTTGCTATAGGCCTCTTGGCAGCCTCCCTGACCAGTTTTCTTCTCGTCTTTACATCAATTTTGGAAAGATGTCCAGTTCTTGGTAATGTCACTGTTGTGCTATATTTTCTCTACTTGATGATGACGGTCTTCACTGTGTTCCATCTAATGCCTTGGAAATTCTTTTGTATCCTTCTCCTGACTGATACCTTTTAACAATGAGATCCCTCTGATGCTTTGGAAGCTCTCTGCGGACCATGGCTTTTTCTTTAAGATGTGACTAAGAAAACGCCAGGCAAAACCTACTAGAACAGCTGAATTTTATTTTGTGTTAATCAGAGGTACTTTAAAATGATGGCAGGTGTGTACGAACTCCTATTTAACACGAGTTTGAATGTAATTGCTTAATTCTGATCACAGCTACATCCCCAGCTATAAGAGGGTGTGCACACTTATGCAACCACATCATTTCAGTGTTTAATTTTTACTCCCCTCCCTAAAAGATTTCAGTTTCTTTTTCAATTGAGTGGTACAGTTATAGGTCACATTAAAAGGTGGAAAAAGTTCTGAAAGGATACACGGTATCGTTTGTCTCATTTTTCTTTTATCCAGCTGTATTTACTAGTGCAACTTATAACATCCATGTGAAAGATAGAAAACCATGTCAAAAAAAAAAATCAAAAAAAAACAGAATCACTGAGTTGGAAAAAGGATCATCCCCTTATTTCAGTATTTTGTTAGACCACATTTTACTTTAAAGAATAAGTTCACTTTTTGGAAAAAAAATAATAAATGAACATTTTATTTGCAGGTAAAACAAAAAATGTGCATTCATAATTTTTTTTTTTTTAGGAGCCTGTAAATCATTGCACCAGCGATCAGCAGATCACTGGTGCTATGCAGGTCTCCTGCAGATCTGCGTACATTCCGTACGGGTGAGCAGATACAATCTGACAGGAAGCATTAATAAACTACCACTGAAAACTACAAGCCGACAGCCTCAAAGGCTGCCGGACCTTGCCGTTTTCAATGCACATAGCCCTGTCAATCAGTGATGTGGCCCGGACAGGCGGAGCCGTGCTCTGCCACGTTTTTTTTTTTCTGTGACAGCTAGCAGGGAGGGAGAAGAACCCCACTAGCTGTCACAGCATTGATCACGGAGGTGCGGTGGCCGGTCTGTTCGTAACACACTGAATACAAGTGTAACATGTTACGAAAGGTGAACTTCTCCTTTAATATAGCCTTTAGTCTGTAATTAAAGCAAAAGGTGGTCCAACAAAATATAATATGTGGTGATCCTTTTTTGATTATTTTCTGACATGATGGTGTTATTTTTACAGGGGGGGTGATTCTTTTCTATACCCTCTGTATTTATATATATATATATTTTTTATATTCACATTCTGATTTAATCACTATAAGCGGAGCAATACATTTTTTGAGGTATATGCAATATACTTTTTGGTGTTAGCTAGTTCTACAAAACAGGTTAGTGGTGGTGTTGCGTAGCTGCGCAGATAAATATTTTATATATTATGAACCCAAGAGTTTACCACAGAAACTTATGGCCAAGTCTTTTCAAATGGAAAGCTGTGACCAGTTCTTTTACAGTATAGGTGGCCATTTACTGCAAAATTAGAAATGTGTCAGTAAATGTCATTTAAAAACCATATAGCAAGCTCTTAGGTCTTTGTCTACTGGTGTACATTCACCTAGAGATGGCGTATAACCCGGCAAGTAATGAATAATTGCCTAACTCTGTGTCCCGTGATGTATGAGAATAAAAAAAACAATATGCAATATTTATCCTCAGGGTTTTGCTGGCAGTATCACATGCGGTATTTGTCAAACAGCGTGGGGATCCCACCCAATAGCTGGTTGCTAAGGAGCGGGCCAGGAAGCTGCGTCCTTCACAACGGACGAGTTATCAGCTGTCAGCGGGTTCACCGCCGCTGACAGCTGAATGTAAAAAAACACATGCCGGCAATTAAAAATGAGAAGAAAAAAAAAACAAAAAACAGAAGCGTGGGGTCCCCCCAATGCATACTAGGCCCTTCTCCAAGCTTGCCGCCTGGCAGGTCATGAAAACGGGGGGGGGGGGGGGGGGTATACAGGCTGATGATGAGCCAGCCTGCCCCCCCCCCCCTACCAGGCCACATGCCCTTAACATGGGGGGTTGCCCCCTTGTGACGTCACCAACAGATGCATGCTGGGTTGGTGAGGTCACAAGGGAGCAGTGCCACTAGGTGATGATGACTAGGTGAAGCATTGACGGTTAAGCCTTCATCGCAGAGGGAGCTTTTTTTTCTTTTCTTCCAGGTCTGGCAGTACCGACAAGTGGCATGATTGACTGTGGATCTAAATAGGAGGATGTTGTATTTTTATTTTTTTTTTAATAAAGGAACTGTCAAAAACTGCCTCCCGTCGTTACATCTTTTTAATACTTTTTTTGTGAACGAGTAAAGGGGCTTCCAGAGTCCGATAAGTCCGTTAAGCCCCCTGCCCGCAGACCTCCACAACCACAGCCCAGGGTTGTGGGGAAGAGGCCCTTGTCCCGATCAACATGGGGACAAGGTGGTTTGGGGTGGGAGCAGAGCCCCCCTGCCCCAAAGCACCCTCCCCCCATGTTGAGGGCATGTGGCCTAGTATGGTTCAGGAGAGAGGGGGGGGGTGCTCACTCGGATAAGGGTCTGGTATGGATTTTGGGGGTGACCCTATGCCATTTTTTGTTTAATTTTGCTGTGGGGTTCCTCTTAAAATACATACCAGACCCAAAGGGCCTAGTATGCATTAGGGGGAACCACGCATTTTTTTCCATAATTTTTTCTTTTTACATTAAGCTGCGGAAACCGCTGACAGCTGACAAGTCATCTGTTAGGGACGCGGTGGCGAGCTTCCCGGCCTGTTTCTTTGCAACCAGCTCAATGCGATAAATTTAAGGGGTAATTATCGCTCAATTGAACAAACAACGCATTCGTTATTTACCTCAAAATTCTTAGAGAATTGTACTTTCAAAACCAATTTAACGCAAGCTCTATTTTACCGCATTTTATTTGTTAACACTTAGTGAATTGACCCCAATATGCTCACAGCAGACGAACACATGAAAAAACCGATGGATGCACCTAGAACAGCCTGTCTCTCAACCGGAGTGCCGCCTGAGGTCCTCAGGGGTGCCACGACATCCTGGTAGAGAAAAGCTGTCACATTAGTACCAAGACAACTAATCGATTATGAAATTAATTAATTATACTATTTTCAAAATCCATTAATTGGCCAGTAACATAATGGGGTTAAAAAACTAAAATGAGCCCTTTGAGTACAAAAAAATCGCTACTGTAAATATTAATTTCACTGTTGCACAGTAAAAAAAATAAACCCCCTACAGTAGCGATTATTTGCTCTTTTTGTACTATAAAGGGTTATATTATTTATTTTTTAATCCCATTATGTTACTAAATGTCTTAGGCCTGGTTCACACCTATGTGTTTTTTGGTGCTTTTTTCAGAAACGCACTACAGTTCATTTAACGTTTACATCTATGCTTTTTTCAGCTGCTGCGTATTTGGAAAGGGTCGGGGAATTTTTTAACGCAAAAACTGTGCTTTTTTGGTTCAATATACTTCAATGGAGAAGCTGCAGAAAAGCATGTAATGCGTTTTTGCAGCAATATGTGTTTTTTTTTTTAATCTACCCAACAACAAATTGGCCAAAAAAAGGCAAAAATGCAAATTGCAGCAAAATCACGTGCGCAAAAAATCAAAATGCACAGCAAAAAGCACTGCAGAAACAGATCAAAAGCAAACTGCATAGGTGTGTACCGAGCCTTATGCTGGCCACACAGATCAATTTTCAGACGAGAATATTCATACGAAAAATCTTTGTACATTCGCTGAATGAAAGAATAATGTTTGAAATTTTCACTTGCTTTTAATATTCTGTTTTAAAACGAATATAATTTCTGAACGAAAACCACATACACTGTCTGAAAATTAATTTGACCAATAAGTTTTCTATAATTTCTAAATTTTCCTGTCACTGTGGTTGAAAACAAACGTCGATTTGACCCCACTAACAGTTGGAAAATTGAACGAACGTTCTTAAAAATAAATTTTTTTTTTTTTAAAGAAGACATGGTTTTTGTATGGCCAGCATATAATATATTACAGTTCTGTTTGAAAATCTGCAAAACAGTCTCAACTTTCTTTTCTTTTAAATAAAAAAATGTGATCTCTGAGTGTAATGATATTTACTAGATTCAACCTTCAACAGTAAATCTCTTCTGTCCATTTTTCTCAGAGTGGATTAAAGATTTTACTTCCTAACCATACAGTTGGTTATTTATATTTGCCACTGCTTATAGAGATATTTAAGAATAAATTGCCTTTTTTTTTAAACTTTACATATTAACTAAATTATACACCACACAAGGTTATTAACCGATTAATCGAAAAACAATAATTGGCCAACCAATCGATTATGAAAATAATCGTTAGTTGCAGCCCTAAAGTACATGATGTTATTACAGCAGCAGTTGGGGGGGGCAGACCCCAACACAGTAGCTGACACGCATGGAGGGGGAGGGGGGGGATGACATGGGAGCAGAGAGGAGAGAACAGCAGGGTTGTGGATGACGGAACCACACAAACTGACCACGGTGTCAGGGCTCAGCAGCCATGATTACAGTGGTCAGTTTGTAGAGAGGAGAGGAAAAACTGGCAGGATCAGCCAGGCTTTTTAGGTGTTACAGGGGTCCAAATGACACAGCACAAGCACTGTGTCACATAACATGTTTTAAAGGAGCAGGATCCTTTTTTTTTTCTTGGGTTAACATACGCTTTAAATACACGAAGCAAAGTGAAAGTGTGTGCTGTGCTCTCTGCCACCCCTTACAGTATAAAACCTGGCAGTGTGAGGGAAGGTACTGTACTGCAACTTTTTAATGCGATTCAGCGACACATAGTAACGTAACATAAACCAAGCCTTAGACGGGGTGCCTCGTGACAAACCATTTCTCGAGGGCGCTCTGACTGGAAAAAAGTTGCGAAACGCTGACCTAGAATGGAGTGTAATGTCTTACACCTCAAATACCACGCTGTGACAAAGGGACCTTTGGTCTTGAATAACAGAGGCCTCCTTATAAAACAGAAAGATTAGCCATGGTTTGATTCCCCTCTTAGGTTTCTTACAAATAGAACCAATGGAATGCTGTAAGATTTGTCCAGACAGACTAGGGCATTATTGGCACTTACTAGAATTTGTGCAAGATCTGTGGATGCTGCTTCTAGCCTACGGCTGCAGTCTGGGATCATCATACGAGATTCCTGCAATACTTCATTCTGAAAACGAAAAGAAGAAAAAAATAAATACAATCAAATATTCTACAAAATGCAGGGCACAAAAACTCACATACAAAATTTTTGGTTGAAATAGGACCCTAGATGACATTTTGATTGGTCTACAAATCATGAGCCACACAGAAGACCAATTCATCACCATTACTGTGTGTCAAAGAACATATGTATCAAATGTTTAATAACATTGTGTGAAACTATGAATACAATAATCAGATAAATAACAGAAAAACACAGGAAATCTGACTTACAGGCAGTCCCCGAGTTACAAACATCCGACTTACATACGTCTCATACTTACAAAACGGAGGGAGACAACAGGTGAGAAGAAATCTACCCCTAGGAAGGGAAATTAGGTCCTATGAGCCGTGGTTCACATTGGTACGATTTGACATGTCAAATCAGCAGCAATGGCACCGTCCTAATCAATGTGGTGCTGCTTTTGGTGGTGCTGCTTTTGGCGGTGCCGCACCGATTTCAAAAAGTAGTTTCTGAACTACTTTTTGCGATTTCGGACTGTGATTTACATCTGCACAGATGTCTGAAATTACGGCCAAAATCGGGACTGACGTGGGAGTGAAATCGTGCAAGTTCAGCTGAACTCGCACAGCTTCATTCCCGCAGCAGGTGTCTCCACTGAAGCTATCACCAATCTTTATTTCCACAACCCAAATTTTCCAAAATCCAATTGTCATAGGGACAGAAAGTGAGGTGAAACCTTCTGAACAGGGGCACAGACAGCAAAACGAGCATTACAGGGTTGTTAACCTTTCCCAATGCTGTCCAAAATGTAAAAAAAAAATTTTTTGGCTGGAGTTACATTATAAAAATGTACCGGTTCCAACTTGCATACAAATTCAACTCAAGAACAAACCTACAGAACCGATCTTGTTTGTAACCCAGGGACTACCTGTACCTGTAAATTCCTTACCATGGAGTACAGGACATAGGGCTTGCATTTATAGGTCATGGGTTATATGAAGGCTACCTTCATTTTATTGGACACTGGCAAAAAAAACTTTCTAGGGCCGCCCCTAGAGTGCATCCATTTAACCCTGCCCTCTGTGTTAGACTCCAGTTTTTCAGCAAGCAATAATAATGATCAAGACACAGAGGGTAGGGGCCTGTGTTCTGTACTAAACTCTAATGTAACTAATTTACAGGTAATTAAAAATTCCTATTATCCTAATTACCCTATTACCCAAATTTGCAGGGTGTTTGGCGGGAGTTCACCCCGAACGCCCTGCAATGCACTTTGCGCTGCACAGCGCAATCTGCGCCTGGATTGGGCAAAGCTTTGCCCAATCAGGATGCAGTAAAAGCTGGTCTTTATGGAGCGAGGCCGGGAAGCTGTCCTTAACAGATGAGTCATCAGCTATCAATAGGCTTCCCCGCTGACAGCTGAATTAAAAACAAACAACCCACAAACATTTGCCGGTAAAAAAACAAAAACGAGTGGGTCCCCCCCCCC
Organism: Lithobates clamitans; assembly: GCA_037952925.1. Taxonomy (NCBI): domain Eukaryota; kingdom Metazoa; phylum Chordata; class Amphibia; order Anura; family Ranidae; genus Lithobates; species Lithobates clamitans. The sequence goes on along the minus strand of JBBGZY010000016.1, from coordinate 2,736,903 downwards.
CTCCGAAATCCATACTAGACCCTTATCCGAGCATGCAGCCTGGCAGGTCAAGAAAAAAAGGGGGGGAGAACGAGCGAGTGCCCTCCAACTCCCCCCCCTCCTGAACCATACCGGTCCACATGCCCCCAACATGGGGGGTGCTTTGGGAACGGCTCTGCCCCCTCACCGCATGGCACCTTGTCCTCATTTTGATGGGGATAAGGGTCTCTTCTCCACTACCCTGGGCTGTGGTTGTGGGGGTCTTGCGGGAAGGGGGCTTATCTGAATCTGGAAGCCCCCTTTCACCAAAAAAAAAAAAAAGTGTCAAAAAGTAATTAAAACCAGACAGTTTTTGACAATTCCTTTATGAAAAAAAATAAAAAAATAAAATAGTGCCCCCCAATGTAAATCCATCGTCAATCAGCCCAGGGTTGTGGGGAAGAGACCACCCTGCCCCAAAGCACCCCCCCCCACACATGTTGAAGGCATGTGGCTTTGTATGGTTCCTCGTTCCCCCCCTTTTCTGACTTGCCAGGCTGCATGCTCAGGAAAAGGGTTTGGTATGGATCTTGGTGGGGGGCACAAATGTTTTTTTTCCTTTCAAAATTTTTCCCTTTAGAAATGTCATTTTTGCTGCAGCATGTTCTATACATGCTACAGGTGCACCACTTTACAGGCAGGAGACCCCCCGGCACTATATTTAAAGGAATTTTTCATTTTATTGTTGCACTTCAAAACATCATTAAAATCACTGCTCCTTTAAAAACTATTGTTTTAAAAAAATAAAAATTTTTCAATTGATACATGTCCCCAGGGCAGTACCCAGACACCTATACATTTTTTATGGCCAATTACTTGCATATAAGCCTTTAAAATGGGAACTTTTGAATTTTCAATTTCAGCTCCAATAGACTTCAATGGGGTTGGCCATTTGGGTCACATCATTTTCTCTGTTCGGGAGTTCTGGTGCGAACCGAACAGGGGGGTGTTGGGACCATCTCTAATCCTAATCATATAGTACAAGACACAGGACTTGTATTCATAGACCATGGGACGTACCCAAGCAATAAACTGAGGGTGTTCAACAACAAGGCAAACAAAACTGCCAACAGACCCTCAAAAAAAAAAATAATAGGATTTTTTATAACAGCTTACCTGTAAAATTCTTTTCTTTCGAAAAGTTTTGTAGCAAAGCAATATAAGTGTATTAGAAGAGGGGCGGGACCTCTGTGTCCAGTGATGTCCATCAAAAGAAAAGGATTTTACAGGTAAGCTGTTATAAAAAATCCTATTTTCTTTCTCGGACATCATGGGACACAGAGCCACAGTAATAACTGATGGGATGTCCCAAAGCAATGCCAACTGAGGGGGGGGGGGGGGGGGAGATCACAACCAAGTAGGGTGCAATCAGACCTGAAGACCTTGTACCGCTGTCTGCAGCACACTACGCCCAAAGGCGATATCCTCATGCCTTGTCACATCCACCTGATAATACTGATAATATCTGGTGAATGTATGGACTGAAGACCAGGTTGCGGCCTTGCAGATCTGAGCCATAGAGGCCTGGTGATGAACTGCCCAAGAAGCACCAATAGCCCTTGTGGAATGTGCCTTGATCTGAAACGGAGGAATCTTCTGTTTCAAACCGTAAGCCTGAATAATCAATTGTCGAATCCATTTAGAAATGGTCGCTTTTGACGCTGCCTGTCCTCTATTGGGACCCTCTGGCAGCACATACAAAACATGCGTTTTGCGAATTTGAGCAGTTGCTTCCAGATAGGTCTTGACTGCTCTTACTACATCCAAAGAATGTAGCGATCTCTCTTCCGAAGAACAGGGATCTGGAAAAAAGGAAGGGAGAACAATGTCTTGGTTTAGATGAAAATCTGAAACCACCTTTGGTAAAAAACTAGGAAGAGGGCGCAATACCACTCTATCCTTGTGTACAATCAAATAAGGCTCTTTACAGGAAAGAGCTGCTAATTCTGATACTCTTCTAGCAGAAGAGATGGCTACCAGAAAAATTAGTTTCCTTTTCAGCAAGACCAAAGGAATCTGACGTATTGGTTCAAAAGGCTGTTTCTGTAACACCGACAGAACCAAGTTCAAGTCCCCGGGGTTTAGGGGGACCAGAGGATTAAGACGCATCACCCCCTGCAAAAAGTTTCGGACCAAAGAATGCGAAGCCAGCTGCCGTTGAAACAATACTGATAAGGCCGAGACCTGGCCCTTGATGGTACTCAAGGCCAGCCTTATCTCTAATCCTAATTGTAGAAAATCAAGAATTCTACCTATCGCATATTTTCTGGGGTGCCAACCTCTGGATTCACACCAGGATACATACGCTTTCCAGACTCTATGATAAATCATTCTGGAAGCTGGCTTCCTTGCATTGATCAAGGTAGATATGACAGGACCTGAAAGCCCACGACTCTTCAGAACGTGGGTCTCAATAGCCAAACTGTCAAATTTAGCGTTTGTAAGGCAGGATGGAACACTGGACCATGAGACTACAGGTCTGGGCGTACCGGTAGGGTTCACGGGGAACCCACCGCCATCCTTACTATTTCTGCATACCAAGTCCTTCTGGGCCAAGCGGGGGCCACAAGAAATACTGACTTCCTTTCCTGCCTGATCCTGCGAAGGAGTCGTGGCAGTAGCAGAATAGGCGGGAATGCATAAATCAGTGAGAACCGATGCCACGGAATTACCAACGCATCTGTCCCGCATGCAAGAGGATCCCTCGTCCTAGCCACAAATCTGTCTATCTTTTTGTTGAATCAGGATGCAAAGAGATCTACATCTGGGACTCCCCTTCTTTGGCATATGGCCAAAAAATGTCGGGGTGCAGAGAATATTCCCCTAGGAGTAACTGCTGGCGACTTTGATAGTCCGCCTGTCAGTTCTCTATCCCTGGAATGAAAACTGCCGATATACATGGCACATGCATCTCTGCCCAGACTAAGATCTGGCTCACCTCCTTTTGAGCAGCTCGGCTCCGGGTGCCTCCCTGATGATTGACATAAGCCACTGCTGTGGCATTGTCAGACTGGATCCTGACCGGGCAACCCTGTAGCCTGATAGTCCAGGCTTTTAGGGCTAGGTATACCGCCCGGATCTCCAGAATGTTGATGGGTAAGGTCCTCTCGGTCTTGGACCATAGCCCCTGGATCGCAGACTGTTCCAGAACTGCTCCCCAACCTGACAGACTGGTATCTGTTGCTACTACTGTCCAGGTAACCGGTAGAAAGGATTTCCCCTTCTGCAGGTTTTCGGGTATGAGCCACCAATTGAGGCTCTGACGCACCGCATGCGACAGGTGCATCGGAAAGTCTAATGCTTGAACCTTCTTGTTCCAGGCCGACAGAACACTGTGTTGCAGTAGTCTTGAATGGAACTGAGCATAGGGAACTGCTTCAAATGAAAACGCCATCTTCCCCAGCAGCCTCACACAAAGGCGGACAGAAGGACCCTTCTTGGTCCCGACTGTCAGAATCAGCTCCTTTAAAGCAGTGATCTTTGCCTGAGGAAGAAATACTTTCTCCTGGCTTGTATCTATGATCAGACCCAAATACTCCAGTCTTGTTACTGGTTTAAGGAAAGATTTTTCTAGGTTGAGGATCCAACCTAGATGTTCCAGATACTTGACCGTGGTCCTTAAGTTCCCGTTCAAGAAAGCTACCGACCGGTCTATCAAGAGCAGGTCGTCTAGGTATGCTATAACTAACAGTTATACCCTGAGCCCTTAATCTGGCCAGAGGAGGAGCCAAGATCTTTGTGAACACTCGAGGTGCAGTGGCTATCCCGAAGGGTAGAGCCCCCAAACTGGAAATGGCGCCCTCCTACCTCGAAGTGCAGAAACTTCTGATGAACAGGAAAAATGGTCACATGTAGGTATGCATCTCTGATGTCTATCGATGCCAAAAATTCTCCTCCCTGCAGGATGGCGACTACTGTCCGAATTGATTCCATACGGAAGGACTGAATTCTTAGGAATCGATTCAGATCTCTTAAATCCAGAATGGATCTGAGATCCCCATTTGGTTTTTGGACCGTAAAAAGGTCGGAATAGAAGCCCAATCCTTGATGCTTTGTGGGAACCACCATAATGACCTCTTGCGACAAAAGTCGCTCTAACGCTAGAAGGAGCGACTGCTTCTTCTCTGGGTCCCTGGGAACACTTGATCTGAGGAAACGAGGAGAGGGAAATTCTTGGAACTCCAGCTTGTATCCCTAAGGTTACCGTGGAGATTACCCATCTGTCCTGGAAGTCCTCCTGCCAGAGCCTTGAGAACTGCAGCGAGCGGGGGCACCCCTTCATGACGAGGCCTTAGTGTCTTGTCTAGAAGACTTCTTCCCCCAGGACTTTTTATCCCTGGGGTTGACTCTTGTTTTTTGCCCCAGACAGAGGAGGCCGTCGTGACTGCCTGGAGGCTGATGGGGAAAGAGTCCGTTTGGAAGAGGGACACTTACTCTTCTTCTTAACAGGTAAGAGAGTGCTTTTCCCACAAGAGATTCTCTTGATATAGTTATCCAAGTCTTCTCCAAACAACCTTGCACCACGAAAAGAAAACCCAGCCAAGAGCTTCTTACATGGTGCTTCGGCTGACCAATTTTTCAACCATAAGATTCTACGCATATGCACCAACCCAAGTGAAAGGCGAGAGGTTTGCATGATAGAATCTCTGATGGCGTCAACAACATAACATAAGGCCGCTGGAAGGTTAGCAAACCCCTGGGCCTGTTGTTCAGGTAATACCTTGATGACCTGCTTAACATGGTCTCTTAAGTATTGACAGACTCCAATCGCTGCTACTGCAGGTTGGGCCACTGATCCTGCTAAGGAAAAAACATCCTTTAATAAGGATTCCATCTTTTTATCCACAGGATCCCTGAGCATCTGAGCGTTGTCTACAGGACAAGTCAGACTACTATTTATAGAGGAAACGGCCGCATCAATGGCCGGCATTCCCCACATTTTAATAAATTTTTCTTCCATAGGATAAAGTGTTGAAAAAATTTTCGGTGGAAGAAATCGCTTATCTGGGTGATCCCACTCAGAATAAAGGAGCTTTTCAAGCAAATTATGAACAGGAAAAGCATGTGCTGTTTGAGAAGGTTTCAGCGACCCCAAAGAAGATGAAGATTCCTTAACAGATTCAGGTACGGGCAACTTAAATGTGGAGCGGACCAATCCAGTATGGATCAGTACTAAGACTTTCTCCTCTTGGGAAGTCGAAGAGGGTCCCCCTCCACCTGATTCCTCCGAAGAGGAATCATCCGTCCCATCCTGATCCTCTGAAAGGGATTCATCTCCTTTATCCCAGAGCTCCTCTGTCTGAGGGTCTTGGGAAACATAGGAAGGCCTAGTAAGTTTTCTTCCACTGAGTGAAGCTGTAATCACGGCCATTAATCTTTCCTCTAATCCAGTAATGGTTGAGGAAAAAACCTCTTGTGTAATGTATACAGGGGCTGAAGTGCCGGAAGCAGGTACAGCCCCTGACCCCAATGGCTCTCCCTGGCTAGCCGTCCCTGGCCCCTCAGGGGGGGAGGGTGTAGCAGACAGGGGGTCTTCAGAACCTGACCGAGATCCCCTAGTGCCTCTGGTTCTGGGGTTACTTGAACCTCTTCTACCCATAGTGCAAAGCAACAAGGTGTGAGGTATCCAAAATAAACACTGACTGCTGAGCGATGTAGTCTGGCAAAAGCCTTGCTACCAAATGCCCAGTCTGGTGTTACCTTAGTAAATGCAGCCTAGGAGAATTCCTGTGTCCCACCTTACATGCGACTGTCAGCTCTGTGTCCCTCCAAGGCTCAGAGCACCTGTAAAGTGTGCTTTAAATAGCCATGCTTTCTGGCACTGTGGGCGTCTGAGCATGCTGACGCTGTGCTGACGCCCCACCCCCGCCTCCTTTTCGAAAAACGAGCGCTTCCCGCTCGAGCCGACCCTTCCTGGACAAGCATGGAGGAAGGCTGGGGGTGGAGGAGGAAGGAGGAGGCCGGCAGTGATGGAGCTTGTACTGCAATGGCGGCGGCGACAGTGCGGTGTAAAACTGCCTTACAGCACACCTGTAGCCTCCCCCTAGCCTGGGGGGAAAAACCCAGATGAGAAAACCCCCCATCCATCCTACCTGGAGCCGGTCAGAAGAGCCTGTGCAGTATCGAACGCTGAGACAGAAATCAGCATGAGAAGGTATGTGCTCTTGGCAGCCCCTGGTGGTCACAATAGGCATAGCATGCATTTACCTTAAAGGAGAAAACCCACTAGAATTCAAAAATTCTGTGGAATCTCCTTTTACCTTATCCAGCCGCAGGATTCTGTATATACAGACCCAATCTTCACATCTCACGGTGGGCTCCGTTTGAAAAAACCGTCAGAGACTGGGGCCCCCTTCGAATAGGGGGATCCACAGTTCTGCCCCTGTAAAGCACCCAGCCAGAAATTAGGAGATTTCAAGCCATTTTCTGATCTGCGGGGTCCAGCTCTCTAAAAAGAGAAGCGTTACAAGTAAAACCTTGTTTCTTCGGACACGAGGCCTGGGTACCATCCAATTCGACCATGAAAGGACACTTTGAATGGATCTGGTTCGCCTCACTTGCCCCAGTATAGGATATCAGGATATTCCCTTTGGAGCTTCAGCACAGGACATCTTTAAACGTCCAACACCTAAGACACTGGCGTAAAAACTGAGGTATCCCTGGAAGGGGAGGGATTATATAGGGGGTTGAACTTCCTGATTAGGGTGTGACCAGTGTCCAATACCTAGTGGTACCTACATAACCCATCAGTTATTACTGTGGCTCTGTGTCCCGTGATGTCCGAGAAAGAAATAAGGGTAAAAAAAACCCTGCCCCCTCCACCCACCCCCAAAAAAACCTCAGAAAACAGCTTGATGCACAATATGTGGCCAAAGCTTGCATCGTCCGAGGCCTGAATATCTAACTGGTAGAACTTAGAGACTGTGTGAACAAAGGACCAGGTGGTGGCCTTGCAATCTGAGAAGCAGGTCCCCGATGATGAAAAGCCAAAGGAAACACCAAAAGCCCTGGTGCAATGGGCTCTCATCAAAAGGAGGAATTCTGTTCCTAAGAACATAGGCCCTGATGATAGGCTGCCTGATCCACCTGGCAATAGTACAGTGGGAAGCAGGATTTCCTTTACATGGGCCCACTGGCAGAACAAAGAAATACAACCACTGCTTTGGCACTGGCTGACTCTACCCTGACTGGCTGACCTTACAGAAGGGAGAGGTATGTCTACTGATGCCAGAAATTCCACTTGTTTGAGAGAAACAATAACAGATCTGGTTGATTCCATCAAAAACTTTGGTACACAGTTTGGCGCCATTCCACGAGTGTATGCAATTTTAAAGCGTGACATGTTAGGTATCTATTTACTTGGCATAACATCATCTTTCACATTATACAAAAAAATCAGGCTAATTTTAGTGTATATATTTATATTAATTTTTTTTTATTATTATACAGGATTTATATAGCGCCAACAGTTTGCGCAGTGCTTTACAACATGAGGGCAGACAGTACACTTACAATACAAATCAAAACAGGAGGGATCAGAGTTCCCTGCTCGATGAAGCTTACAATCTGGAAGGGAGGGTAAAGTGGAACAAAAGGTGATAACTGTGGGGGTGAGCTGATGGAGAAAATGAAAATGCAGTTAGGTGTGGGTAGGGTAGGCTTCTCTGAAGAGAAGGGTTTTCAGAGATCGCCTAAAAGCTAAAAGAGTAGGAGATAAGCAGACAGACTGGGGTAAGGCATTCCATAGGATTGGAGAGCCTTTGGAAAAGTCCAGGAGGCGAGCATGGGAGGAGGCGACGGTGACGAGGGAGTTAGAGAGCAGGAGGTCGAGAGGAACGAAGAGAACGGGTAGGTTGGTATTTAGAGACTAAGCTAGTGATGTAGCTGGGGGCTAAATTGTGGATGGCTTTGTAAGGAGTTGTTAGTATTTTAAATTTAATTTGTTGGGTGAGCAGAAGCTGAGTGACAGAGAGGGGTAGCAGACACAGAGCGATCAGTAAGGTGGATGAGTCTGGCAGCAGCATTTATGATGGAATGAAGAGGTGATAGACTATGTAGAGGTAAGCCAATGAGAAAGGAGTTGCAGTAGTTGAGGCGTTTCCCCCCCCCAAAAATCGTGAAAAATTACCGTGCAACATAAAAAGTTGCAATGACCACCATTTTTTTCCCTAGGGTGTCTGCTAAAAAAATACAGTATTTCACAAAAGAAATTACACTTTGCTACTGGTCACTGGAAGTTCAACATGGCACCTCATGGTAAAGAACTCTGAGGATCTGAAAAAAAGAATTGTTGCTCTACATAAAGATGGCCTAGGCTATAAGAAGATTGCCAAGACCCTGAAACTGAGCTGCAGCACGGTGGCTAAGACCATACAGCGGTTTAACAGGACAGGTTCCACTCAGAACAGGCCTCGCCATGGTCGACCGAAGAAGTTGAGTGCACGTGCTCAGCATCATATCCAGAGGTTGCCTTTGGGAAATAGACTGAGTGTTGCCAGCATTGCTGCAGGAGGTTGAAGGGGTGGGGGGGTCAGCCTGTCAGTGCTCAGACCATACGCCGCACACTGCATCAAATTGGTCTGCATGGATGTTGTCCCAGAGGGAAGCCTCTTCTAAAGATGATGCACAAGAAAGCCTGCAAACAGTTTGGTGAAGACAAGCAGACTAAGGACATGGATTACTGGAACCATGACCTGTGGTCTGAAGAGACCAAGATAAACTTATTTGATTTAGATGGTGTCAAGCGTATGTGGCGGCAACCAGATGAGGAGTACAAAAGACAAGTGTGTCTTGCCTACAATCAAGCATGGTGGTGAAAGGGTCATGGTCTGGATGAGTGCTGCCGACACTGGGGCGCTACAGTTCAATGAGGGAACCATGAATGCCAACATGTACTGTGACATACTGAAACAGAGCATGATCCCCTCCCTTCGAAGACTGGGCCCAACATGATAACGACTCCAAACACACCTCCAAGACGACCACTGCCTTGCTAAAGAAGCTGAGGGTGATGGACTGGCCAAGCATGTCTCCAGACCTAAACATTATTAAGCATCTGTGGGGCATCCTCAAACAGAAGGTGGAGGAGCGCAAAGTCTCCAACATCCACCAGCTCGTGATGTCGTCATGGAGTGGAAGAGGACTCCAGTGGCAACCTGTGAAGGTCCGGTGAACTCCATGCCCAAGAGGGTTAAGGCAGTGGTGGAAAATAATGGTGGTCACACAAAATATTGACACTTTGGGCCCAATTTGGACATTTTCACTTAGGGGTGTACTCACTTTTGTTGCCAGCAGTTTAGACATTAATGGCTGTGTGTTGAGTTAGTTGAGGGGACAGCAAATTTACACGGTTATACAAGCTGTACACTCACTACTCTACAGTGTAGCAAAGTGTCATTTCTTCAGTGTTGTCACATGAAAAGATAATAAAATACTTACAAAAATGTGAGGGGTGTACTCACTTTTGTACTCACTATGCATCGCGCCCGCCGGGCACTCGCAAGGGTTCCGGGCACACGCTGCGCCGCCTCCTACAGTGTCTTAAAAGGCCAACGTACATTTACAGCGGCACGACCAGGGGAGCCAACCTGCCGCAGTATAACTGTGGTGGCCGGTCAGGAACTGGTTAATTACCATAAGTAATATACAAATAATTATTAGATATTATTTTTAAAGGTAATGTACTATATTTTCAAAAACTGTACTCAAGCAGGTGGCTTAACGGACATATTACTGAAGTTTGAAGTTATAACGTCAAACCAGTAGTTTCACAGTAAATAGATTTTAAATTATTATAACATATATCTCTTTCAGCGGTACCTTTTTCAGCAGGCAGCAGATTCTCATTCTCCCTCTTAACTGTGTGAGAAAAACATGAGATTATCGGTAAATCTTTTACCCATAAACCCATGCTTTTTCCTTCGAGTTAAGAGGACTGGGCTAGAAGGAAGCATATGTCTTTTAGACACATGCCCCTTCTATGATACTGCAGTGAGAGAAGAGCCTCCACACTGCAGCTTTTTTTATTGGACAGCTTGTTCCAATGGTGCTTTACCATTGGTCCAAGGCTCCAAGCTGTCCATTAAGCTCAGTGCTTCTAACAAGTAGTGAAAGGCACTGTGAGCTCATCCTCTCAGTCTGCTGCAAACAGAGTGTGCCAGCTTGTATTTAAACTGGCTGCTCTGTATGTAGCTTCTGACAGGCTGCACAAGAAGCCCCGTATCTCCGGAACTATAGGTGGCAGGAGCCTCAAACTTTGACCAGTGATGGGGTAGGACTTCTAAGTCTCTGTGACCCCAGGTCGCCGAACTAGGACCCTCAAAGTTCGATTTTTTTTGGGGGGGGGTTTCTTTTGGTATTTTTTTCTTTTTTTATGTTCACGGCAGGCGAGACTCTGCCTCACCTGCCTCCCCCGACTGCATGTCCCTGATTTTCATACAATAAAGGAAACCCTACTAAAGAAGTCAGAAGCAAAATTAAATAAAAAAAACAGGCTATTTAGATCTCCATTCTTGTAATAAATGGAAATATTAGGACTCAGGTGTGGCATAGGTATCAAACAACTCTACCCATGGTCCCCAAATTTTATTTATGAGGGCAACCCCTCGCCTCATATGCAAGTTTAAAAATTGTCAAAACCTGGTTAATCAACTCTTTCCATTGGTTAAGGGGCACAACTATATAAATGTATCCACTGCAATACAAAGAAAAGCTGTAAAAACTGCTTCTGATAGGAACTTAAGTCAATTTCCACCAGTATCTCTAGCAAACACCATTTTGGATTACACACATTGGGAAGGTCAAAGTTCGTGGCTACAAGCTGGGTAGGTTTGTTTTTTTTTGCCTGTGACACCATTCAAAAAGTTATCTTCTCTAATTTTTTTTCTGTATTTATCAGGTTATGGGTTTTGCTTTAAGTAAATACACTACTAGTACTTTTTTTTTTTTACTTATATTCAAAATTATTTTGTACACAACTAGGAAACAAATAAAAAAACAGTAGCATATATTCAGCACATTGTTAAAAACAGATTTTAGAGAGCACGTCAAAAAAATCACACAGTATAGCTGTTCACCCTGTCAGGCGCCAAAAACTCTGCCTGTGCTCCGAAAAGTTTACTTAAAATAAACGTTTTCCGCTGTTTTACCATGGAGCAGCTCCATCCGGAATGGGATCAGCTGGCTGTATACAAATCACCCGCATCTTTCAGTTAATAAAGAAATACTGTGCTGAGATAATATCACATTGAGATAATTACTGCATGAAAAAAAAAATGTTATTGAGTATATTGATCTTGTTGTGAGACCCTGGTAGGGGGTTTTAAGCAAAGGAGAAAGAGAAAGAAAATGAAAAGCAGGAAAACAGCAGGTTTGTATTTGGATGCTTATCATGCATAAAAAGTTATTACTTATCGCTGCATTTCATTTTTGGAGAGATGATGTTCTCACCATGTGGCTGGGAGAAAAAAATTACTAAACTGGAACCCCACGGAATGTGAACATTTTTCCTGCCTACAGACTCTTAAATGATGTTTTGTGCAAATCCTTATGCAAAGGACAAAAGAAAAAATATATACTTGCTGTTCACCATTACCTACAACCAGAGATGCTGCATGCTACATTGGCTTATATCCCCCCCGACATAAACTTGGGAAAAACTCAGTTTGGGTGGTATTATTGCCAAGAACAACAACACACATCTGAACAATAATAACCAAAGGGGGGGCAGTAAAATACAACACTTAGGGCCCGGTCACACCGATATGTTTTTTCTGCATTTTTACCTTGCAAGAAAAACAAGAAAAAAGGTTTCCCTTTAAATTTTATGGGACTCTTCACACACCTGCTTTACAGGTGTGGTGCGTGTAGAAAAGTCTTGCATCTTTGGTGCGGTTTTGAAAACTGCACCAAAAACGCAGCTTCCCTTTGAAATGAATGGAAATTGTGGTAAAAATTCACTGCGATTTGCGTTTTTAAGTCAAATGTCCATTTTTCACAGGTGCAGGTAGCGGAAAAAATGCACCAGAAACGCATCTGAAGCACAGCAAAATCTCAGTAAAAACAAATCTGAGTTTTTACCACGATTTTGCTACAGAGCAGTGTGAAAGGGCCCTTAACCACTTCACTACCACTGTGCGCTTAAGAACGGCAGAGTGGTGAATGCGTATTTCTGGCATGCCGTTTTTAAACAGCACTTCGGAAAACACAAGCGGGCAGTCAGTACACCCTTGGATGGCTGTAATCTCAGCTATCATCAGATGGCTCAAATTACAGACCCAATGTACAGAGCTGATACAAGTGGCTCTGTACCTCCTAATCGCTGTGATGACCAATCATAACAATTACAAACAAACACACTAATGTGGTAAAAGAAAAAACCCAGTTATTATTTCTAACTAAAGAAAGCTCCATACAAACTCAATTTGCATAGTGTTGCATTAGTGAGTAATTTTTAGTCAAATTATCAAAGCACTGAAAAATGGCCTGGTACTGAAGGGGTATTAGAGTCTAGTATTCAAGTGGTTAAAGCCCCATTCTGGGCTATTAAAATGTACCTATGCGTTGCCCCTTTACCTTGTGGGTAAAATGCTTGTTTAGTCAATGGCAATGGTCTCCAAACAGCGGCCCGGGAACCAAATGTTTCCCTGTGCTTGCCTTCATCCAGCCTTTGGGGTACTATTCCTTCTGCTGATACCAACTGTGGGGCACAATTCCTCCCATTGACATCAACAATGGGGCATAATTCTTCCCACTGACACCAACAATGGGACATTATGCCTCCCACTAACAGAAATGATGGGGCACTGTTCCTTCCACTGACACCAACAATGGGACATTATTCCTCCCACTGATAATAACGGGGATCTATTTGCCCCACTAATAGAAATGATGGGGCACTATTCCTCCTCCTACTGACCAAAGGCACTATGTAATTGTTTTACTCCCACTTACCACCAAGCCTAAGATATTGGTTACTCCCAACTGAAGCCAGGACATTTTCTACTCCCACTGGCCACAGTCCAGCCCCCATAATCTGAAGGACAGTATACCGTATATATGTATACAGTATACAGTCCTTTGTTTGGAAAGGTTTGCAGACTCTGGTCTAGAGGGATAGGAATAAGGAGGAACTTGTACCTTTAATCCCGCAAGCTTCCCCCCTGCAATATTATGACCAGTACACGAAAGTTGCTTCTATTCACTGATGGCCTAGTTGCAACTCCTCAGCATCCGCATGTAAAGTGCAGGACTAGATGTAATCAAAACAATGTGATCGCCACCAATACTACACTATTGCCCTGCTGCACATAGACTAGGCACAAGAACCTAATGCCCTGGACAAAAAAAAAAAAAGGAATGTGAAAGAGGTTGTAAACCTTAATTTTTAAGTTGTACCTATAGGTAAGCCTATTAAAAAAGGCTTACCTATAGGTATAGTTTTTTTTTCATCAGTTTAGGAGATATTTACTTTGTACTGTGCCGATGATGTCATTGGCGCATGCGCTGTAAAGAAACGGCCCTCCGTGCCGTTTCTTCCCTATCGAGTGCCGTGACTGGCGGCTCCCATGTGCATGCGCGGGAGTGCATGCGCGGGAGTGCAGTGCATACTAGCACATTATGCTTTTACTTTGCAGGAAACAAAAAAGGAAGTAAAACACATCAGGGTTTACTTCCTCTTTAACACCTCTGAAGAATGGCTTCTTAGGATTACAAGAAAATTCAGCTGCTAATAGGTAAAACACAAAAAAATGACTCATTTACCCACAAGGTTATAAAAGAGATTTTGCCAAGAGATGACCTGTAAAGTGTTATCCAAAGGTTTCTTTTTTTGTCCATATCCTTACTAGGAAGATTCATCCTATTTATCCTGGTGTCCTTTTTCACTGGGATTGAAAGTGAGGAATCTCGGAATGAAACACCGATGACTTTAAACCACTTTCTACGCTATCCAAAAAGGTTTTGGCCCTATAAATGAGCCCCAGTAGAGGTTTAAAGAGCTTCTGTATCCTTTCACTTCCTTTCTGACCATTGTGCACAAACAAAATGACTGTCCCTAGATTTCACTTCTATGGTGCCCAAGCTTTCTGCCCTGTCTCTGAAAATTGCCTTCTAGCTCAATCAAAGCATCAGCATCATCCGTAAATGTATTTAAATATAGGTTAAACCCTCACCTGGCTATATGGCACTTGAGGACAAATAAGTACTCTCTTCCTTCAGTAAGGAGCTCTGATACAAAACTGCTATTACCCTACAGGGTATATAGACTGTGCTCTGGGTCTGATGGGAAAAGCTTATTATAAGACCCCTTTCACACGGGGGGCGTTTTGCAGGCGCTATAGCGTTAAAAATAGCGCCTGCAAAATGCCCTAAAACAGCTGCTCCACACTGGAACGGTGCGCTGGCAGGGCATCAGAAAAAGAACTGGCTGCTTCTCCACTGCTGCTCCTCATTGAAATCAATGGGGCAGCACTGCGAAGTTCCGGTGGCATTTTGCGGGTGGATTTAACCTCTTTTCGGCCGCTAGCGGGGGGGTTTAAAACTGCCCTGCTAGCGGCCCAATAGCATCGCTAAAACAACACTAAAAATAGCGCCGCTTTACCGCTGATGTCCTAGGCGGCGAAGTGTGAAAGGGCTCTTAAGGGTCAATGTTGATATTTTTTAAATAACACAGGGCTCCAGTTCTGTCATCCTATGTGAAACTGTCACTACTTACTGTATGGGTGCAAAGGGAACAACCTATTATTCCTTAGGCACTTGATGCAGAAGCAGATCTAGCACCTGTGTAAAAAAATCTCAAAACTGTGATAGGGTGCCTGTCTATGGAAGGAATCCTAATGAACAGCGACTGCAGTGTCAGCACCCACAGACTAGTTTGTACTTACTGTAACACAGCACAGCATGAAGCAAAATTGATGCCTCTGTGATAGCTTTTGTGTAAATCCTATCCTAAAAGAAATCAGAACCTCCCTCCGCACTCCCAAGATCCCCCCCCCCCCCATAAGCACTAAACAAACAGAACCTAATAAAGATGGTAAACACATATTTTATTTTACTTATTTGAGGATGTCCATGAAAAATGAATGCAAACAATTAAAGCCTTTGTACTGAGAACTTATATATGATGAATAAGGTTCAATAGCTTGGTATGATTTCAAAATGGTTGTACACCGCAAACATGGAATATGAAGAGAGAAAGATGCACCAAAAGGGATACTATGGGCAGAAAACCAGCACAGGATCAAAGTATGGTAAATACAAAAACAGATAAAAAATATATAAATTTTATTCAGTATACAAAAATAACAAATAACATTCCTAAAAGCATTAAATAGCAAATGAAGAACAGGAGTATTGTACAATACTACACGCTGCAGCAAAAAACACTTCTGAAAACTGAGGGACAGAGACCAAAAGTGGCTGCATTGAGACCCAACATGTTTCGGAGAGCATAAAAAGATAAATTTCCTTTCATGACACTATATTTCCTTCTTCAGGGGTTCAAATAAGGCGTGCTGTTGTGTTTCTAACAAAAAAGAAAACCTATATATGCATATATAGGTTTTCTTTTTTGTTAGAAACACAACAGCACAACACAAATCGTACTATTGGTTTAGGCTATATGCGACAATATGTTATAAATTCATGTTCTGTCTTGAATTGCTAAGCTTGTATCAATAAACAGAAAGCTGTGAAAGTAAAAACAGCAAATTAATCTCCGTTCCATTGAGTTATAATTTGATAGAATAAGATTTGTTGAAGGTATAATAATTCAAATTGTAAAAACACATACAACTACAATGCCTTGAAAAAGCATTCATACCCCTTGAAAATGTTCCACAATTTGTCACGTTACAACCAAAAATGCAAATGTATTTTATTGGGATTATATGCAATAGACCAACAGAAAGTGGCACATACCTGTGAAGTGGAAGGAAAATAAATGGTTTTCAAAATTTTTTACAAATAAAAGATCTGAAAAGTGTGGTGTGCATTTTTATTCAGCCCCCGAGTCAATACTTTGTAGAACCACCTTTCACTGCAATTACAGCTGCAATACTTTTCGGGGATGTCTCTACCAGCTTTGCACATCCAGAGAACGACATTTTTGCCTATTCTTTGAAAAATAGCTCAAGCTCTGTCAGATTGGATGGAGAGGGTCTGGACAGCAATTTTCAAGTCTTGCCACAGAATCTCAATTGGATTTAGGTCTAGACTTTGACTGGGCCATTCTAACACATGAACATGCTTTGATCGAAACCAATCCATTATAGCTCTGGCTGTATGTTTAGGGTGTTTGTCCTGCTGGAAGGTGAACCTTCATCCCAGTCTCAAGTCTTTTGCAGATTGCCCTGTATTTGGCTCCATCCATCTTCCCACCAACTCTGACCAGCCTCCCTGTCCCTGCTGAAGAAAAGCATCCCCACAACATAATGTTTCTAGGTGGGGATGGTGTATTCAGGGTGATGTGCAGTGTTAGTTTTCTGCCACACACACATAGTGTTCTGCTTTTAGGCCAAAAAGTTCAATTTTGGTCTCATCTGACCAGATCACCTACCATGTTTGCTGTGTCCCCCACATGTCTTCTCGCAAAATGAAAACAGAACTTCTTATGGCTTTCATCTTGCCACTCTTCCATAAAGGCCAGATTTGTGGGTTGCATGACTAATAGTTGTCCTGAGGACAGATTCTCCCACCTGAGCTGTGGATCTCTGCAGCTCCTCCAGAGTTACCATGGGCCCTTTGACTGCTTCTCTGATTAATGCTCTCCTTGCCCGTCCTGTCAGTTTAGGTGGATGGCCATGTCTTCGTAGGTTTGCAGTTGTGCCACATACTGTTTCCCTTTTTGGATGATGGATTGAATGGTACTCCGCTTTAAACTTCTCTATAACTTTATCCCTGACCAGTCTGGTGTCTTACTTGGCCTTAATGATGCCGTTTGTTCACCAACAAATCTCTGGGGGCTTCACAGAACACCTGTATTATACTGAGAATAAATTACAAACAGGTGGACTCTATTTACTAATTAGGTGACTTCTGAAGACAATTGATTCCACTAGATTTTAGTTAGTTAGTAAAGTTAGCCTATCCTAGTAAAATATACATTTAGGTTTTTGGTTGTAACATCTGACTATAAACGTTTCATAAAATAAAGAACTGGAACAGTAACAGTGCAGTTAGAATGGTAAGGGTGGGTTCACGCTGCCTGCAGAGAAATAGTCATTACAGCTGGGAAGTGGTTGCATGCGTTTTTTTACAACGTAAAGCTCAGTTTCCTCCTTTTCCCTAAACTAAAACAGAAATTTCTATGTATAGCAGCTCAGCTGGCATGCATAGAAACATATGAACATGCAGATAGCTGCGGGGCAGCGTGGAAAAATGCAATGTGGGCATTCTTCCACACCATTATGTTCCACAGTGTGGAAGTGCAAACGGGGCACACAGAAAACCATTGTTTTCAGTGTGCAATCTGGAGAGATGCATTTTTCTTCCACAGAAAAACGCAGCTCTCTGCTATACTGTGAACCTGCCCTAAGGCTGGGGAAGTCACCCCATGCTTAACGCAAGATTAGAACACCACCATATTTCCCAAATTTCATGGAATTTTTGGGGATAGTTTCTTTTCTTTTATCTATAACTTTTTCATAAGGTATAATATGGTCAACCATGAATTTTCAGTGGGATACAATAGTAAAAAGCCATGAAGTTTCTCATACTAGTATAGTGTGGTCATATTCTTCATCTAGTATACCAAATACTTGCCTGCTTTTTAAGGACATATTCATCTTCTCCTGCAGTCTTCATCCGTTCTACCTTTTCTTCTTGCTGTTTGGCTTCTTTTTCATACATAACTTTATCTTTATACAATCTGTAAACGAGAGGGGCACTTATTACATTTTAGGTAAAGAATACTGCATTGAGAGAAATCTGCCCACGTAAGGCCCACCTTTACAAGATATGCGTGAAATGCTTCTGCAACTTTGCTCTTTTAAGATGGTCAAAATAACAAAGAAGGAAAGGATGCCTACTAAGTAAACTATAAATTAGTGCAACATTTAAAGCCTGTTGTAGACGGTCTTTCCTTTAAGGTAGAACTATCATCAAATTATTAAATCACATAAGTAATGTAGGCTGCCCATAACAGTGAGACTTGGCTCTCTGTTTCTCCAAAGCCCCAGGAGCACTTTGCAAATACCAATATTGTAGGTTTTGCCATTGACTTTGCAATGGTATTTTTCTTAGACAGGGAGACAACGCTCCTTTTTCTGCAGCTTAAAGGATAAGTTCACTTTAGTAATAAAAAATAAATGCACATTTTTCGCAGGGAAAATATGTACATTTTTTTGTCTATAGGAGCCTGCAGAGCATTGAACCCTTGAACAGCAGATTGCGGGTGCAATGTCAGGCTTCTGCAGACTCTTTTTGCATTTGTCTGCGCGTACCTCCCATATGGGAAGACAATTACTGAAGAGCAGGAAGAATCAATGAACTACAAGGGCGCTCACCAGCGCCCTTACAGTTCATTACACACTACAAGCTGTCGCTCTTCAGAGGGCCAACAAGCCTTTATGGAAGCAGAGTTCCTCCTCCCCTTCCAAATACAGAACCTAACTTCTACATTACACAACACAGAGGAAAATTTCAGAACGAAATAAATGAACTGGTTATACTTTAAAACCACAGACAAAGAATGTCACAAACATTTGGACCTGAGGGATAAAGCCAGATAGCTAAGAAGCAATTCATCAGGCCCTCCCACACAGCCTAGCATCCCTAGAACCATTAACCTTTCTATCTATCTATATATATATATATATATATCTATATCTATATCTATATCAGTGATGGCGAACCACAGCTGGCAAGCCAAGCCCTTTGTCGACACGCCAGGGGAATCCCCCAGCCAGGCAGTCACTTGCATTGACGATGCAGGCACGGTGGAGTCGGCTCCCTTCCTTGCATTGGCGCCATTTGAATGCAGAGGCCGGGCGTGATGTCATAACTTCGCGCCCGGCCTCCGAACGATCAGAGACTCCGGCGACCATCTGGTCCGCCAGAAATCTCTATGGTAAACATCCAGGGCCGGATCCGGTCTCCGACTCACAGATGGAAGCGGTGAGTCGGTAGAAGCACCGGAGGGCGGTGGGGGGGGGGGGGGTGGACACACACGTCCCCTCTCATCACCCGTAAGAACAATCAAGTGGCCGAACAGCCACTATGATCAGTCTTATGGTATAGGGAATCGCCTGTTGAAAAAGCCGATATCTGAATGATGCCTGTAGCTGCAGACATTCAGATATACACACTCAAATTCAAGGACGTCATATTACGGCTGGCGGGCGGGAAGTGGTTAATATATACTACCTTCAAGGGTGCAGCTCTCTCCACTTCAATACATTAAGTGCATAGATTAATATATAAAGTTCATCAGTGGTAAAAATATTAATAAAATACTATATATATATATATAGTACTGAAATATGCCTGTATTTGACTTTTGAATTGCGAGTGGTAATTTTACTCTTAAGTACATTTTATGAACGATCTGCACTGTTTTTTTCCTTTTGCCTCTTACATATATGACACAAGGCTGAGGCCTGTGAACTGAAATTTGATCTGTCAGTGGAAGCAGTGCCACTTTTACACTGACCTCCTTTAGGTAGTGGGGTCCACCCAAGCAGGTGAGAAGACACCCTATAGGTGGGGTGAAGGGCGCTGTGGTGAACAAAAGGTTGATACATACAGAATTGTTTTTGGTGTATGGGTTTACACGATTCACAGACATATATATTTTTATGGACTGGCACTGAAAGAAGGATGATGAACTTTATATACTAATCTATGCACTTAACGCATTGATGGAGAGCGCTGCACCCTTGAAGGTAGTACACTATCCTTTCTGGACACCGACCCCTCAGGGAGCAGTACTATTCCGGACATCTCCCTGGAGTGGACCAACCCACACTCACTATCCACTCCCCCCAAACCTTCCCTATACTCAGGGCCTGCCTTAAAGTGATTGTAAACTATCACCCTGTAAAACAACCCATTCAGTTTAAAATAGAAATGAAAGGTAAAACATTTTTGTAAAAAAATACATTATAAATACATTTTTTTCTCTTTTTTATAAGTGATTGCATCCCCTCTGTTCTCAGCGGCATAAGAGCTGAGAAAAGGAGAAGCAGCAGCACACTGAGTTTCCCAGTAAATGGCTGTGCAGGGAGGGGGGGGGTGACAAGACAAGTCTAATCCTTTGAGGAGAGCACACTAAGTTCCCAGCACAGCTAGAGAACTGACCAAGGTGTGCTCTCCTGCTTAGTGTTGTTGGTTTTTAATAGGAGTGCAGAGGGACTGGCAGGAACACCAGGGATTTCACATAAAGGATGCAATACGACAAGAACAGGATACTTTCTCATACAAGTACTTGGTACAGCAGGGAAGGTGATTCACCGCTCAGGTAGACTTGCTCCCAGGTGTGTGTTTAGTAGATCCTTCAGAGGAGGGGAGTCCCAGGTGCTGGCTAAATGCAAACTGAGGCAAGATTTGAAACAAGAGAATCTGGATGCCGCACACTGGATAAAGTTGAATTAATTTGAGTGCTTACTCATAGCTGGACAGCTATGAGTAAGCACTCAAATTAGAGTGCGAAACGCGTCAGCTGTGTCTGTACCATCTGCCTGATTGTCCTGTATCTTTGATGATCCTGATTTTATAATAAAGAAGAATTTTCAACTTTATCCAGTGTGCGGCATCCAGATTCTCTTGTTTCAAATCTTACTTGGTACAGCAGGTACATATCAGGAATATGAAGTGTTGGGGTAACAAACACTTTAACCCGCCCTATAAACATTTTTCAATTTAGGACTTCATCTCCTCTTATACTTAGTGGTTGGTTCGATAACCATGTTGGGTGTACAAATTGATGTAAAAAGATTCAGTTTGCATGCTATTTTTTTTTTTTCCAATCAGTTTTTGTGATGGAACTGACAACGCTCGTGTGAAAGGACCCCAACTGTTACAAATACAGAAAGGAAAGTTGGATGGAATGAGTATTTTCATCAACTGCTCTGACTATACAGCCCACTGGCTCAAGTGAAGGCACCCAACCTGAGATGAAGCTCTTTTCTTTCTCACAAGGTCAACATCAAATGAACATGATATGTCTGAATGCACAAAACTAAAGCTGACAAGGCTTCATTGTTAATATCACATCTCTACTCCAAAATAAAACAAATAAGAACAAAAATAAATACAAAAAACCAGACGATTCCTGCTTATAAGATCATGAAGAAATGACTACTGGCAGACAGAATGACCTGACACAACTGGACGACCATTTGAGAAAAAATTATTTTACGCCCTGTTAAATCAGTCAAGTTTCTTCCATTAGAGTTCGATCACTGGCAATGGAAGTTTATGCCTCCTCAAATCTGAGAAAGACATTCAGGAGATAGTAGAGAGAATTCACAATGATGGACTGACACTTAACCATCGAAAGACTTTAGGGGCCTCTTAGTTAACAAAAAAGCCAAGCTAAAATACAAAAATAATACACTATTCAGATCATTGTGACCAAGGTTTGATGTGCATGTTTTCTTATAGCAAGTTTGATGGGAAATTACAGAGACAGCAAATTGACAATGAAGACATGATCATTAACCCAAATTTCATAAGTCAATCTGGAAAAATATAAAAAAGGTCAATTAAATACAAGAGAACATTTAATGTTTATTGAACTCCTCCTATGAGCAAGTTCTGTGTCAGCATATGAATTTATTGACTTCTTGTGCTGGTTCTTCCTCTCCAACTTTGAGCTCTGCTGTACAGAGACTAATGCTAAGACAATACAAGGCCCTGATTGGGGTAAACTCAACGTTAATTAAGGGTTAATAAAAGGTTTAATAGGAATATATTTTATGTAAAAAAAAAAAGAACTTGTAAAGTTTCTTTAAGCCAGGGCTTGACAAATTTGCTTTGAATCTAGGAGCTAGCTTAAAAAAAAAAATTTTTTTAGGAGCTAGTTTGTGCACGTGTGTGGCAATATTTAACATGTGTATGGCAAATCGACGTTCTCATGCGTAGGCGCCCCAACGCATGTGTACATTTCTACGTGCGTATGTGTGGGGGTGCCTCAAAGGTTTTGGGGGGGGGGGGATTTTTCTTACTAAACTTTTTTTTAAGTCCCCTATGTGATGATTAAATGCAATATTCCCAACACACACATTCCTGTAAAAATGGCTGTATTCAAGAATCGGCGCTGAAGCGACCAACGGCTGGAAAAGTGTATAGTCAAAGGAAGCAATGTCACCAGCACACCAGGATCTTCAAAATTGGGTTCAAAACATTAATCAGCGATCACATAATTACAGATTTCTGCTGTAAATTATGTGATCACTGATTAAAGTTTTGGACCCAATTTTGGAGATTCTGGTGGCTAGGTTCTCTTGAATGGGACATGCAGGGTCTCTCAAACGTGCTCCACTGAGTGTAATGGCCAGAAAAACTGTCAACGGGGACCTGGAAGTTACATCATATACGTTGCTTCCAGGTCAGGAACAAGATGGGGAGGAGAATGGATGTGTCCGCTCTCCTCCCTTCCCTCTACCCTGCGGCGCCCGCTATGCCGGTCCCGGGCCTGCAGATGGGCAAGCAGAGCGCAGGGTGACTTTACCCTCAGAGCCACCTGAATGCTTCCACCTGACAAGTGAGCACTGCTGATTGCCCACAGCAGGGCTAAATGTAGAAGAAAACTACCTGCCCAGTGCCCGTAACTGCATGTCCTGGTATTGGGCGATATAAATATGTACCCCTACAACAGTGAATGGGCTGACAAAGGCACAGGATGCAACTTCTAGTCGCCATGGCGACCTGGAATTTGTAAACGACTATCTGCAATTGTCATTTTACACAGGAGAGGCTGCTGTTTGACAGCAACTTCTGCTGTGTACTGCAAATCAATTACCATGTTTCAGTTTGACAGCCAGTTAATTTCTGGTAATAGTGGAAGGAGGGGGAGAGAAGCTGGACACAAAAAAAGAGATGCATCTCGGGAAAAAAAAAAAAAAAAAAAAAACAAACTTTGGGGGTTTTATTTAGGACAATTCTTCAACTGGTTAAATTATTCTGAGAATACATTAGTAAAATACGTGTATGGTGTGCATACCCCAGCTATAGGCTACAGTAAGTCACCAGAAGTCATGGATGATGTCAATTTTTGCAAGAGCTCTAGATCAGGGGTCTCAAAGTACCGGCCCGCGGAGCGGTTACAAATGACCCACGCTCCAGTGGCAAGTTCATGCCCATGATGGGCGGATTTCTACACGTTGTGGGCGGATTTATGGGCACTTGGGGGGTGGAATTACATGACCAGTGCTGCAAAGCTTTGTGATGGCTAGATTTCTTGTGGGCACTTTGGGGCGGAATTAGATGGCCAATGCTGCAAAAAAATAAAACTTTGTGATATTCCGCCCCAAAGTGCCCATAAATCCGCCCACAAGAAATGTAGAAATCCGCCCATTACAAAGTTTTGTTTTGCGGCACAGTCCATGTAATTCCGCCCCCAAGTGCCCATAAATCTGCCCACGTGTAGAAATCCGCTCATCATGGTCATGAACTCGCCACGGGAGACGGAGCCTGCACACAATAGCGGACTGAAGACATTTTTCAGTCAGATTGTGCCGAGGCACGTTCATGTTGGAGAGGGGCGGAATTTAATACGAAGGGGGCAGATGTTTTCATTGATGGCCAGTGCTGATCTAACATAAAGGGGGGGTGGATGTTTTCAAGGATGGCCACTGCTGCAAAGATGGGGGCAGAATTTAAAAAAAGTTTAGCTAGCTAAATAGGCCCTCCAGGAAGAATAGCAGATAAAGATTTGTTTAGCAGATTTGTTTGGGCATCGTTAAAAATTCTGCCCCAACTTTGCAGTACTGGCCATCATTGAAAACATCCGCGCCCTTCATGTTAAATTCCGCCCCTCACCTACATGAACACTCCTCTGCAGCGTGAGGCACAATCTGACTGAAAAATGCTTTCAGACGGCTATTGTGCGCAGGCGCCGTCTCACCGACAGAACAGCTGATCGTAAAATCATGCTATTATGTATGGCGCATGCACAGTTCGTCCCGGGCACTATTCGATAGGGGGCACTTCGACAGAACACTGGCCCCGGATCCAGGGTCCTGCTGCCACCTCAGGACGGAAGATTGTGGCGTTCTCAGGGTGCCCTGCCACTAGGCCTGTGATGAAGCCAGGACCTGACAGGAGGAGAGGACTCTGTAAGCAGAAGATCAGGCCACCAGCTGACTGCCAGCAGGAGAGGTAAGCATACAATAAAGTGTACGAGGAAAACTCAAGCAGGTCCTACAATAAGCTTAACAAAAAAAAAAAAACAAACTTTAAAGCCGAATTAGATTTACAAAAGAAAAATGGCTGACAGGTAGGATTTTTATGACAGACTATACCCCATTTGTTAATCCCTTCTCCCTGCCTGTGAGTTTGTTTACAATGAGCCACTCATGAGCACCTCAGCATACATTTATGGCATGGCTCTGTGCCATGACAATGTGACACCTGTGCAAGATTTATGTCATAGCAACCCAGCCAATCAACTGGCTGCAGAGTCAGAACCCAAAGGAAGGGCAAGAGAAGATGGCACTGCTCACAACAAATGGAAGTACTGAAAGCACAGAGCTAGAAAGTATCACAAGCCATGTTAGTCTGCCATATTGTGGTGTGCATAGTATCACAATATGGCCCAACGCTCCGGGTGCCCCAATTTCATGCTGTTTTTGTGGGTTTTTTTTTTTTTGCATAGGTTTATTTACGTTTAAAGTTAGTCCCTCAAAAATATATATTTAGAGGGTCACAGTAAAAAAAGAAAAAATAAATATTTGGAAGAGATTTTATATTTACTACACATGCGGCTTTCGTATCTAGCTAGAATTTAAAAGCTGTGGTTCTTAAAGAAGTTGGTAAAAAAAGACTGTTTAAAAAAAAAAAAAAAAAAAAAAAAAACACACACACAACAAAAAACACAAAACAAACACCTGTAAGGCAATTGATTAATGTGCTAGTATGCATGGCATACTAGCACATTATGGAATACTTTGCTTAGACGGACACCCTCCTGTGGCACCCGTTCACCAGTGAAATGAATGTCATCTTCCAGGTTCGTGCCCTTTGGCTGTGCGATTGGCCAGAAACACAATGACCTCACTCCCTCGGTTTCAGCGCGAAGTTCCGGAAAGGTATGCCGGACCATAAGAGCGCACATCTAGTAAATGGTGCACGCTTAGGAGATATTCATTTTACCTACAGATAAGCCTTATTATGGGCTTACCTGAAGGTAAAACTAACAAAGCGGACTTTACTCTGCTTTAAAGTACAAGTCCACCTTTCAGTAACATGTTACATCTATATTCAGGGTGTATCATGTAACATGTTACGAGAGCACCTCCCCTGACCCCAATATCCAGTTATGACAGCAGGCGGGGGGGCTGGGAAAATACTCTCCCCACATTCACCATCACAATTCAAAAGCAGCAAGGCCGTGCAAGGTTATGCCCACACAGGCATGTCCATTCATTCACAGAGTTCTGTGAATGAACTACAAGTACTATCTTCCACAGTGGCAGATGACTTGTAGTTCTCAATGAACTGTGAGAGCGCTGGTGAGCACTCTTGTAGTGTTTATCGATCCTCCACGACTTCTGTAAAGGCTGACATGTACGGGAAGACAGCTGTACCAAGAATATGCAGAAGCCCAGCATTGCACCCACGATCTGCTGATCACTGGTACAAATCTTTACAGGCTCCTTTAAAAAAAAAATAATACATGCACATTTTTTTGCAAGTGAACTTAACCCAAGACCTCAAGTACAGGTAATGTTTTCAGGATTTCATTCAATTGCACGAGTGCTTTTAAATCAATGTCAATGGCTTGGTATTTATAACAGCTATTTTATCCAAGGGGGGACCTGGAGACTGAGGTTGGGAACCACTGATCTAAAATTGCAATACATTTACATATCTGGTCCATAAAAAAAAATGACCATCTTATCACCCTTCATTTTTTTTAAACACCATTAGAATATGTTAAACAGTCTTTATCTGTTGCACTATTTGAGAAAGGTCAGGAAGGAAGCACAAGCATAGGTTACACCGTCAAAACAATTTGTCTCGTCTGTGGCCAGCTTTACATTATTAGCACATATTATTGTATTGAATGCTTACAAAAGTACCAGGCCTACCTTTGCCAAAGATCCTATTTATCCTTTATGGATCTAAGCTCAACCTGTGCCCAGAAAGCATGTACTGCATTTTAGGTATATATATTTTTATGTGATATGACAGTAGAACAATATAGCACAATTTTTGCAGGAAAAGACAGAAGAGTAGAATGATAATAACAGCTCAGTCTCCTTTATTACTACAAAGAGATTGCTTGCTGCAATCACAACCTTATATTTAGCATCTGTCATATCTAAAGGCAATTGCAGTTCATTGTAGCTGCTGGGAACCTTTTTCTTGGATGGATCTGGATACTCAATTCTCTTATTTCCAGCAAATGGAGAGTAGAATCCATTAGCCTATCACTTTGTCTTATGTGTCAGAGCATTTTCCACAAGAATCAAAACACTGGCAACGCAAGAAGCCTGTAAGAAAGGCACATTCTCTATGACAGAAGGGAATAAATGAATAGAGTGCTCCACTCAAAATATGACACGGTCTTTCATAATAAGGAGATCTGTAATCAACAGCGAGAAAAAGCACAAAATAGCAAATACAACATCAACTTCACAAGATAGCATCAAGCATAAATTGACAAACATTTTATATCAGCAATGCAGCAAGTAACAAACATGTATGGCAAGGCAGCTGAATTTCCACAATGTCCCTACAGAAAAGTTGTGAACACAAAGAGGAAATGTACACTTTTTATTTTGAATCCACTACAGAACAAAATATACAATGCAAACCAGATTTATTGGCACACATGGACAAAGTGTATTTCAACTTTTGCAGTCAAATTTGAGAACCCTTCATTATATATGTGTTTGTTGTGTGTTCTCATTCACACAGTATACCAAACATTAGTAAAAAATGTTCTTACCTTTCTATTGTTTCTTCAAGGTCTATACATAGGATTCTATGGGCAGCTTGGTTTTAGGGGACCTTTTATTTATTTTATTTTTTTAGAAGTGCATTAACTTGAATCAAGGAATAGGGGGTCACATCTACCCCAGGACTACGTTTTATGTCCTCCAGACAGGCTAGTAACGATGGGGGTTATTTACTAATGGTAAATCCACTTTGCACTACAAGTGCACTTGGAAGTGCAGTCGCTGTATATCGGAGGGGGACATGCAAGGAAAATTAAAAAGCAGCACTTTCGCTTTCACATGATTGGATTACAAAATCAGCAAAGCTTCCCTCATTTCAGATCTACCCCTCAGATTTAAAGCGACTGCACTTCCAAGTGCACTTCACAGCCGGGGCACGCACTACGCGTTATGAGTGGCCGGGCAATCTTCTGGGACCCATGACGTGTCCCAGAGGATTGCAGGGAGGGAGGAGAAGTGAACCTCCTTTCGGTGCCACGGCACCAGGAGAGGAAGTGGGAGCTGGGTACCTCTGAAAACTAGGTACTCGCCCCCC
Organism: Lithobates clamitans; assembly: GCA_037952925.1. Classification (NCBI taxonomy): domain Eukaryota; kingdom Metazoa; phylum Chordata; class Amphibia; order Anura; family Ranidae; genus Lithobates; species Lithobates clamitans. The sequence goes on along the minus strand of JBBGZY010000016.1, from coordinate 2,709,228 downwards.
CTCCAAAAAAATTACATGCCAAATGTGGCATTACAGGGGGTCATGAGTACTTAAAGGAAACGTTCCATTTTTGGGTGGAACTCCACTTTAATGTTTTCAAAAGCAGTTACATTCCCGGCATGCTGGGAATAACAACTAACACATTGGTTGTGCTCTCAACCAAACTGTCAAACCATCCAATAGCTAGTGTCATAACTGATCACATGTGCAGCACCATGGCAGCTGAAGAATAAACAGAGGCCAAGATGGCAGCTTGGCTGAAAACAATAGAAGGGTTTATTTCCACTTTAGACCCCTTTCACAGCGTTCTTCCAGGCGCTTTTGGGCTAAACATAGCGCCTGAAAAGCACATTCCCTGCAGCCCCAGTGTGAGAGCCCGAGTACTTTTACACTGGGGAGGTGCGCTTGCAGGACTTTAGAAAAAGTCCTGCAAGCAACATCTTTCGGGCGGTGCGGGAGCAGTGTAAACACCCCTCCTCCACCGCCCCTGCCATATTATATATATGTTTTATATTACAGCTGTGAATCATACCTACAATATAAAAACACATGAAAATGGTGGTAATTCTGTGAACATCATGCTTCCTATCACTGGGTGGCTTCACTCATTCCCTCATCATATCTATGGAGGCCTTTGTTTAACTATATTACATGTGGAATGGTGCAATTTGTATTTTACAAAAGAAAGATTGGATTTGCATTTAGGTTATCTGTCAGGAGGGACAAGGACACTATATTTCAAGTAGATCAATGGGTATTTTCTGTACTACTTGCTTAAAATGTTTCTAAAATGAACAATGAAAACGAATGCAGCCACCACATCCATGGATAGGCAAACTGCAATGTTTAAGTGATTAAACAGTACTGACTGGCATATTCAAGGCTTTGGATATCTTTGTATATCCTTTTCCATCTTTGTAAAGTTTCATTACCTTGATACGCAGGGCTTTTGATTGTTCTTTTCTACCTCCTCATGGCTCAGTATCTAGCCTGCTTAGTGCACCCATGTGAAAGCTAACAAACTCATTGACTATTTATACACAGACATTAACTGTGTCTTAAAAAGCCACAAATGTGGGAAATTACCTTTAATTGCCATTTTAACCTGTGTGTGCCACCTTCTGTGTCTGTACCAAGGCCAAACATTCCAGGGTATGTAAACTTTTTATCAGGGCCATTTGGGTGATTTCTGTTATCATTACGATTTAAAAAGGATCCAAAAAACTATGTGATAATAAATGACTTCATGTGATTGCTATCCTTAAATAAAAGACAGTCATATTTTCAATATTAATGCCAAAATTACCCAATTTCTGCCAGGGTATGCAAACTTTTGAGCACAACTGTATATATAGTTCCAAGTATCTGGCTGCATTCTTGTTCCACATCAGTGACTTGGAAAGTAAGGAGATTCAAGACAGCCAGAAAGACAGCGATTCAGGAGCCTACTTGTTAACGCAATGCAAAAGCATTTTCCTCTTATTCTCAATGCAAACCTAATTACATGTTTTTTTTAAAGTTATAAATGGAGTAAAGATGTGTTAAAACCTGTCATGTTTTTATTGCCACCTATTTCCTTGCTAGGGAAATTCCTCTCCTCAATTTATTCTGGTGGACATTGCTTCCAGAAAGTAATGAGAGAGCCAAATGTTTGTTGCCAAATACCAGGAAGGGAGGGAAAACCTTCAATGGGGATACCTGTTCAGGAGATTTTCTCACCACTTTAAAGAGATTTCCTTTTACTTCCTGTTGTTTTTATGGGACAAGAAGTTAAGGGAACAAATAAAGACACAAAAAAGGTCCACGCCCTATGCTTTACACACACTTTAAATAAATAGAAGGGCAGGGTAATTGTTTTTTGGCAATGGAGTCAAACTGGCTTCCAGCGACCACTGAGGTTGAGATTTAATCCAGAACTACATTGCCCAAGATCCCTTTCCCTACATACAGTATGTAGGCAGGCTTTTGGACGACAAGGTAGAAGCACTGTTTTAATGGGAAAGTAATCAATTCATGTTACATGGAGATAGACAGACAGGGAACAGGTATGCCCCGTACACACGATAGGATTTTCCGATGGAAAATGTGTGATAGGACCTTATTGTCGGAAATTCCGACCGTGTGTAGGCTCCATCATACATTTTCCATAGGAATTTCCGACACACAAAGTTTGAGAGCAGGCTATAAAATTTTCCAACAACAAAATCCGGAATTTCCGACAACGATCGTGTGTACACAAATCCGAAGCTCAAAGTGCCACGCATGCTCAGAATAAATAAAGAGGTGAAAGCTATTGGCTACTGCCCCGTTTATAGTCCCGACATACGTGTTTTACGTCACCGCGTTCAGAACGATTGGATTTTCCAACAACTTTGTGCGACCGTGTGTATGCAAGACAAGTTTGAGCCAACATCCGTCGGAAAAAATCCTAGGATTTTGTTGTCGGAATGTCCGACAGTGTGTACAGGGCAGTAGAGTTCTGTAGTCCAACAGGCAGGGCTAAAAATGTTGGCTGGTGTTTCAGCCTAGCCAAGGAAATGTATTGTCAGCTTAAAAAGAAAGTTAGGAGCACATTGAATTTCTGGCAGATCAGCAGATGTTTTTCTGTACTTGCAGTATTTTTAAAGGAATAAAACATGGTGAAATTTGCATGCATTCCAGATATGTACTGAATCATTTTGTTTTTTTTCGTACATTTTTTTATGGTGATCCAAGAACGCCATACAATAGGAATGGAAGGATACAGAGTAGCATGGGGCTAAACAAACATATTTCAAGTGGGAGCTCACTTTGAGATTAAAGGGAATGCCTTGGGGAAAAAAAAAAAGTCAACAGCATGAAGGCAAGAGGATGCAACTTCAACACCATCCAATAGGCCAAAAACATCAATTTAGAATGTAAAAAGTGAAACAATACGTCTACATTAATATTCTCATCTTTATACACAATGAAGTATACAAAAACAGCAAGCATTAATGTTTCAATCTGCACACAGATTTCTTTATTTAAGTGCATGAAATAACCAAGCTACAAAAAAGCCAGCACTGTAAAGACTTTTTATTTTTGAACCATCACTATAAAAATCAACTATTTGTAATCCAGCTGCGTGCCTATTAGCTGTGAACCATAGCAGCTCGGCTCATTCCACTAATCTTCCGTCTTAACTCCATTTGCTTTTTCTTTTTTTTGCCGCTGCTCCTTTACAAAATACAACACTGCCCCTTCTAAGATTAATTGATCATCAATTTAATCCTAATTTGGACCAAGTCAGGTGGTAAATGGACCATTTTTGCTTGATTGTTAGTGAAATGTGTGCAAGCACATTGATAAATTTTGATTATTTATCAATTACCACCAAATGAACTAAATCTATTGCATAAATTCTACACTGATTGCTATAATAGAGTTTGAAAATATTGCTATTGATAATGATTTTCGCTAATAGTCTTTTTCCGGCTGCAGTTCCCGGCTTGTCGGCAAGACAACAAAGAATTCATTTTTCATAACATCAACGGCGTATGCCTGAGCAATCCTTCATTAATCAGTTACATTATGGGGCTGCTCCTCTGTAATGTGTGTTTCTTTGCTCAGAAAGCCTAAAACACTTTGTCATATTTTATGTCAATTACCAGTAATTTTAATATCCTTCCATCAAGGCATCTTGTAATAGTTAACATATGCTACAGTAAGTGTCTTAAGACTCCTTGAGATGAGTTATACAGCAGCTTTGGTTTGCGAGTCACAATGCCACTGCGTGAGTGCAAATAAAAAAAATATATATATAAATAAATTATATATATATATATATATATATATATATATATATATATATATATATATTTACACACACCCATACATACACACACACATATATATAAATAAAAAAAGACAGCCTAATGAGAAAAATGTCCCTTGATCTTAATTTCTGACTGCACAGGCTAAGTCACTTAGAGCCGGGGTGGAGCTGAGATGCTCTTAAACGAATCTGCCAGTGTGTTTTCCCAAAGTTAATGGAAAAGCCGCTCTCTGGAAAATGGAAAAAAGAATTAGACCCGACACACATTCAGCAACCCTAATACTGTATTTTTGAGGCATGTAGCCAGTGCCAGTTCAAATGACAAAACCAAATTACTGTTGTCATTTTATTAAGGGTATCCGCTGTGCAAGGAGCTAACTCAAATGTGCAAAACTGTATAAAAGCCATGCACAGTGTTTTTAACTTCCAGAGAGGAGGAAAAGCCTGGGGTATGATGCTTCATTTTCCTTTAGTCTCTGACTGCAGGTCTTGCCCAAGGTCACACTTTGGTAAATGTGCACCCGGTACTCTTGCAGAATTATAAATGATACAGAATGGAGGCCACTGTTCACTGAATTTCTATTTCGGTAACAGAATATGCTGCCACTGACTCAAACGGATTTCTTTATTACAGGAGAGAAATTAATCATAATCTGGCTTTTCAGGTTTGAATAGGCAGGTAGTTAAGCTGTAAACGGATTGTGTAAAACCAAAAGATCAATGTGTAGCATAGGAGTTAATGAAGATTCTCTCATTTTCATTAGATGAAATGACCTCATCCCAGGTCTTGAGAAAAAGAAATAATTTTGAGTGAAATATCTGCAGCTTTTGTAATAACCTATGTTCTAAACAGGCCTTTAAAAAGTTTTCTTATTTTTAAATTCCTTCATTAAATGTGCATGGCCCTTTACTAATCTATGCACGTACCTTCCTACATTGCACTAGAAAACCAAATGAATAGTCTGACTGGTTGTTCTTTGCAACACAGTGGCTTATGCATGCGGTGTGCCAATAACATTTCTTGTTGCTCATAACCAATCAGAATCCCAATCTCATTTCCAACTCTCTTCTGTAGAAAAGACATTTGGAAGCTGATTGGGTGCTATGAGCAACAAGGCCCACAATTCTTATGTTTCTAAGTCCCAGCTAGTAGCTTACATTCCAAATTTTCGAGCAAAAAAAAAACTCTGAGGTTAGCGTAAAGCAGAACTTTACCCATAACAACTTGATCAAAAATAATGAAAAAAATAATGTTCTTTAGCAAGGAACACACATTATTATGCAACCAAAATTAGCGTGTGCTGTAAATATAATCCAGCATTGTTCCGGTTTCTTCTTGCTGGAGGCTGCCATTTTGCTGAAGCTCAGAGCCCCTGAAAAGAAGGAAATTATAAAGTGGAACTAAACCCACCAATTTAATGGTTTAAAAAAAAAACAGTTACATTCCTGGAATGCCGAGTTTGCTAACTGTCACATTTGCTTGTGTCCTCAACCAAACTGCCAAAACATCAAATGGCCGTGTCAAAACTGATCACATGTGCAGCACCATGGCAGTTACAAATCAAACACAAGCAGATTGCCTGGCTGTAATGGATAGGAGGGTTTAATTCCGCTTTAATCCTGTCAGCAGATCGGCAGTGCCTAAAAATGTCTAAAACTGGGAGCAACTGAGCATGTGCAGAGCACGGTGAGACAGTGTATTACTGGATTATACACTGTATAGAACACTCATTTTTAATTTTTTTTAATGTGAAAAAAAGAAAAAATTCAATATTTTTTACTCTCTGCTATAAAACATATCCAATAAAAACATCCCAATAAGTGTTTACCGATTGGTTTGCATGAAAGTTATAGCGCCTATAAAACTATGGTATATATTATATATACACACACACTGGAATTGAAATGTTTTTTTATATACTATTAATGGCAGCGATTAGTGACTTACGTATAATGGGACTGCGATATTGCGGCAGTCAATCTGAAACTGACGCTGGGGGGAACTGATTAACTGCCACTGACACCAATACAGTGATCAGTGCTAATACTATACACTGACACTGTACTAAAGACCCTGTCTGGGAAGAGGTTGACATCTGGGGCAATCAAAGGGTTCGATGGGTGCCTATTTGTAAAGTGCTTACCATGTTGTGCTTTTACTAAGGGATGTGCCAGTTTTTACTCCCAGCTTTGCAGGGAAACAAAAACCGGCACATCACCGCTGTCAGAAGAGAGCTATGTGTTGTTTACAAGTCTGCCTGAAAAACTAACAAGAGGACCTGTTCAGACCCTATGTATAAAAGGGTCCTTAAGAGCACACATATTCACCCTGTTTTGGTTTTTTAATCGTTCTACATCCTCTAGTGCAGTGGTTCTCAACCTCACTAGTGCCGTGACCCCTTGATAAAATTTCCCAAGTTGTGGAGACCCCCAACTGTAAAATTATTTTCATAGCGTGGGTTGTCAGCACCCAAGGCAAGGCAAGTCATTTGCGCCCCTAACCAATGGACATTTAGCACTCCCTGAGTCCCTAACACTCATACAGTATTAAAACCCCTTATGGTACATTTTAGGATGTACCACTCTTTCTCTTTGTTCTCCTTTCTTTCCCTTTTATCTCTCTCTATCCTAATTTCTTGTTTTTTTCCCCCCATCCCTCTTTCTAGCCATCTTTCTTGTTCTTTCTCTTATTCTTTCTCTCCTTTTTCTTTGTTCCTCCCCCTCTTTTCCTCTCCCTTCCGTGTATTCTCTATTTTTATTCCTTCTTTTACTCCTTGGTGGGGGGGTGAGGGGAATGGGACAAGTGGCAGTGTTTGTGGGGAGTTCTGATCAGCCAACTTAGGTGCTCTTGATCAAGGTCATCTGCTGATCTGATAACTGTAGTGGGGACCTTTAATGGCAACTATAATCCCAGGTAGTGTTACTCAATGTGTCTCCGACTTTGTGGTGTCTTGTAGCAGTGACACCTATGCCGAAATCAGAAGCTAGGGTCTCCTCCAGCCCCTCCCACTTCACATTCCTCACCAGTCAGCTGACCTCTAGTCTCTGCCCCCCAGTCATGCTGTGAACTGAATGGGCAGCTGTGAAGAGACTGAGTGGGCAGCTGGGGGCTCCAGGGACAGCCCTGCTGGGTGGCTGCAAAAAGGCTGGGAGAGCGGTGCAGGCTTTAGCAACAGCCAAGGATTTGGTGACCCCTGGCAAATCATCATTTGACCCCCAGGTTGAGAACCACTGCTCTAGTGCAACCAACTCTCGCTGCAGACCCAGAAGAGCGAAATCATGTATCTGTACGCGATTTCGCGCAGGGGAGTCGCTGCCCCTCAGTATATGTACGTGGGGCGCTCGGCAAGAGGTTAAGGACTTTGTGAAAATGAGGCGCTCTATAAATAAATTAAAAAATATAGTAATCCTAGGCATGCTGTGAATATGCTTCAGTCATCATCCCACAGCCATTTGGCCACTATAATCATAAAAACTCATTGTCATCTTGATAGCCAGGTCCGACTCATTGTTACAACCTATTTACAGTACCTTTTTTTTCCGATCAAAAGAGTGGTGTACATTAATGTACACATAACATCAGGTAAAGCTCCTCCCTAGTACAAAAAGACAACCATCATCACAGGGGGATCGGAGGTCTCAGGGCACCATTGCAGTGTTGGATTACCAGTCCCCTGCACCAGAACTGGTGGCATTGAGGGTCCTGGGTGGGTGATCAGCCAAGTATATCTGCAAGGTAAGGGAATACTATCAGGATGAGTTAAAGCACTGATGTCCAATCTGTGGCCCAAGAGCTGCATGTGGCCCTTCATATATGTGCGGCCCTCAGACCTCAGCAGTCTTTAGTGGGAACATGGATTAGGGTAATCGCTTTCATCTCTACTAGTGTCATGTAACATCTTCCCAGTTTCGTATTGTCTTCTGCAGCATGTCAACACCATCTGACCCTCATTTCCTCTAATAGGTCTGCAGTTTCTGACAGTCAACACAAGCATTACACATATTGAACATTATGTGTGGGCTCTTTGGAGATGGTAGGAGCCGCATTTGAAGCTCCCCTCTAGATCATAAGTTGACAACCACTGGGTTAGAGAGCAGTGGAAAAGAAAATTGTATTTGGGGCTTTAAAGCAACATCCAAAGTAAAAAACAAAAAATCTTATTACTCCTTAATCAGCTCTAATTAACGCTCTCATTTTCTCTACTATTATTTTTTTATGTATACATATAGATAGATATGTTATCTCTATGTATCTAGATAGATATATCTACAGATATCTATTTTTTTTTCTTACTTATTTTTTTTTTCGGGAATTTTTCCTTTATATAGCCAAATAAAAAACAAAAAAACAATAAAAAAAAAAAAAAAAAAAAAAAACCCCAGTGGTGATTAACCACTTCCATACCAGGCACTTTCCCCCCTTCCTGCGCTGTCGCATTTTGAATGACAATTGCGCGGTCATGCAACACTGTACCTAAACTAAATTTTTATCATTTTCTTCCCACAAATAGAGCTTTCTTTTGGTGGCATTTGATCACCTCTGCGGTTTTTAATTTTTGCGCTATAAATGAAAAAAGACCGACAATTAAAAAAAAAAAAAAACTGATATAGGCACTGATGAGGAGCTACTGACAGGCATTACTGAGTGGCACTTTGATGGGGCACTGACAGGCATTACTGATGGGGCACTGACTGGCACTTTTTTGGGCACTGACAGGCGTTTATTATGGGGACAGGCTGGCAGGTGTTGGGCACCTTTTGATGGGGGCTGTGCTGATTATCAGCACAGATCCCCCCTCTGACAGGGATAGCCGCCGATCGGCTCTCCCTATCAATGTGAACCAAGGAAAGCCGTTTACCAGCACTTCCTAGTTCACGCCATGATCAGCTGTGATTGGTCACATCTGATCACGTGGTAAGAAGCCTCTGTCAAGAGGCTTCATACCACAATGGGAGTTGCGGTGTGAGACTGACACACAGCACCTCCGATCACCGCACTGCGCGCCAGCTGTGTTATCCTGATTACATCAGGTCAGGATATCACATCCACTTTGCCGCTGTCATTCTGCTATATGGCGGGTGGCAAGTGGTTAAATACCACCAAAAGAAAGCTCTAATTGTTAAAAAAAATAATAAATAAAAATGTTAATTTGCGTACAGTGTTGCATGACCAAGTAATTGCCAGTTAAAGTAGCACAGTGCTGAAAAGCAAAAAATGCCCCGGTCATGAAGGAGATAAAACGTTTCTGGGGGTCAAGTGGTTAAAGTGGAACTGCACTGCACCTGAGCACCACAAACCAAAAATGACAATTAAATTGTTAATATTCAAAGCAAACTCCCCCATCCATCTGCCCTTAGCTCATTTGCCTAGGCCTGGAAACCAGGCAGAAATAAGTATAAAACAAGTAAATACGATATACTTTCCTATCTATTTACTAATGCTAGCAGCATACAGATTTAAAATAGTCCCTTGTTCGTTGAGAACGTTAAAGTGTTACTTAAGGCAAAATCTTTTTTTAATTAAAACAACAAAACATGTTTATACTTACCTGCTCTGTGCAGGGGTATTGCTAAGAGCGGCCCCGATCCTCTTCTTGGGTCCTCGGCTGCGATCTCAGCTTCTCCTCTTGTTCTTGGGACTATCATAACCAGCCTCTGGCTATGGGGAGCGCTCCGGACCTGTGTGTCTACGGTGCCTCGCTCCATAGGACTTACACAGCAGAACTTAGGCCCGCCCCTACTTCCTCCTCACTGCATTTGATTGACAGCAGCAAGAGCCAACAACTCCTGCTGCTGCTCGAATGCTGGGTAAAGAGGAAAAGAGGGGAGAATAGGGAGATGATTTCTTCCCTCCTCTCTTCCCCTTCACGGGGGGGGGGTCACAGGGAGACTGAAAACATTTTTTACCTTAAAAGGGTTGTAAAGGTAAAAGTTTTTTCACCTTAATGCATTAAGGCGAAAAAACATCCGACAATACCGGCCCCCCCGTTTTACTTACCAGACCCCTCGAAAGTCCCACGCTCGCCCCGGACGTCCTCTTCGCCGCTCAGCCTAGCCGTTGATTGGTTACAGTGGATGGATTGAAAGCAGCGCAGCCATTGGCTCGTTTACACTTATTTTAAATGTGAGTACCTTGTTTGATTTTGCTGTTACCAATAAATCTTCTAAAATACTAAACTATCAAGCATCCCTCCTGTTCCTCTCCCTACATCTTCCCACGCCCACTTACGAGGCTTACTTGGTATAGCCGTGTTTGTCAAGAAAGGGGACTCTGATTGCAGACACAGATACATATCAGCAGATCCAGAGACGCCAGACTGGGAGATGCCAGACATCTAGATCCACAGGGAATATACTGGTCACCCATAAAGATATACTTATATGCTGTTACCTTACAGCAGTAAGGTAAGGGGACACCTATACACCACGTTGCACTGAAGACAGGAAGTCACCAGTTATTTTCACTCCATTTAAGAGAGTGGTCACCAGCACTTTACATGATTCTTTGGCACCGAAGATATACAGTCACCATTTACCTTGCACTTTATATAAAAGACTACCACATATATATTAGCACTTTGGTTCACTTGTTTACATTGTATGAAAAGAAGATTCCATTCCGCATGTATACACTATTTAAATGAATTTTTTGTGATGCTTGAAATGATTAGTACTTTCACCCGAGAAGAATTAGGGCAGTATGTGATATCTTTCCTTACTGTAGGCCTTTAGCTTCTATCAACAATTAAGGACACCTATTGTTGATTCGCTACAAGCATCGCCTCTACGTGTATTTGGCATTTTGCACTTGGTCACTTTATTTTGCACATTTGCACTATTTTACCGTATTGTTTTATTGATTACAGCGCAGAACTACTTTTTATTCCACATTTCAAGTACTGGAATGCTTCAAAAACACATATGCAGAAATGCATCTGGAATGCAGAAATTGTGGTGCGAACAGACCCTTTTAGAGCCTGTACACATGATCTGAAAATCAGACAGATCATCCGTTTTTTTGCATGCTAGTCGCATATCAAAAATAGAGAGGAGGTTACTAAAGTTACGAAAATTCTTATATGACAGAATTTTTAAAAAAAGCGGAAGTGATGTTCTGTGTTGTGGTGTCTTTCTATTGCATTTTCGGACGACAACTGTACTGATTAAATGAAAATCTTACAAACTGATATCATACGAGAACATTTTTTGTGTTTGTCCGATCGGATAGTATCGACTCTCGAAACCTCTGTACCAACTATCTGATTATCGTACAATCACTTCGAAAGCGGTATTTTTCGTCCGATTTACGGATCGTGTATACGGTCCATCAGTCACATTTTACATTCACACTTCACAAAGCTGCAGAAATACTGTAATACTTTGAGGTATCCATACAACATTCTTGTATTAGAGTTTATGTAAAGGCTTCTTCAATGCCTGAAACAAAGCCGTACTGAACGTGACACTTTTAAATATTTGCTTTTTGCCCACTAATGTTGTTAATCCAGCACAAGAATTGGACAAATATACTAAGCATGAGATTTACCTGATGAACACATGCTGGTTTCCTCCTCATAATTACACACTTCGAACAATACAAGACACCTTTAGTAACACATATGGTTCAGGCTCTATCTGGCACATTTACCAGAGAGATAGTAAATAAAATTTATCAAATAAGAATTTTACAAATTCAAACGATATCTTTTCTAATACATAAACAGTACCTTACTGTCGAGGACAAAACACCTGTAGAAACGTAATTGCAAAATTAAAAATTGTTTTTTACCATCAGGAAATCAGTTTAGTCGGTCAACTGTCACACTGCAGCAACATTATTCTTTTGTGACCAGGGTTCAAAAGTTGTTTCAGGAACAAAAGTTTTCAGGGAGTCAGTAAAGTTGCTTAAAGTGGTTGTAAAGTCTTGTTTAAAAAATAAAATAACAAACATGTTATACTTACTTGCTCTGTGCAGTTGGTTTTACCCAGATCCTCTTCTTGGGTCCCTCTTTGCTGCTCCTGGCTCCTCCCTCCTATCAAGTGCCCCCAAAGTCAGCAGCTTCCTATGGGGGCACTGGAGGCGAGTCACAGCTCCATGTGTCCATTCAGACACGGAGCCCCGACCCGGCCCACTCCGTCTAGTTTGGGAGACTGACAGCCGTGGGAGTCAATGGCGCCGCTGCTGTGTCTCAGCCAGTCAGAAGTGTCCCGGACGGCTTGGATATTTGTGGACATCGCTGGAGAGAAATGTGGCTCAGGTATTAGGTGTGCTGGGGAGGATACTACACACAGAAAATTTTTTTTATCTTAATGCATATAATGCATCAAGGTAAAAAAAAAACCTTCTGCCTTTACAGTAAAGTGTGACTAAACCAAGGAACCAAAATATAAAATATACAGCTTGCTGGTCCTTAGGTGGCTACATTAGTTTTTTTAGTTTTTTCAGGCTAAGTATGTGTTTTGCAGCTAGAGATAAATATATATTGATCCTATTCGTATTCCAGTGTCATTTTTACATCTAGTCTTTGTGATTTCAAACATTCAATCTTACCAGTATTCAGAGCTGTCTTGTGAGATACAAACACCCCCCCCCCTTTATGTAACATAGAAGGAGGGGTTTGTGGTTCAAATCAGAAGAGCAGCCCAGGGTGATAATGCTGCTTCTCCAGCAATACAGTATTGTGAGCAAGTGTTGTGACCACAGGACAGGAAGTCTGTTATTGGCAGGATCAGCAAATAAAAATAAGAAAATAATGCAACAACTAAACCTAAGTGGTATAGCTGCAATATATTTCATACTGGTATGGGTTCTGATACACTTTAACCACTCCTGGGCAATTTTAACATTTCTCATATACACATTAATCAATTGTCCTATATTAGCGGCCGCTCTGTGCAGAATTACCGGCGAGCTCCGCAGGCACGCCACCTCTGCTGTGATTATTCGCAGCAGAAGCCGGAGGTCATCCATTGGCCGATCCGACCAATGGATGACCTCCGGCACCCGCTGATTGGCGAGGAGACACACTGGACAGAGCTCTGCATGTGTAAACAATGCAGAGCTCCGTCCTATCAGCAGGGATGTGCTGGATTTTGTTTCCCTGCAATGCCTTAGTTAAAAGTAGCACAAAGTACATACAAAAACACTGGTTAGGCACACATTTTACCCTCTGTTCACCCTAAAATGTTTAACCCCTTCCCAGCCAGTGTCATTAATACAGTGACATTTTTAGCACTGATCGCTGTTTTCATGCCACTGGTTCCCAGAAAGTCTCAGTTCGTGTCAGACTGTCTACCGCAATATCGAAGTCCCTGATTGACAGTAATTCTTTTTTTTTTTCTTTTTTAATACTAATAAATATTCCAGTATATATATCCCATAGTTTGTAGATGCTATAACTTTTGCGCAAATCAATACACGCTTATTGGGATTTTTTAAACCAAACGTATGTAGAATACATATTGGCCTAAATGTATGAAGAAATAAGTAAAAAATATAGTTTTTTTTCCCAAAATTGTCAGTCTTTTTTGTTTATAGCGCAAAAAAAAAAAAAAAATTTGGTGCTCGAATACCACCCAAAAAAAAGCTCTTTTTGTTGGAAAAATGACACAATGTAATTCATTGCATGACCACACAATTATCAGTAAGGGCTAGTTTACACTTGCTTCAAAAGAAGGCTTTGGACAGGCTTTGTTAAACCTCTCTTAGCGCCAGTCAAAGCTCCTGTCACTAAATAAAATTGTTCGCTTACAGTCCTTTTTACACCTTGTGTTTGCTTTCCTTCGGCTTTGCTTCAAAAATTATACCCCATGTAGCTTTAGTGGTGCTTCAAAGTCTTCATCGAGCTCTATGACAAAGCTCATTTGAAGCTTGCTTGAAGCACCTGCGGCTTTTGAGAGGCTTTAATTCAGCTTTAGCTTCGCTTTGGAGAAATTGCAGGTGTGAGATATCAACACACACAAGCCATCTGCCAAGCTTCAACAAAGCTTCAAAAGAGCACCACCGAAGCTTCATCAAAGTACCACCTAAGCCTCATGGAAGCACCACCGAAGCATCAAAAACACATCATAAAAGCTTGTTGAAGCAGTAGGAGCTTTAATGTGTGTTGAAGCCAGAGTGTAAATGAGCCCTTAAGGCAGAATAGAGGGTTGATTTAGGTATGGGCCCACTTTAATTTGTACACACCCGCTCTGAGGAAGTACCAATATTTCAATTACATTATATTTCAATTTGATAAAAGATTTAAATTCTTTGGTTCTGTCATTTTTTCTTTATACTTTTTCCTTTCAGAACTCTGAAATGCGTGCAGATTGGCACATTTAAATAATGTCCCCAACTTGGAGCAGATGAAAAGAATTGCGTCACCTAATCACTGTACCATGCCCTTACAACCATGCCTATTTTCAGCATGTCTGGTCTAGTGCTTGTATTCCAATCCTTTAGCTGATGGATACTGAATTATTCTGTCTCTCTAAAGCCTTATTCCCTGTAATGAATCAAACTTCTTAACCAAGAATTGAATTTGTTGAGTAGGTTCCAGCTTGCTTATTCCCAATTTATTATCTAGCCATCCCTCTTTGAAACTTAAATAGTGATTGATAGATTTTGATTTAGACTCTGAGCTAATTTTTCAATAATCTATCCCAAGAGAGCAAAATGATGTCTATACCAAAGTGATAAGGAAAAAAAAGCTGGATGAAGATATACAACTGGATATTTGTAGGGATATTTTATTAACACAGGAAAGGAAAGTAACATAACAGAATTTATAGAATTTCTACTAAAGGAAGCTGTAATTATAAGTTATAGGAACATAAAATACCGACTAATATTTATAGATTTGACAAAATTTCAGTGAGATGGTGGATTTTTGATGGAACGATAACTTTAAAGCAGTTAGTCAACTAGAAAGAAAGCTGTAGCTTGGGCTGCTTTCACTCTGATCCGTTTTTCTTCTGTTTTTGTGTTTAAAAAAAAAAAAAAAAAAAAAAAGCATAAGAAAAACATGGGACCATGTAATCTTATGGAACTCCTCACACTGATCCGTTGCGGGTCTGCTGCATTTAGTAAAATCCTGCTTGCCTCACTTTTGAGTCACGTCCTGTGAAAAATTCACCATAAATGCGACGTGTGTTTACTGCATTTTTGCTATGGATCAGTGTGAAAGTGCCCTTGATATTGCAGCAGTGACACAAAAATGATTTTCAGGTTTTGATATTCTGTGAAGCACCAGGAAGTCACAGCTGGCTTTCCACATGCAATATGGTGGTGCCGGGGACCCGAAGGCTGGCAAAGAACCAACCTATGCTAAAGATAGAGCTGAAATTTAAAGAAAAATTCAAGAAGATAAATATGTTTCCCATGTAGTGGGGATTTGCCCGCACTGCATGTGTAACTGCTCTTTTATGTCTGGGGTTGAGGAGACCGGAGATATACTTACCTAATTGGCCGATCCTCCAAGTGCAAGACCGGTCTCTCCCGCACCTACCCCCGCATGCTGGCAGCCGCGCACATGGACTGTTCCTAACGTCATCACACCCATAGACCGGATATGGACACAAGGATGACAGGAAAAGTCCACCGCTGGACATGGGGGTTCGCCGTTTTCCAGAGGATTAAAGGATCAGGTAAGTATAGTAAGTGTGCCCCTGGACAAAATAAACAAACAATTTTTCAATTTCCTGGAGTTCTGCTTTAAAGGAGAAGTCCAGCTAAAAACTTGTTTGGCTGGGCTTCTCCTATGGATCACAGGAGTGCAATTCGTTCTGCACGCCTGTGACCCATTTTCAGCAGAGAGCGGGCTGAACTCCGCTCTCTGCTGGCGTCACGGATATCAGTCCAGGCAGCGCCGTTATCCCGACAAAGTCTGGATCCGCCAGGTGCCTGGACTGACACCCGTCTCAGCGAGCCGCTGAGAGTCTGAGATGGCCCGCTCCACCCCCTCCACAGCCCAGCGCTCCAATGAGCGTGGAGGAAGATGAGCAGAGAGCTGTGACTGACAGTCTGAAGCTCTCTGCTCAAGGAGCTATGAAAACCGAGTGATCTGTGTAGAGGCGCCAGGGGACAGGGGCAGCATCTGACCGATGCTGCATCCACCTCGGTAAGTATGAATATGAAAAAAAAAAAAAGAAAAGAAACCCATACCTGTCTTTTAAAAGATAGATCTGTTATCTTATCTTAGCCAAAAATAAAGATCAGTTTAAAGACACAAATGTACATGAAAAAAAAAAGAAAAGAAAAACTAGGGGTTGTCACATGCTGTGGTACCCGTTGGGCCACACTAAGCTTGCTGCTGGAAAAGCATTGGCACACACTGATGAAGGATAAGACAATTGAATGAATTTTAGATCCCAAGCTATCCTTGTGGTTAGAAAGGCTCCAACCCTAGCAGATCTGCTTGTTCACAGTAGATATGCCCCTAGTTCTCCTAGTTCTATAACTAGAAGATCACCTAATGGTATGTTTCGGTGCGGAAATTGTGCAAGTTTGTACACAAGATGGAGGTCTTCTGGGACTCAGCTCATGAAAAATGTTTTACTATCCTGTCCTTCCTTAACTTTTTTGAAATGGGTGGTCTATATGGATTTATTGTTCTTGCCCAAAAATTTACATGGGAAAAAAGGGATCTGAGAAGAAGGATAGGAAAGCATGTTCCTAGCACCTCCGCTCAAGGAGACGATTACAGCAACATATAGCCATACAATTTAAGGCATTCCATAATTCATCACCAAGACACTTGTATTTTTGGATTGTAATCAACTTACTATGCCTGGTAGACGGGAAGACAGGGATTAAACTTTGCTTCAAAAAGAGGCAAAATGGATCTTTGATCTAAATTCTTTGTCTCCCCTGGGTTTAAATAATTAACTCTCCCTTCAACCTTTCTGTAATTATTAAATGCCTCGCAGGATGGAATGTATTATTATCGTCCATATGCAAGGGTGTTGGGTGGATCATTCAAGCTAGCATTCAAGATTATTTCTTGTTCACTCTTATAAGTTCCGATATTTGGGTTCTTTCCACAAGTGCAGCGATTTCACTTTTTATTGATATATTACTTAATATATATATATATATAAATATATATATATATATATATATATATATATATATATATATATATATATATATATATATATATATATATATATATATATATATATATATATATATATATTAGTGTGTGTGAATTTGACTGGATGGTCAATAAGGTAGCTGTTATTTTAAATGGACATATACTATTGAAGATGGAAACGATAGATGTAGCCCATAGGTAACAGCTTCCATTTATGTCCTGAAGATGTTCCAAGACTGTGGAACGAAACGCGTTGATATCACAGGGCACATATCCCTGCCTCCTACGTCCTCCTCCTTGCTCGGCTGGAATATACGCCAGTTTGAACCGGCAATCGCAGGCACCGGATGCAAGGAGAAAACTGACTAATCCAATAAAAGCAGCATTCAGCCTGGGCAGTTCAGCAGTACTGGGTTCAGGAGTGGAACACAAGAGGAGTTCCTGTCCAGCTCATTGGGTAACTCGTAGGAGACACTAAACCATTGAGTTGAGCCAACAAGCTCTGCATATTGCCGCAATATCACCCAGCAGTTTTGAACTGACACGCACAGCCAATGATTTAGCGCAATAGAAGCTTTACTTGTGTTGGCAGAACTTGTGCTTATTATCATCTGTGATGGTCAACAGAAGTACACACTGGCTCAGGCACAGGTATACCTTTGGATGGGACATTTAACTTTGCAGCATGGAAATTTGGCTACTTAATGCACAACCTGGTCACTTTTTATTATATTTGATGTATCTTGGGACTTGCTCCATACTAACAAAATAAACAGGCTGCTCACACTCTTTGTGGGGTCAATGAGTGGATTCATTAGATCTCCAGTGAACTGGGTTTAGCTTTTCGTTGACCACATAACAATAACATTTGATCTGGACCATACTCCTTCTGGATACATAGATCATGTATGATACACACTGATGGTCTTTTACTTCATTTAGTTCATTATAGATCTCACCTTTCCATTGCTCAGACTCCTACTGGGATATATACACTGGATATAAAAAGTCTACACACCTGTTACATTGTTAGGTTCTGTGGTGTAAAAAAATGAGACAAAGAAATAGTTTCAGAACTGTTTACATCTATAAACTGTACAACTCAATTGGAGAACAAACTGAAATCTTTTAGGGGAGAGGGTAAAAACTAAAATAAGGTGGTTGCATAAGTGTTCAAAACCCTCTTATAATTG
This sequence comes from Lithobates clamitans, assembly GCA_037952925.1. NCBI lineage: Eukaryota > Metazoa > Chordata > Amphibia > Anura > Ranidae > Lithobates > Lithobates clamitans. Next base: position 2,691,163 of record JBBGZY010000016.1, on the reverse strand, counting down.
GTGATGTAGAAGCTGTGTTTCGAATTAAGCTATCACATTCATGTTAAATAGGAGTCAGTACACACCTGCCATCATGTAAAAGTGCCTCTAATTAACCCCAAATAGTTCAGCTGTTCTAGTAGGTCTTTCTTTACATTTTCATAGTCGCATCCAGCAAAAGCCATGGTTCACAGAGAGATCTCATTATTAAAAGGTATCAGTCAGGAGAAGGATACAAAAGAATTTCCAAGGCATTCGATATATCATGGAACACAGTGAAGACAGTCATCATCAAGTGGAGAAAATGTGGCACAACAGTGACACCTGGACGTCCCTCCAAAATTGATGAAAAGACAAGAAAACTGGTCAGGAAGGCTGCCAAGAGGCCTACAGCAACATTAAAGTAGCTGCAGGAACATCTGGCAAGTAATGGCTGTGTGATACATGTGACAACAATCTCCTGTATTCTTCATATGTCTGGGCTATGGGGTAGAATGGCAAGACAGAAGCCTTTTCTTAGAAAGAAAAACACCCAAGCCCGGTTAAATTTTGAAAAACACCTCTGAAGTCTCCCAAAAGTGTAAACTTGAGGTCTATGGACCTCAACTCGCATCAAAGTAGGACCAGGAGTAGTACAGGGACTATTTTGAAGTCGCATAGATATGAATGTGTTGTGTAAAATATTGTAATTATGAATATATTCACTTAAAAGGATCCCATGTTTGGATTTGCAATGAAGGGAGGCCAACCCACAATCAATACTTAACTTCCCGGGAAAAGGTCAAGTTAATCTCCTGCTCAAAATAGTCACAAGGATTTGCATTAAAGGGGTCTGACTTATGCAAAGTATAGGGATTGGAGATGTAGCCAGTCCTTAACCAAAAATAGGGAAGCCCAGTAATAAGAGCCATGCCATGCCAACCAATGGGGCATTAGCCTGTAATGATATACAGACTAGATGGGAGGGAAACACACACTATGGCAGAGCAGTCACGTGAATGGAACCTCTATGGGAATGGTAAATATGGGAAATCTCCCTTGTACTTTTATCTAAATATGTATTTTATGTCCTACTGTTTGTAGATTGTTTTAAGGAATAAAACTGTACAAATAGATACATTGTGTGTATTAGTCTAGGCCTACTTTACTATATACCAATACATTTTTGTTATTGTTTTAAAGCTTTCACTCATGGTCAAAGAACTCTCATTTAACCCAAATCATATCTGAGAGATATTAAATCTCAAATATAGTAAACGGGTAACAAATGGTACTCATTGGAAATCATGGGGTATGACTTGTGCGACTTTGCAGTCCCAAGTCGCACAAGTGTGAAAGGGGCCTAGTGTTTCACAAGTGTGAAAGCTGGTGTCATTTTCCACACTTCTTTCTTTATATAGCACGGTTTTCTGTGGTGACACCTACCAAGATAGTGTGGTCATAGCACCCAAATCAGTACATATGTACTCCCCCAAACAATTGCTTTCTTAGAATAAAAGATAAAGGTTCCTCATAAGGAAGGGATGCACAGAAGGGCAAATACAGTAAAAAAAGATTTTTCACTTAAAGTGTACTGAGTACAGTAGCAGACTCTATTTCATCCCCTTTGTTCTCCCCCTATTGCTTGCAACAAAACGGATTCCAGATGGAAGTGGGAGGGGTTTTAATTTTCCAGGGGTCATAATCAGACATGAAATATGAACAAAGCATATCCCTAGTGTGTACTGGTCTCAATTAAGAGCACCAAGTGTCATTTCTGTCCGCTTCTTCATTCCTCTACGACCAACATGAGTAACTTCTGACAAGTTTCCCTGACACCAAGAGAAAAATGGCGACGGGAGGGACCTCCAGCTAATTGACAGCCTCAGCTGTTCCTGTGTGCTGTGTGGAGGGGGGGGGGTATTTTCCCTCCAATCAGCTCTCCACACTGAGCTCTGCAGAGTTTAATTTTAGCTCTCCACTCCCTTTTTCTGACAGCTCAGACAAGCTTATATATTCTGGACTTAACACGGATGTAGAGAAGAGAAGACTGCAGATAAATGGGTACAACTTATATAGGAACATTTGCGTAATCTCTGTGCATCACCTGAAGCCAGTCACTTCAGTGGGTATATGCAAGGGCTTACAACCACTGTAAGTCTTTAAAATGCACAGGAAAAAATGTCAGCTGAAATGCATGAGCTTTTTTCAGATTAGCTTTATCATTCCGTCACACTGCCAATAAACAAAGAACATTTTTTGACAATAACCCTTTGTTATTGCCTACAAAAGGATGTCAATAAAATGAAAGAGTTCAGATTCCAGACAGATCTGTTTTTGACATAGCCCTAAGGACTGGTTTACCAAATGTACAAAAGAAAAATTGGCTTCCTTGAAGATATAAAAAAAAGTCGATACATTCTCTCTATAGGTTCAGATGTAAAATTCTTTAATCAAGGCTTGTAGATTTGTAATTATGGTATGTCAGCTACATTTAAACAAGAGTGTTAAAAGATTGTTAAAGTTAAACTAACACAATTGCAATGCGAATTGTCTTAGTCTCATTCTAATCTACTGGTGTCACTTTCATTTAGCCGGAAGGAAACAACGGGACGGTGTCAGCACTGTTTTTGCATGGCCCCAGCACTCTTTATTCACTTTAAATTGAAAGCCATTATTAGTTTGAAATGGAAATAAAAAGACATATTTAGGGATGTTTTATGTAATTAAAGACTTAACCTTATGGAACACCACAATAAAATGGTCAACATTCAACATATGCTTCTTGAGAGAAGATCTGAAAAAAGTGAATAGTTAAAGTGATAATAAAAAGTCAATTTTTTTTTAAAGATATTCTACATGCTTAAAGAAATAATTTACAATGGATGCTACTCCTTCCTGCTGTAAAGCTTTTATTTCCTGACACATTAGTAGGAGCTCCGATGCCTGCCCTGATATCCAGATCCAGGATGGCTTCTTTCTCTTGCAGGGTCCTATAGAGCCTGCCTTGTGTGACTGGGTTTAGACCTGAATGGACGTGGTGCGCTAGTACGATTGTTTACATCCATACAAAAGCATAGAAATGAAAATTAGTTTAGCAAACCACTCCCCTGCTCCTTCAAGCTAATTGATGGACAGCTCCTGGAGATTGCACTGTCCCTTTTTGTGAAGTACTCAGTACTACTCTCCCTGAAAGGAAGTTCAGAGGAGCGCCAATGAGAGAGCTGGAGCCGCCCGCAATGAGGATTACAAAACATTGCCTTGTTAAATGCAATACATTCACTTAAAGTGTTACTAAACCCACAACAGTAAAATCAGTCTGTATATGCAGTAAAGCATGCTTGCTATACTCACTGTGGAACCTAAGGGGTTAATCCCCTGTACTGTGTATAAAGGACGTTTCATCCTGTCTCTCTGATCCTCCTCTTCTTCTACTGCCTCCAAAAAATAACATGATATTTTACAGAACCAGGGGACGGGCTGCACATGCTCAGTTTGGAGTGTATTGCTAGAGTGTTTTTTTTTTTCTTGGGAGAGTGCATGTGATCAGCACAGGGCCAATCAGCACTGTCCAGACAGAAGATCAGGGGAGAATGAAAACTCCAACTACAAGCTTTACTAGGAACCGATATAAGTCACAGGCTGCTATATGCTGCTAATCAGAAAAGGTATATATCCATTTATATTTACTAAAATAATTTCATGTCCAACGTCTGGGAGACCAGATCTAGTGAATGCAGGTTCTAGGTTTAGTAACACGAACTTAAACTTTAACCACTTGCCGCCCACCATATAGCAGAATGACGGCTGCAAAGTGGTTTCAACACCCTGACTGGGCGTCATATGACGTCCTCAGGATATTAAGCCGCTGCGCGCCCCCGGGGGCGCGCACCACGGTAATCGTTGTTGCGGTGTGTCAGTCTGACACACCGCAGCTCTGATCTAGGTAAAGAGTTTCTGACAGAGACTCTTTACCACGTGATCAGCCATGTCCAATCACGGCTGATCACGATGTAAATGGGAAGAGCCAGTGATCGGCTTTTCCTCACTCGCGTCTGACAAGGGAGCCGATGGGCTGCTCTCCTGACAAGGGAGGTCTGTGCTGATTGTTTATCAGCACAGCCCCCCTCGGATCCTACTCAGGACCACAATCATGCCGCCCAGGACCACACCAAGATGGCCATCCACACTGGACCACCAGGTATGCCCCCCCTAGACCCCCAGGGAAATACTAATTTGTGCCCAGGCAGCTGCCAATCAATGCCCAGGCAGCTGCCAATCAGTGCCCACTCACAATGCCTACCACTGCCAGTGCCACCTGGAATGCCTATCAGTGCCTCGTATCAGTGCCTCGTATCAGTGCCCAGCAGTGCCGCCTATCAGTGCCCAGCAGTGCCGCCTATCAGTGCCCAGCAGTGCCGCCTATCAGTGCCCAGCAGTGCCGCCTATCAGTGCCCAGCAGTGCCGCCTATCAGTGCCACCCATGAGAACCCATCTTTGCAGCCTTTCAGTGCCCATCAGTGTCGCCTATCAGTGCCCATCAGTGCCACCCATGATTGCCCATCAGTGCTGCCTATCAATGCATATCAGTGCCACCCAGTGCCGCCTACCAGTGCCGCATATCAGTGCCCGTCGTATTTTTTCGGTCTTTTTTTTATTTGTTTAGCAAAAAATAAAAACCGCAGAGGTGATCAAATACCACCAAAAGAAAGCTCTATTTGTGGGAACAAAATGATAAAAATTTAGTTTGGGTACAGTGTTGTATGACCGCGCAATTGTCATTCAAACTGTGACAGCGCTGAAAGCTGAAAATTGGTCTGGGCAGGAAGGTGTATAAGTGCCCTGTATTGAAGTAGTTAAGCATTTAATACTTTTTTAAGAGTAATTATCCTATCAACCTCTAATTTGTATTAGATATCAGCATACAAAAACAAGGGGAAATTTTAATCTGTGACACATTAGGTGTACTGTCACGGCAGGTCACTGCTTCTCCCTCTCCTGGTGCAGGGTGACTGCTGTTGTATCCGTCCCTCCTGTAATTTTCTGCAAGTCGGTTGTATAATCTTTGGCTATTGAGGAATGTATTTGAATAAAAGTTTATATGCATTGAGCTCAGCTTTTAAGTGATTGTAAACCCTTTACAACCACTTTCTGCTACAGGTAAGGCCTATAATAAGGCTTACCTGTAGCTACCCTGGATATCTCCGTACGTGCCATTGCTTCAGTGAGTGCGCCGTTACCGGCGGCTTCCGCGCGCATGTGCGGGAGTGACGTCATCACGGCTCCGGCCAATCACAGCGTCGGAGCCTGCAATACCCCGAAGTAACTCTGGGAGCGATGTAGGCCGCCGGAGCAGTGTATGAGGACGGCTGCAGGGGCTTCCATCTCAGGTAAGTAATTCATAATGAGCTAGTATGCTATGCATACTAGCTCATTATGCCTTTGTCTTGCAGGGGTTTTTTTCCCTAGGGTTTACAACCACGTTAAAGCATTTGTTACCTCAACATTTCATATTCCTATGCCTGCTGTACCATGTACTTGTGCAAAAAAGTGTCCTGTTCTCTTTCCATTCCTCCCTTCTGTGAAATCCCTGGTGTTCCTGCTAGTCCCCTTGCTTTCCTACTAAAAACTGACCACACTAAGCAGGAAAACACAACGTGGTCAGTTCTCTAGCTGTGCTGGGAACTCAGCCTGCTCTCCTCCAATGATCAGACTTGTCCTGACACGCCTCCCCTGCACAGCCTATCACTGGAAAGCTCAGTGTGCTGCTGCTTCTCCTCTTCCCAGCTCTTATGCAACTGAGAACAGAGGGAATGTGATCACTTATAAAAAAAAGGGGGGGGGAACCCGGGGTTAGACTTACCGGTAACTCCTTTTCCAGTGGTCTTCCAGGACAGCCCTTGAGAGATGGAGTCCCTCTCATCGCCACTGGAAACACATTGTCACAGTTCAAAAGGCGGTCCCTCAGGTCCCTGGTCAGTCATTTGCCAAGAGCGGATGAATGGAACTGAAAAACATAACCATGACAGGTAATAACGTTAATGCATCAACATAATTCAAGGGTGGGATTGTGCTGTCCTGGGAGACCACTGGAAAAGGAGTTACTGGTAAGTCTAACTCCGGTTTTCCCCAGTCGTCTTCCAGGACAGTTCTTGAGAGGATCCGCAAGTACTCACCAGATCGGGGGGGGGCACGGCTTTGAGGCCTTTCCTCCCAAAAGCCTGATCCTGACTGGACATTAAGTCTAGTCGATAATGCCCTGTAAAGGTGGAGAAGCTTGACCATGTGGCTGCTTTACAAATTTGCTCCGGGGTGGCACCAGCTCTTTCTGCCCAGGATGCCGGGACTGCCCTTGTGGAGTGGGCTTTAACACCCCCAGGAGGATCTCTATTAATTGTTCTATACCCTTCTGCAATAGACTGATCCACCTAGCTATGGTGAACTTAGAAGCTTTTTGTCCCTTACGCTGTCCAGAAAAAAGGTCAAAAAAGTGAATCTGTAATTCTAAACGGTTTGGTTACCTTTAGGTACTCTAGGATACACCGCCTCACATCTAGTAAATTAAATTGTTTCTCTTTTTTGTTTGAGGCGTTCTGACAGAATGAAGGGAGGACAATATCTTGAGACCGATGAAACCTAGATGCCACCTTTGGCAAGAACCCAGGGTCTGTCTTTAGGATGACTCCGTCCTCTAAAATCTGAAGGAAGGGCTCTCTAATGGAAAGGGCTTGGATTTCACCAACCCTACGGGCTGAAGTGACTACTACGAGGAGCACTGTCTTAAATGTGATCAGTCTTAGAGAAGCCTCTGAGATAGGTTCAAATGGTGTCCCCAAAAAGGCCCTGAGGACGATTGATAGGTCCCAGGTTGGAGTTATGTTAACTCTGACCGGTTTGTGTCTAGTAATTGCCTTACAGAACCTAGTGATAAGAGGTTCTTCCTGTAATCGTTTCTCTAGGTACACACTTAATGCAGCTATCTAAACTTTAATAGTACTAGGAATTAATCCTTTGTCTATCCCCTCTTGCAGAAACTGTAGGACGTTTGTTTACCTCACCTCGGCCATCCAACCAGATGTTAAACTTTCTCCAGACATTTATATAAACTGGGTGACCGGTTTCCGGCTCTGTAGTAAGGTCTAAACAACTCTTTCTTTCTGTTAGGCATTTAGTCCTCAGAATTTCTTCCTCAGTAACCACGCTGAAAGCTTCAGCATGGCTACTTGCGGATGTAAGAGAAGCCCCTGTGACAGGAGATCTTGTCTGCAAGGAAGCCTCAGAGGAGGCTGGTCTGTCAACTTTAGCAAAGTTGTGAACCATGGCCTCTTGGGCCAAAATGGTGCTACTAGGATTAAACACGTTTATTCTGCTAGAAACTTTGCTAGAACTCTCGGGATGAGGTGAAGCAGTGGAAACGCATAGGTTGAAGGTCCAGAGGGTCTGTAAGGCATCTACTGCCAAGGGTCGATCTCTTGGACATAGCGAGCAGAAACTGGGAACTTTTGTATTCTTTTTGTTTGCAAATAGGTCCACTTCTGGTTCCCCCCCAGTGAGCTGCTATGTGGTCGAAAACTTCCGGGTGCAGAGACCACTCTTGATTCAAAACTAGCTGTCTAATCAAGAAGCCTGCAGTGCTATTCTGCTCCCCCTTCAGATGAATTGCAGAGATGGATGGTAGATTGGATTCTGCCCACTGAAATATGTGTTTGGCTACCAACATTAGCCGAGGACTTTTGGTGCATCCCTGCTTGTTTATATAGGCTACTGCCGTCATATTGTCTGAGCAGATTTGTAGATGGTGACCTTGTACTGTGTCTTGAAACGCTATTAGGGCTCTGAGGATAGCTGTTAGTTCCTTCCAATTGGAACAGAATTGTTTCTCCTCTGGCGTCCACCTGCCCTGGGCCCAGCATGAGTTGAGATGGGCTCCCAAACCCCAACTGCTCGCATCCGTGGTCAGTGTGGATATGATAGGCAAGACCCAGAGTATCCCTTTGTTTAAATTTTCCTTGTCCTTCCACCACCAGAGGGAACGTTTTACTTTGGTGGGGATCGATACGTCTTCTTCCAGATCTTTGTTCTTTAACTGTTCCAACAAAAACCTCTGAAGGTCTCTTTGGTGGAACCTGGCCCATTGTATGGCCAGAATTGCTGCTGTCATAAGTCCTAACGCTGACAGCACCTCCCCCACTGTACATTTGGTGCTCGTTTGAAGAAAAGACATCCTCTGCTTCAGATTCAATATCTTTTCTTCCGGCAAGACTATCCTTTGATCTATGGGCAGGATCTTGTAGCCCAAATACAGAATATTCTGTATTTGTATATTCTGTGTTGGTGTTGTTTTGGACTTTTCCAAACTGATTATCCACCCCAATTTAGGCTGAGTTGTGTTAACTCTAATGCCGCAAACATCGGAATTTCCGTCAGAAAAAACTTGGATGGTTTTTCTGACAGAATTCCGCTCAAGCTTGCCTTGCATACACACGGTCACACAAAAGTTCTCTGAACTTTTGACAGTCAAGAACGCGGTGACATACAACACTACGACGAGACGAGAAAATGAAGTTTAATGCTTCCGAGCATGCGTCAAATTGTTTCCGAGCATGCGTGATTTTTTGCGCGCCCGAATTGCATACAAACGAACGCATTTTCGGATAGGAACTTTTCCCGACCAAAAAATAGAGAACATGCTCCTAGTCTTGCTGGCTGGAATTCCACCAGCAAAAGACCAATGGAGCATACACACGGTCGCATTTTCCAACAAACAGCTCACATTGGAATTTTGCTGGCGGCATTTCCGATCGTGTGTACGCCGCATAAGTCCTGCCAAAGTTGTTTCTCGGAGTGGGCCATGAGGAGCAAGTCGTCTAGATACGGAACGATCGAGACTGACTGAAGTCTCAAGGGAACCAGTGCTTCTCCGGGAACCTTGGAAAAAATTCTCGGAGAGGACGACAGTCCGAAGGGAAGTGCTCTGCACTGAAAGTGATAAACTTTTGTGTCTATCTGAATCGCCATATGAAGAAATTTCTGGCATTCCTTCCTTATTGGGATATGCAGATAGGCATCCTTTAAATCCAGGGTAGCCATAAACACTTCTTTTTGGAGAAGATTCCTTTTTGAGTAAATGGACTCCATACAAAATCTTATGTATCGGATGGAGAGGTTCAGGGGTCGGAGATCCATGATTAATCTGAACTTCCCTGACGTTTTTTTTTACCACAAAGATGTGCGAGTAAAAACCATCCCCCTGTTCCCGAATAGGGACTGGTGTCAATACCTCTTGATCCACCATCTCCCCTATTAGTAATGGTAAGGCCCTGGCCTTTTCTGAGTGTCTTGGAAGTTTTGTCACTAAAAATTTTGAGGGTGGGTCGCTGTGAAATTCCAGCGCATAACCTTTTTTTATTATGTGTAAAACAAACTCGTTTGAGGTTATTTTTTCCCACTGCGGGAGAAAATTTTTTAGTCTTCCTCCCACAGGGACCCTGATGCCACTGGGGCTTGGGGTTCTGACTGGGGCGGTTAAAAAGTATACTCCCTTTTCCTTTCCCTTTTTGTCCTGTCCAGTGCTTTTTGGGTTTGAACTCCTCTGTTTTTGAAGGTTCTTTCGAGGGACGAAAAAAACTTTTTTTCTGGGAAGTTTTTCTTTTTTACTGGGAAGTTTTCCTTTTATCCGCTGTTCTTTCTAAGGAGGTAGCTAATTCAGGGCCAAAGACTAAGTCTCCAGTAAAGGGTAAACTGCACAGGCGTGTTTTGGACGCTGTGTCTCCCCCCCCCCCCCAACTTTCCATCCAAACTGACCTTCTGGCTGCGAATGAAAGTGCCGCAGTCTCAGCCACAAATTTAACGGAATCAGTTGAAGCGTCAGAAATAAAACCTGTCACCTTGAAAAGCATAGGGAAGGTTTTTAAGAGCTCCCCTATAGGAGTGCCTGCCTCTAGGTGTTCTTGTAGTTGTGACAACCAGAACTCAAGATTTCTAGCTACACAAAAAGTGGCTAGAGCTGGCTTCAGGCCTGCCATTGATGCATCCCAGGCCCCTTTTAGGACTACATCTGTTTTCCTGTCCATTGGGTCCTTTAAATGTCCCGTATCCTCAAAGGCAAGGTCGGACTGTTTTTGGATTTTTATTCCAGACCGCCTCTGGGTTCTCATCAAAGGGGAATCTTCTTTTAAGAGAATTTGGAAAGAAGGCTTTATTATCCGGCTCGGCCCACTCCTTACGGACAAGGTCAGAAAGTATACTATGTATAGGGAATACTTTCACTTCTTTCTCCCCAGGGCCTCATACATCTTATCATGCCTGGACAACTGAACTTCTTCCACATCAATTTCCAGCGTATCATAAAAAGCACTCAACAGCTCGTCCACCTCCTCAAGGGATAGCTTGTATTTTGCAGCTTTGTTAGCTACAGCCTGATCCTCATCCTGGTCTGAGTCAGAGGATTCAGGCCTAACCAACGTGGGGCTATGCTCCCTGACTCTACGGGGCTCCCCGGAGCTGGATGTTGTAGGGCCTGGTGAAGAGGGAATTGCAGCTGCACTACTGGTGGAAGCAGTGCTGCTATTAAATCCCTGAGAGATTTAAAGGTTGACGCCATTTCATCTTTAAAGGTGCTAAGGAATTTAGCCAAAGGAGAGTCTGCCTCTGATTATAGTAAGCCTGCAATACACTGCATAAAGCTTTGTTAGAGCCTGAGGATAACTTGTTGCCACAGTTAGGGCACTTTTTGCGGCCTGACTTGTCTTCCCTTGGAGCCCCTTTAGCCTGAAAATAAAAATAGATGAACTTAGCATCAAACCTTAACCCTCTTAAAACACCCGTGCTGCAACCACCACTACTGCATATTCCCAGGACAGTGAGGTATACACCACCATGGAGCATACTAGTCCCAGCCCTACAACTACCAACATGAAAAACCACAGTACAGGGCTTGCCCAGCAGCCTACCTGGGTTTGGCTGGTGCCTGCATCCGCCGGAGTGTCCTAGGGATTTGCCTCCATGGTCCCCCCTTTCTCCTCCGGATCCCGCTGCTAGTCCGGTATTGCTGGACGCTGGACGGGATTTACTAGGCCCAGCCTGGGCTCTTCCCCTCCTCCTTGCGCCCTGGAGACCTGGAACCGTAAGTCTTGGCACACAGTGATGACGCGGTTCTGCCGGAAATGACGCAAACGGCGTCTCTGGCCCCCACCGCGATCGCAGCAAGGAGCTGAGATGAACGAATCCACCTATACAGCTCATTTGGGAACCTGCATCACCCTGCCACACCTCGGCACTAGAAGGAGGGGGGTAATGGGTCTGCTCCTATTTATGCTGGACGGTACCCGAGCCCCAAGAAAAAGAGGGTAAGAACTTCACTGGAGCCGACGGATAGGACCCAGTCCCCATGTGCAGTCTCCACTCCCTTCAGGCAGCCCCTGAGAGAAGAAGTCCTCTCCTGGTTCCTCAGCAACATGTTCCTCTGACACAAATGACTGACCAGGGACCTGAGGGACCGCCTTTTGAACTGTAGCAATGCGTTTCCTGTGGCGATGGGAGAGACTCCATCTCTCAAGGGCTGTCCTGGAAGACGACTTCTACTTCAAACGGAATGGGTTGTTTTACAAGGTGATCGTTTACAACCACTTTAACCCTAAAGCCTTGGGCGTTATTTTTTTTTTTTTTGTTATTGAACTTAAATTTTTTTAAAAAAATTTTCTTAAATTTTGATATCACAAGGGGGGCTGATAAGACCCCTAAGTGAAAGCACAGAGCAAGTGACAGTTTCTCCTTAAGGAGACATCAGGGTTCTACTAGACCCCTAATGTTACCTCTACACACCTTTGTGGCTAATCAAGCACAGATGACAAAATGGCAGCTCTGAGCCTGGAAATGATCAGATCTAATAGGTTTCGGTGTCATTCTTCAGGGGGACCAATCAGTAAACAGGTTTTTACTGATGTCCTGCTGCTCTCACTGCCGATACCCCCATGATGGTCCCAAGCACTCAGAAGGGACAGGTAAGCCCAGGAGACATAGTGTGGGGTGGTTACAGGAGTAATAATGTAGGTTTTCAAGACTCCAAACTACTTTTAGTAAAAAGCTGTTAGTCTGCAGAGAAAATGTAAACAAACACCCAGCCGCTATAGTGGCAGGGAGTCTGTTTACGGGTGTTTGCTGCTTCTGATGTGGAAGCAAAAGGGTTAAAATGTATATCCAGCCAAAACTTCTTTTGAAAGAAAGAATTTGTATGTTGGGTTTTTACTTTTTAGAGAGATTTCCCCTCATGCACTGTCCCCGGTGACAATGGCTTTACCAAAAAGGAAGCAAGAGTAAAATCTCCAACAGCAACCCAGACAGAATTAAAATGATTTGTTTTTTGTTAGGAGTAGAGGAAGAAAGAGAGAGAACTACTCTCAGCGTTGTAATGTGGTCGGTGTCCAGTTGGAGATTTTTGCTTACTTCCTGTCCGAGGAAGCCTTGGTTATGGCCAGTTTATACCAGGAATCACACAGGAATGCGCTGTGCGTTTGTGTGATTCACATGCGATCCAAATGAATGGGCTGAACTGCGCCGGACTGCAGCAAAAGTAGTGCATGCACTACTTTACAGAAAGCAGAGCAACTGGATGCATTTGCAACCTGCGTTTGGGATGCCATTAGCATTGAACAGACACCCACTGCAGATCACAAAAGCAGTGCATTTTGAGCGCAGTGCTGGAAACACACACAAACACAGGTTTCCTGCACCATGTTCTGGTGTGAACAGGCCCTAACTTCACAGTAAGGGGAAAATAAAAAATAAACAATCTGGCTGAACACTTTAAAAGTGGAACTAAACTCTCCCTATCAGCTATTTTTAATCCCATTTACTTGTTTTAAACTTTTTTTTTTTTTTTAATTTCTTCAGTTGCTTCCCTGTTTCTGGCCTAGGCCAAAATGATGTCATACATCCCAGGAGTCGTCATATTTTTTTTTTCTTTCATCTGGATGAGCTTTCTCAGCTTAGTGCACCCTGCTGCCTGCGCTAAGGGCAGATGGATTCCAGAAAGTAAATACTACATGAATCATCTGCCCCTACTCAAGATGGCCATAGCTAGAAAGGCTAAGTGGGTGTTTTTCAAAGTGATTTCTCAATAAAATAAAGTATGGAGACATGGATGGATGGATGAGTGTGCTCTGAATATTAAAAATAAAATAGCGCTTTCAGTATGTGGTGCCCACATACAGTTAAGTTCCCCTTGAAGGGGTCTATTTATTAATTTTCCACATAAGAGTCACATTTTTCTAAGTGTAATCAATTAGAAAAATCTAAAAATAAGTTATGTGAATCTTGTGTGAAAATCATTTATAAATAGACCTTGAAATGTTCATTAGTAAGATTCGGGGGGGGGGGGGGGGTGTTGTAATATTTAACATGTACCAAAAAAATATATATATCGTTCGTTAATTTTTGAGTCTATGCTGACAAAAGAAAGAAATAATGTATAAAACCATTATACATTCCCAAAAAATCCATTTTATTAAAAGAGAAGCATGTTTTTTTTTTCCAGTTTCATACTTACCTAGGTAGATGCTGCATCTGTCCCCTGGCGCCTCTACACCGATGACCGAGCGAACAAACATTGGCGATGGCTCGGTTCTCTCGGCTCCCTGAGCAGAGAGCTGCAGACTGTCAGTCAGCAGCTCTCCGCTCTGACCCCCCCCCGCCCCCCACGCTCACTGGGAGCGCTGAGCTGTGGAGGGGCAGGGAGCAGCTGTTTCAGGCTCTCAGGGGCTCGCTGAGGGGCTGAGATGGGTGTACCTGGCGGATCAATACTTTGTCATGATGACGCGGTGCCTGGAATGATTCCTGTGACGTCTGCTCTCTGCTGAAAACGGGTCACAGGAGTGCAAACCGTATGTAGGAAGATTTCAAGTAATGCACTTGGGAGCTAAAAATATGCATGTACAGTGCCTTGAAAAAGTATTCACACCCCTTAAAATTTTCCACATTTTGTCATGTTACAACCGAAAACATAAATGTATTTTATTGGGATTTTATGTGATAGACCAACACAAAGTGGCACATAATTGTGAAGTGGAAGGAAAATGATAAACGGTTTTCAATTTTTTTTACAAATAAATGACAAGTGTGGCGTGCATTTGTATTCAGCCCCCCTGAGTCAATACTTTGTAGAACCACCTTTCACTGCAATTACAGCTGCACGTCTTTTTGGGGATATCGCTACCAGCTTTACACATCTAGAGAGTGTGACATTTTTGCCCATTTTTTTATGCAAAATAGCTCAGCTGTCAGATTGGATGGAGAGTGTCTGAACAGCAATTTTCAAGTCTTGCCACAGATTCTCAATTGGATTTAGGTCTGGACTTATCTCAAGTCTATTGCAGACTTTAATGTCCTGTACACACGGTCGGACTTTGTTCGGACATTCCGACAACAAAATCCATCGGTTTTTTCCGACGGATGTTGGCTCAAACTTGTCTTGCATACACACGGTCGCACAAAGTTGTCAGAAAATCCGATCGTTCTGAACGCGGTGACGTAAAACACGTACGTCGGGACTATAAACGGGGCAGTAGCCAATAGCTTTCATCTCTTAATTTATTCTGAGCATGCGTGGCACTTTGCGCATCGGATCTGTGTACACACGATTGGAATTTAACCGATCGGATTTTGTTGTCGGAAAATTTTATAGCCTGCTCTCAAACTTTGTGTGTCAGAAATTCAGACGGAAAAAGTCCAATGGAGCCTACACACGATCGGAATTTCCGACAATACAATCCGATCGCACTTATTCCGTCGGAAAATCTGACCGTGTGTACAGGGCATATCAGGTTTTCTTCTAAGTTTGCCCCATATTTGGCTCCATCAATCTTCCCATCAACACTGACCAGCTTCCCTGTCCCTGCAGAAGAAAAGCATCCCCACAACAGGATGCTGCTGCCACCACCATGTTTCACGGTGGGGATGGTGTGTTCAGAGTGATGTGCAGTGTTAGTTTTCCGCCACACATAGCATTTTGCTGTACGGGAGAGGAGTGCGGAGGGTATGACGGGGGCAGTATGTACAGGAGAGGAGTGCGGAGGGTATGACGGGGGCAGTATGTACGGAAGAGGAGTGCGGAGGGTATGACAGGGGCAGTATGTACGGGAGAGGAGTGCGGAGGGTATGACGGGGGCAGTACGTACGGGAGAGGAGTGCGGAGGGTATGACGGGGGGCAGTATAGGAGGGATTAGTTGCAGTGTCTGTGGGGTGACCATGGAATGATGTCCCTCAGCTGGGGGGTAGGAAGCAGCTCTGAGTGATGTCTGTATGAAGTGGTCTAGGGGGGGGGGATGTAAGCTGGGTGGAGTTGGGGGCTGAGAAGTGGTCAGATAGTAATGTCTATAATAAAAAAAGAAAAAAATAATAGGGATGCACCGAAATTTCGGCCATCGAAACATATCAGCCGAAAATGGCCCTTTCGGCAAAAAGCTGAAAGAGAATTTTTGCCGACACTGGCGTCGAAAATGGGGAGGGGATCCGCCCCCACCCCTGGTGCCGCCTTTTAGGGGGGCTTCCTATATCATTAAAAGAGAGGAGAGACGCCGACGCTTTGATTACAGCGCCGGGAACATAACAGCTTTCATTTCAATAGCTGTGTGTTCCCCGCTGAGCGCCGTCACATACAGCCCCTCCCCCTTGTCCGGGCAGTTTGATAGACAGATCACCCGTCCAATCCTGGGACAAGTGATCTGTCTATCAAAGTTCCCCGGACAAGGGGGAGAGGCTGAATGTGACGGCACGCAGCGGGGAACACACAGCTGTTGAAATGAAAGCTGTGATGTTGCCAGCACTGTAATCAAACAGGCTGCGGCTCTCCTCTCCCTTCACTGGCTGCCCTACTGGGGACACTGGCTGCCTGCATCTGACCAGCACTGGTCAGGCTGCATTGATCACTTGTATCATGTCCGCAGTGTCTGAACATGTCCCCAGTCTCTGACCATCTCCTGTACCATGTCCCCAGTCTCTGACCATCTCCTGTACCATGTCCCCAGTCTCTGGCCATCTCCTGTACCATGTCCCCAGTCTCTGGCCATCTCCTGTACCATGTCCCCAGTCTCTGGCCATCTCCTGTACCATGTCTGCCGTCTCTGACCATCTCCTGTAGTATGTCCGCAGTCTCTGACCATCTCCTGTACCGTCTCTGACCATCTCCTCTACCTTGTCCCCAGTCGCTGACCATCTGCTGTATAAAAATATTTTTAAAAACAAACAGTCACTTTTGGTATCAGTGTTGTTTCGGTATCGGTTTCGGGATCAAGGAAGATTTATTTTCGGTATTGGTTTCGGCACCAAAAAACCCATTCGGTGCATCCCTAAAAAAAAAGTTATTGTGGTCATCTACTAAAATATACAACAATACTACTCAATGAAAACAATCTGTTATAAGATGCCAGTCCCCTAGCACTCTGTATGTCCAGATGATGTGAAGGTATCTGATGACCATTCATGTAACCCTGTGTTATCCAGGCTCTGAGTCTGGACAATCAGAGGTGTAAACTCACCACATACACACAGGGTTAAGTGAATGGTTATAAATTACTTCACATAATCTGGACAGAGGATGGAGGAAGTTTGTATACATAGATTAGATAAGTGTGCTGCTTGGGAGATACTGTGAGTTGGCTAGGCTGTAGATCATCTGGCTGCAGACTCCCCCCTACCCCCCACCCCCCCCCATACTCACTCCTCTCTTCAGATTCTGCTTATCTTAACTCTGCAATGCAAAAGAAATCCTCCTGGAACTTTGCACCCTAGGAAACTTTCCTTACTAAAAAAAAAAAAAAAAGTCAGCTCACCTCCTAGTGAGCAGCGGCAGCCCGACAGGAGCAGCTACAGTGATCGCCTCAGCTCCGCCTCCCTCTTCTCTCAGAACACGGCACTAGTGATTGGAGAGGGGGGTCAGAGATAGCAGAGACTGCAGGAGCCTGGAGGGGGGGGGGGGACAGAAAGGAGCTTCAGATTCCCAACACACACACCAGAACAGTGTGTGTATTTAGTGAGAAGCAATGACACTGCCACAGTGGCAAGTATGCTAATGAAGCTCCCCCTCTGCCAGAATGGTCTGTCCGCGTTTCAGGCAGTCTGAAAACCGGACAGATGATTCAGAACCCGGACTGTCCGGTTGAATCTCGTACAGGTGTGGCAACCCTACTAATAGTTGTCATGTGGCCAGATTCTCCCACCTGAGCTGTGGATCTCTGCAGCTCCTCCAGAGTTACCATTAGGGGTGCACCGAATGGAAATTTTGGTACCCAAAATGAAAATGACAGTTTTTAAAAAATATTTATATTATTTTTATATATAATTGTATTGTATTCAACTTTTTAATTAATATCAAATTTAAATTAATATGAATTTATTGTTTGCCATTATTTGCACCTTTAGTGCAAGAAAGGTCAAGAAAAATGCAGTCTCTAACCATCTCTTGTATCATGTCTGCAATCTCTTACTTAACACATTGCTAATAGTATTAGCAAAATTTCCATTTGATGCACCTCTAGCAAATAAGATACAGAAGATGGTCAGAGACTGCAGACATGATACAAGAGATCAATGCAGCCTCGTGGCCAGCAGCCTCACCAGTGCCCGTCATATGCAGCCTGCCTGTGCCCAGCAGCCTCACCAGCACCTGGATCAGAGTGGCGATCTCTGTGTGTCATGGAGCAGGGTTTGAAATGATAGGGCCACAGTAACAATGTCCCGCCTCCTGTGATCATGTCACACTGATTCAATGTCCCGTCTATCACAGGAGGCGGGACACTGTTACTACGGCCCGGGCAAATTCAGCTCCGTGACATGTGGAGATCGCGGCGAGGAGGAAGGGGAGGAGGAGGGAGTGGAGGACTGGGGCATGCCAGGGTGACACTCCCGCAATGGGCGGCACCCGGGGTGGACCCCGCCCCATTCGGTATCGGCTGTATTTTGCTATCGGCCAAATGGAAAAAACAGTTTTCGGCTGATAATTTTCAGCGGCCGAAATTTGTCCAGTGCATCACTAGTTACCATGGGCCTCTTGGTTGCTTCTCTGATTAATGCTCTCTTTCCTGGCCTGTCAGTTTAGGTGGACAGCCATGTCTTGGTGGGTTTGCAGTTGCGCCATACTCCGTGAGACGTTCAAAGCTTGGGATATTTTTTTTTATAACCTAACCCCGCTTTAAACTTCTTCACAACTTTATCCCTGACCTGTCTGGTGTGTTCTTTGCCCCTGTAAAGCTGTCTGTGCACTAAGGTTCTGTAACAAACCTCTGTATTATATACTGAGATTAAAACACACACAGGTGGACTCTATTTACCAATTAGGTGACTTCTGAAGGCAATTGGTTAAACTAGATTTTAGTTAGGGGTATTAGAGTAAGGGGGGGAATACAAATGCACACCACACTTTTCAGATATTTGTAAAAAATGTGGAAAACCATTTATCATTTTCCTTCCACTTCACAATTATGTGCCACTTTGTATTGGTCTAGCACATAAATAAAATACATTTACGTTTTTGGTTGTAACATGACAAAATGTGAAAAATGTCAAGGGGTATGAATAATTTTTCAAGCCACTGTATTTAAACACAACAAAAATATATTGCAGATTACTAATCTTTATACCAGGGTTTGACTAATCCCAGGCGCGCCCTGGCGCCTGGGCTTTTGTCAGCCCATTCCCAGGCGTGAGCAATTCCTATTGCCTGATGCAGTGGTCATGCAGTTCTGGGCGCTGGTCAGCTGGTTGCCGACCGTGTGGTCGGCTAGTTCTGGGAGGGCGTCTATTGACCTCCTCCCAGAACCCAGCCCCCTGCGCATGCTCTGTGATCCTTTGGACACAGCTGATCACAGATCGATGTAAAGGGCCAATCACAGCGGCCCTTTACTATTTGATCAGCTGTGTCCAATCACATTGCAAACAGACTTGACAGTTATCGTCAGTGCTTTCCTCATGCAATGTCACAGCGTGAGGAAAGGAGAGCCTGTAACTAGTAATTCTGATTCATTTACACTGATAATCAGTGCTGCCCACCAGTACAAATCAGTGAAGAAAAATGACTAACAGAAAATTAAGAAAAATATAATTTTTAAAAGTTTGCCTTTTTTTGTTTGTTTAGCAAAAAATAAAAACCCAAGTGGTGATTAAACACCACCAAAAGAAAGCTCTGTCTCAAAAAAAAAAAAAAATTTAGTTTGGATACATCGTTGCATAACCACGCTGAAAGCTAAAAATTGGCCAGGGTAGGAAGGAGGTGAAAGTGCATGGTAGGCAAGTGGTATAAATACATATAAAAATAAACAAAAAATAAATAAAAACTTTAATTCTGCTGCTTACACATCGGGGCTATGTAAGAGAAGGGGTTTTGTCATTGAAAAATAAAGCTGGTAGGTGATCCACGCGCCGAGGTAGAGAGTGCGCCCCCGATCCTGCGGCTGCAGCATTAACCAATCAGTGGCCGGCAGCCACGGATTGATGATCGGCTCTGGAGGTTACCAAAGAGAGCCCTGTGTAGTAAGGTGACCAGATTTTTAAAATGAAATCTGGGGACATTTTTTTTTTTTTTTTTAATTGGTCCTTTTTGTTTTACTTTTGCCACACTGAAGGAAGGAGTTCTGCTGTACATCATCACTCAACAGGACAACATGCAATTTAATCAGAAAACCAAGGCCTGTGCACATGTCATGTTATGTAGTCAAAGGGCTGTGTCGGGTGAAAGTCCCCGTCGTACAGGTCTGTGTAGTTATGTTGTCCCTGAAGCTGATGTGTTGAAAGTAGGCAATTGAAAGTATATGAGCGACATTTACAAGGGCCAAAAATTGTACTGGCTGGCTGACTGGGTCAGAGCTACTCAAACTGCATTTCTTGTGGGATGTTCCTGGTCTGCAGTGCTGTGGAAATACCAAAAGAAGGAAAACCGGTGACAGGGTCATGGGTGGCCAAGGCTCATTGATGAACATGGAGAATGACGGCTGGCCCATGTAGACCGATCCAACAGAAGTGCTACGATAGCTCAGATTGCTGGAAAAGTTAATGCTGGATCCCATAGAAAGGTGTCAGAACACACAATGCATGGCAGTTTGTTGCAAATGGGGTTGTGTAGACACACACTGATCAGCATGCCAACCGTGTCCACAAACAAAAGGGCCTACATTGGGCACATGAGCATCAGAACTGGACCACAGTTCAATGGAAGACGGTGGCCTGGTTAGATGAATTCAAGAATGGTCTGAGGAACACAACAATTTTGAAATGTTTGTGACCTCCAAATTCTCCAGATCTCAACCCAATTGAGCATCTGTGGGATATGCTGGATAAACAAGTCTGATCCATGGAGGTCCCACTCCACAACTTACAGGACTTATAGGATCTGCTACTAACAGCTTGGTGCCAGATACCACAGCATTCCTTCAGAGGTCTAGTGGAGTCAGGCAGGACTGGATTCCTACTATACAGGACTATCAGGCGAATCCCTCTCATACAAGGACTATCAGACGGTCCCTCCTATAAAAGGACTTTCAGACAGGTCCCCCTCATCATTGCTGACCATCTATAAATTTACGGACCGTTTGTAAAAATCAGCTGATTTACAATCTGTTTGTAAGGCTTAATGTACACGGGACGTTTTACAACCTCTACTGAGCGATCTACCTTGACAGATAGTAACCGACTTTCAAAAATGCCAGTTTTGCAGCGTTTGCGTTTAGAAGCGTTTTTTTTTCTTCCTTCAAATAGTCAAAAATTAAAAACGCCTGCAAGGCTGCTTTCACACTGGGGCATCGGAGGTAAAGCGCCACTATTTTTAGCGGCGCTTTACCCTCGTTTTTGCAGAGGTTTTCGCCCGCTAGCGTGGCGCTTTTAACTACCACTAGCGGCCAAAAAAAGAGTTGAAACGCCTCCCAAAGCGTCACTAGAGCGGCGCTTTGCTGGCGCTGCCCATTCATTTCAATGGGCAGGGGCGCTTTAGGACCGGTGTATACACCGCTCAAGATGCTGCTTGCAGGATTTTTTTTTTAACGTTCTGCCAGTGGATCGCCTCAGTGTGAAAGCACTCGGACTTTCACACTGAGACTGCAGGGGAGACGTTTTCAGGCGCTATTTTTAGCCCAAGAGCACCTAAAAAACGCCTCAGTGTGAAAGGGATCTAAACAATACACAACTTACCGCGTTTCCAAGCTGTTACAGGCATTTGGCATTTCAAATGCATCTGAACATTCGTCCTGAACGCTTTTTTTTGCTTTCCAAAAAATGCTTCTAAACTCATCTGCCCAGAAAGGACTATAAACGACTCTGTGTACTGATAAGATAAGAGGAGAGTTCAGGGGCTGCTGAAAAAACACCCAACTGCTCCTAAATGTCCATTTACCAGCAGAAGTGTACATGAGGCCTGATTGTCCAGTATGGACAGCGACTGCCTGGTAAACATATGGTCGCGGGTCAACTTTGGAACTGCACAGTGTCTTGAAGCCAGCTGGACTCGGGGAGGCTCAGATGGGGGGCGGGCATGTGGTGACATCATGGCACCTTTTATGAATTACTGGGCTGCTGCCCGTCAGGGACTGTGTCACTCACTGGTGGACTTTGGTGGAGAAATGGACAGAGGTGGTAATGAGGGGAGCCGCCTGGAGGACCGCGCCTGACTGCCCTGCACCCGAGCCAGCAATGGAGGGGGGCAGTGACAGGCAGCTCCAGCTTCATCCCCCCCCCCCCCCTTACCTTAAAGTATTGCTGCAGACCCCCATGTAAGTAGGATGTAATGGGGGACTCTGCAGGCTCTGGAGTAAGAGGGGCTCTGGAGACCACCTTACATCAGAGTTCCCCTATACACCAAAGTCTGCAGTATTCCCTCTTACATCAGAGTCCCATAGCTCACCCTTACACTGTACAGGGGATCCCCGCAGACTCTGATGTCAGGGGGGAGAAACCCCGCAGACTCTGATGTCAGGGGGGAGAAACCCCGCAGACTCTGATGTCAGGGGGGAGAAACCCCGCAGACTCTGATGTCAGGGGGGAGAAACCCCGCAGACTCTGATGTCAGGGGGGAGGATCCCCGCAGACTCTGATGTCAGGGGGGAGGATCCCCGCAGACTCTGATGTCAGGGGGGAGGATCCCCGCAGACTCTGATGTCAGGGGGGAGGATCCCCGCAGACTCTGATGTCAGGGGGGAGGATCCCCGCAGACTCCGATGTCAGGGGGGAGGATCCCCGCAGACTCCGATGTAAGGGGGAGGATCCCTGCAGACTCTGATGTAAGGGGGAGGATCCCTGCAGACTCTGATGTAAGGGGGGAGGATCCCTGCAGACTCTGATGTAAGGGGGGAGGATCCCTGCAGACTCTGATGTAAGGGGGAGGATCCCTGCAGACTCTGATGTAAGGGGGGAGGATCCCTGCAGACTCCGATGTCAGGGGGGAGGATCCCCGCAGACTCCGATGTAAGGGGGAGGATCCCTGCAGACTCTGATGTAAGGGGGAGGATCCCTGCAGACTCTGATGTAAGGGGGGAGGATCCCCGCAGACTCTGATGTAAGGGGGGAGGATCCCTGCAGACTCTGATGTAAAGGGGAACTCTGCGCTGATTTCTATTACTCTGCCCTTCATATAAATGGAGAAATAGGAGGAGTGCCTTTTGTTATGGCCAAAGCACATTACTAATCACATTAGTTCCGTGTTTGTAGATTAAATATTATTATTTGCATTCTGGAGAATTCTTCAAACTGTCAGATAATTGTGTTGTGTCAGTAAATTTCACTTTGGGAAGTTTGCAATTCGAGTCCCTCTCATACAAGGACTGTCAGGCGGGTCCCTCTCATACAAGGACTGTCAGGTGAGTCCCTCTCATACAAGGACTGTCAGGCGGGTCCCTCTCATACAAGGACTGTCAGGCGGTGCCTCTCATACAAGGACTGTCAGGCGGGTCCCTCTCATACAAGGACTGTCAGGCGGTGCCTCTCATACAAGGACTGTCAGGCGAGTCCCTCTCATACAAGGACTGTCAGGCGGGTCCCTCTCATACAAGGACTGTCAGGTGGTGCCTCTCATACAAGGACTGTCAGGCGAGTCCCTCTCATACAAGGACTGTCAGGTGGGTCCTCTATGGACTGTCAGGTGAGTCCCTCTCATATAAGGACTGTCAGGTGAGTCCCTCTCATATAAGGACTGTCAGGTGAGTCCCTCTCATATAAGGACTGTCAGGTGAGTCCCTCTCATATAAGGACTGTCAGGTGAGTCCCTCTTATACAAGAACTGTCAGGTGAGTCCCTCTTATACAAGGACTGTCAGGTGGGTCCTCTATGGACTGTCAGGCCTGGGTGGGCGGGGATATGAGGCGGTCGGGCGCAGTACACAATGTATACAGATCACATTCATTATCCTCCCGCCCACTCCACTCACCGCTTCACCACGCCAGTCTTGATCTTGATTTGCCTGAGCCGCGGATCCGCCATCTTACCGGAGGAGAGAACACAAAGACACGCAGCTACCAGAGATCACGGAGAGTGCGCAGTACGGGCACAGTCACTGCAGGGCGGAAGGAGAGGAGAATGCGGGAGAGTCTGCGTACGTTCTGCGCATGCGTACTCCGCTCTGCGTCTTGGATACGGCGTGTGTATGGAGGAGGCGGGAAAGGAGAAAGTGCGTACGGTTACTTTCAGCGCATGCTCCATGCCTGTGCACTATGGGGCGTGTGTGCGCGTTCATGTGTGTGTCAGAGCGTTAGGATAGTGTTGCTAACGTTACAAGATACAGGTGCGCCTATGTGTGGCCCCTGACAGTTTTTACCGCTTCAGCCTCGGAAGAATTTACCCTCTTTCTGACCAGAGCACTTTTTGCGATTCGGCACTGCGTCACCCAAACAAAATCGATGTCCTTTTTTCCCCACAAATAAAGCTTTCTTTTGGTGGTATTTGATCACCTCTGCGGTTTTTATTTTTTTGCGCTATAAACAAAAAAGCGACAATTTTGAAAAAAAATGCAATAAATTTTACTTTTTGCTATAATAAATATCCCCAAAAAATATTTAAAAAAAAACATTTTTTCCTCAGTTTAGGCCGATATATATTCTTCTACATATTTTTGGTAAAGAAAAAAAAAATCGCAATAAGCGTTTATTGGTTTGCACAAAAGTTATAGCATCTACAAAATAGGGGATAGATTTATAGCATTTTTATTATAATTTTTTTTTTTTTTTTTTACTAGGGATGGCGACGATCTGTGATTTTTATCGTGACTGCGACATTATAGCGGACACATCGGACAATTTTGACACCTTTATGGAACCATTAGCATTAATACAGTGATCAGTGCGATTTAAAATGCCTTGATTACTGTAAAAATGTCACTGGCAGTGAAGGGGTTAACACTAGGGGGCGGTGGAGGGGTTAACTGTGTTCCCTGGGAGGTGATTCTAACTGAAGGGGGAGGGACTAACTACAGGAAGTGACAGATCGTGGTTCCTAGCCAATAGGAACACACAATCTGTCACTTCTGTCAGAACAGGGAAGTGTGTGTTTACACACACTCCTCCCTGTTCTGTGTCTCCTGATCATGATCGCTCGTGGCCGGCGGTCATCGCGGCCAGAGGGAACGGCACCCCCGCTGTGCAGCGGGCGTACACGCCTGCTATCTGGGCCCCGCGAGATCAGGTACAGTAACATGATTTCGCGCAGGGGAGCCAACCTGCTGCAGTAAAACTGCGGCGGCTGGTCCGGAAGCGGTTAAAGCACAGGTTTTTGACTTGTCCCCACATGTAGGACTATAAAAAGGCTTTCCTGTAGGTACAGTGAATGTGTCCTAAACGTGTGGTGTTCAGGGGATAGTCACGCTGGAAGCAGCCGGTGACGTCACTGGCGTTTGCACTCTGAATGGGTGGCACACTGTGCCATGACTGTGGCTCCCGTGCCCATGTGCAGGAGTGACATCATCACAGCCTGGCCATTTAAATGGCCGGATGAGCACAAACCTGGAAGGAAAACCAAATGAAGGTGACAGTGCCCTACTGGAGGGCTTTGTTTAAATCTGTCATAATGTTCTAGTATACAATGTATACCGGCCACTTATACAGCGGCAGGGTGGCACTGCTGCACTGGATCACATACGTGATCCAAAACTTCCGGGTCTGGGGCGCACGTGTGTGCCGTCGGCGGCACGCCCCTGCTGTGATTAAACACACAATGTCTGCCGACACCCACCGATCATCCAGCACAGAGGCAGATCGCCGTTCTGTCAGTAGGGAAGGTATTAATCCTGTGTACCTGTAAAGCAGGGACAATAATCCATGCCTTCCCCTGGTAAAAGCACCTCTTCCACAGTACACAAGCACTGGCTAGGCACACCGTTAACCCTTTGATCGCCCCTGATGTTTAACTCCTTCCTAGCCAGTATCATTAGTACAGTGACAGTGCATATTTTTAGCACTAATCACTATTAGTGTCACTGGTCCCCAAAAAGTGTCAGTTAATGTCCGACTGTTCGCTGTATCACAGTCCCGCTATATCACAGTCCCTCTATAAGTCACTGATCGCACCGCCATTACTAGTAAAATGTGAATAAAAATATCCGATAATTTTTTTGACGCAATAACTTTTGCGCAAACCAATCAATATACGCTTATTGGTGTGTTTTTTTAACCAAAACTATATAGCTGAATACATATTGGCCTAAATTGATGAAGAAATTCGATTTTTTTTTCAATTTTGTTGATATGTTTTATAGTAGAATCAATGTAAAAAATAATGTTTTTTTTTTCTTTTCAGAATTGTCGGTCTTTTTTTGTTTATAACGGAAAAAAACTTTTGGGTGGAACTCCGCTTTCAGGTAAAAATGTTTAGGCTTTAGGACCACTTTAAGGCTACTTTCACACTGGGGCGGTGGGGGCGTAGGTGGTAAAACAGCGATATTATTAGCGCTGCTTTACCGTCGTTTTTGCAGCGGTATTCAGCCGCTAGCGGTGCGGTTTTAACCCCCGCTGGCGGCCAAAAAAGGGTTAAAACCGCTCGCATAGCGCGGGTATAGCCGCGCTGCCCCATTCATTTCAATGGGCAGGAGCGGTGAATACACCGCTCCTTCACCGCTCCAAAGATGCGGCTTGCAGGAGATTTTTTCTTCTCCTGCCAGCACACCGCTTCAGTGTGAAAGTTCTCGGGCTTTCACACTGAACAAACAGTAGCGGCAGTTTAAGGTCGGTTTGCAGGCGCTATTTTTAGCGCAATAACGCCTGCAAACCGCCCCAGTGTGAAAGGGCTCTAATCAATTGACCTCCGGAAGATTTACCCCCTTCATGACTAGGTCATTTTTTGCGATATGGCACTGCATTATTTAAACTGACAATTGCACGGTCATGGGACGCTGTACCCAAATAACATTTATGTCCTTTTTCCCCCACAAATAGTGCTTTCTTTTGGTGGTGTTTGATCACTTCTGCGTTTTTTATTTTTTGGGCTATAAACAAAAAAAGACCGATAATTTTGAAAAAAAAACAAAAAAAACATTTTTTTACTTTCTGCTATAAAACATATCCAATAAAAAAATTAAATATTTTTTATTGAAAACAATAAACAAATTTGACAAGGAAATTTAAAAAAAAAATCCAATCTCTTCATTAATTTAGGCCAATAAGCGTATATTGATTGGTTTGCACAAAAGTTATAGTGTCTACAAACTATGGGATATATTTATGGAATTTTTATTTATTTTTTACTAGTAATGGCGGCGATCAGCAACTTATAGTGGGATATTGCGGCGGACAAATTGGACACCTAACTGACACTGACGTCTGAATAACTGACATACAAAAAAGTGTGATAGGTAGTCAGAAAACTAGATGCATAAATGAAGGCCCCCAGAAAACCCGAATAATCCTTGAATTCAGGGTCCCTCCCTATGGCATGTGGTATCCCCATACTAGGGTGGAGTAGCAGAATGAGTTTTGGGGTGTAATTCTAAGTATGCCTATGATGTGTGTTAGAAATATCTTATTAATTGACAACTTTGTTTAAAAAAAAAAAAATACATTTTGACTACATGCTGACCACCCTATAGCAGTTTTACTGTATATATATATGTGATCCTGCACTTCCACCTGCAGGGGGCGTGCCTCCTGCAGGTCGCTTCTGCTGTGATTATTCACAGCAGATGCCGATCTGCAGGTGGCGGGCATTCATTGTCCCCCAGCATATCTGCCCGATCGTCAGGCGGAGACTCAGAACGGATCCTTGTAAACAAGGCAGAGTTCCGTTTTGACAGGGGAGGAAGGGATAGATTCTGTGTTCCTGGCAAGTAGGGAATATAATCCATCTCTTCCCTAGTAAAAGTAGCACACATAGTACAGTAAAACACTGGCTAGGCACACAGTTAACCCTTTGATCGCCCTAGATGTCTATCCCCTTCCTAGCCAGTGTCATTGGTACAGTAACAGTGCATATTTTTAGCACTGATCACTGTATTAGTGTTACTGGTTCCCGCAAAGTGTCAGTTAGTGTCCAATTTTCCGCCACAATATCGCAGTCCCGCTATAAGTCAAAAGAAATTTTATTTTTAAAAAATGTTTTATTGGATATGTTTTATAGCAGAAAATTAAAAAAAAAAATTTTTTTCCTCAAAATTGTCAGTCTTTTTTTGTTTATAGCACAAAAAAATAAAAAACTGCAGTGGCAATCAAATAAAACCAAAAGAAAGCTCTATTTATGGGGAAAAAATTACATAAATTTTATTTGGGTACAGCGTTGCATAACTGCGCAATTGTCAGTTAAAGTAACGCAGTGCCATAAAAGTGGTTTTCTTTCCTGCGTTTTCCAAAAATGTGGCAAAAAAAAATCACGTTTTCAAAAGACTCATTATGCCTCTTGGAAAATACTTTGGAGTATTTGCTTTCCAAAATGTGGTCATTTTGTGGGTTTTTCTCAGGAAATTAGATGTGTATGTTATGCTCCTTGAAAGCCCAAAGGTGCATCCCCATACTCGGGCAGCATAGCAGAATGTGCTTTGAGGTGTAATTCTAAGTATGTCTATGCAGTGTGTGAGAAATAACTTGTTAAAATGACAACTTTGTGAAAAAAAAAATAAATAATAATTTAACTTAATTTAATCATTTTCCAAAAATTTGGGGAAAAAAATTACAGCTTCAAAAAACTCACCATGCCTCTTACTAAATACCTTGGATTGTCTACTTTCCAAAAAGGGGTAATATGGGGGGTAATTGTACTGTATTGTTCTGGCATCAAATATATATACTATAGTTTGTGGACCTTATAACTTCTACCCAGACTAAGAAATATACACTGATTTGGGTTATTTTGTTTACCAAAGGAACATAGCAGAATGCAATTTGGCTTAAACTTAGGAGAAAAGATTACCGTATTTATCGGCATATAACACGCACTTTTTTCCCCTGAAAATCAGGGGAAAATCGTGGGTGCGTGTTATAGGCCGATCCCCGCCGATTTCTGTGTCATCGGAGCGATCGCGGCAATTGCCGCGGTCGCCGCCGACATACACAGCCGTGGGTAGATTCAAAAATGGCGCCGAGACTGCAGGGAGCCGAGATACACATACTCGAGTGTTCTCGGCTTTTTCCGGCGCCGCCGTCACGCCCAGTCCCGCCCCTGGACCTGTGTTATGTCCATCATAGGGCGGGACTGGGCGTGACTGTGAGCGGCGCCGAAAAAAGCCGAGAACACTCGGGTATGTGTATCTCTGCTCTTGTCGGATCCGAGATACACATACCCGAGTGTTCTCAGGTTTTTTCGGCGCCGCTCACAGTCACGCCCAGTCCCGCCCTATGATGGACATAA
This sequence comes from Lithobates clamitans, assembly GCA_037952925.1. NCBI lineage: Eukaryota > Metazoa > Chordata > Amphibia > Anura > Ranidae > Lithobates > Lithobates clamitans. The sequence goes on along the minus strand of JBBGZY010000016.1, from coordinate 2,662,410 downwards.
CACAGGTCCAGGGGCGGGACTAGGCGTGACGACGGCGCCGGAAAAAGCCGAGAACACTTGTGTATGTGTATCTCGGCTCCCTGCAGTCTCGGCACCATTTTTTGAATCTACACCGAGTGCACAAAGCTGCACTGACATGGCTGGACTGGGGCAGACCTGCACTAACGAAGCTGCACTGGGGCAAAGCTGCACTGGGGCAAGGCTACACTGGGGCAAAGCTCCACTGGGGCACAAGCTGCACTGACAAGGCTGCACTGACAAGGCTGCACTGACAAGGCTGCACTGGGGCAAGGCTGCACTGACACTGAAAAGGCTGCAGATAGACAGATAAGGCTGCATTGATGGGCATTTTAATGTAAGTTTTTTTTTCCTTAAACTTCCCTCCTAAAAAATTTTTTTCCTTAAAATTCTCTCCTAAACTTGGGGTGCGTGTTATATGCCGGCGTGTGTTATACGCCGATAAATACGGTATTTATTTGCAAAATTTTATAACAAAAACAAAGAAAAAAGTGTGTGTTTATATATATATATATATAGCAGAAAAATAAAAAGCCCAGTGGTGATAAAATACCACCAAAATTTTTTTTTCAATGAATACAAGGCATTCTCTGGTTCGATGAGGGTAGAATGTGACATCATTCACACCCCCTCTTACTCTCATCTAGAGCTGCACGATTCTGGCTAAAATGAAAGATCACAATTCTTGCGGCAGTGTGACATAAAATACAGTGTGACATAAAATATTGCAGCAACCACCATTTTATTCTCTAGGGTCTCTGCTAAAAAATATATATATATAATGTTTGGAGGTTCTTAGTAAATTTTCTATAAAAAAATACAGATTTTAACTTGTAAGCAACAAGTGTCAGAAAAAAGGTTTAGTCTCTAAGTGGTTAAACTGCCCTCATTTACAGACTGAAGTTCATTTTGAAGACTTTTAATGAATGTGAGTGTTCAGTAGGGATGAGCCGAACACCGACAGGTTCGGTTTGCACCAGAACCTGCGAACTTTAGAACCCTGGTAAAGTCTATGGGACTCGAACTTTCAAAATCAAAAGTGCTAATTTTAAAGGCTAATATGCAAGTTATTGTCCTAAAAAGGGTTTGGGGACCCGGGTCCTGCCCCTGGGGACATGTATCAATGCAAAAAAAGTTTTAAAACAGACTTTTTTCGGGAGCAGTGATTTTAATAATGCTTAAAGTGAAAAAAAGTGAACTATTCCTTTAAACATCATACCTGGGGGGTGTCTATAGTATGCCTGTAAAGTGGCGCGTGTTTCCCGTACTTAGAACAGTCCCTGCACAAAATGACATTTGTAAAGGAATAAAAGTCATTTAAAACTGCTTGGGGCTTTAATGTAATGTTGTGTCCCGGCAATATGGTTGAATATCAGTGAGACAAACGGCATGGGTACCCCCCCCCCCCCAGTCCATTACCAGGCCCTTTGGGTCTTGTATTGATATTATGGGGAACCCCACACCCAAATTACAAAAAGGAAAGGCGTGGGGCCCCCAGGCCCTATATACTCTGAACAGCAGTATACAGGCGGTGCAAACAAGACAGGAACTGTAGGTTTGTTGTTAAGTAGAATATGTTTGTAATTTTGAACTGGTACATTTTTAAAGTGTAGCCTCAGCCAAAAAATCTATTTTTAAGCTTTTTGGAAAACATAGGGAAGGGTTATCATCCCTGTAACCTTTGTTTTGCTGTCTGTGCTCCTCTTCAGAAGATTTCACCTCACTTTCTGTCTCAATGACAAATGTTTTTTGAAAATTTGGGGTTTTTAGTGAAACAAGGTTTGGTGATAAAGCATCAGTGGAGAGGAGACACGTTTTTCCCATATTAACTCTTACAGGAGAGAATTTCCCTTCCTAAGGGTAGATTTCATCTCACTTCTTGTTGTCTGCTTCCGTTTGCAAGTAGGAGTCGTTTGTAAGTTAGATGTTTGAAAGTAGGGGTCTGCCCTATATACTCTGCAGAAATTAGGGCCTTAGGGGTTGGTGTTGCCACAACACTGTAAGCCCTCACAGTTACTCTTGGTGGGTGCAGGAATGGCCCTGCTGTGAAATATTAGATCAAGAATTGTAATTACATGTCATTGTTGAACAGTGGTAGAAAAATTGGGCCTTTGGTGGTGGTGGTGCTGGTGCCACAACACTGTAAGTCCTCACAGTTACTCTTGATGGGCGCTGGAACGGGCCCTGCTGTGAAATATTATATCAAGAATTGTAATTACATGCACCTGTTGAACAGGGGCAGGAAAATTGGGCCTTTGGTGGTGGTGGTGTTGCCACAACACTGTAAGCCCTCACAGTTACACTTGGTGGGTGCAGGAATGGGCCCTGCTGTGAAATATTAGATCAAGAATTGTAATTACATGTCCTTGTTGAACAGGGGCAGAAAAATTGGGCCTTAGGCACTGGTGCCACAACACTGCAACTCCTCACAGATGCTATAGTTGGAGCGCAGTAATGAGCCCTGCTGCAAGGTATTGCAGCAAAAATTGTAATTATACGCCCCTGTTAAATAGGGGCTGAAAAATTGGGCCTTGGGCACTGGTGCTGGTGCCACAACACTGCAACCCCTCACATATACTCTAGTTGGAGCGCAGGAATGAGCCCTGCTGCAAAGTATTGCATCAAAAATTGTAATTACATGCCCCTGTTAAACAGGGGCAGAAAAATTGGGCCTTAGGCACTGGTGCCACAACACTGCAACCCCTCACAGATGCTATAGTTGGAGCGCAGGAATGAGCCCTGCTGCAAAGTATTGCATCAAAAATTGTAATTATACGCCCCTGTTAAACAGGGGCTGAAAAATTGGGCCTTGGGCAATGGTGCCGGTGCCACAACACTGCAACCCCTCACAGATACTCTAGTTGGAGCGCAGGAATGAGCCCTGCTGCAAAGTATTGCATCAAAAATTGTAATTGGCTTTGGCCAATTATGGCTCTCAGTACAGACGGCACTGTGATTGGCCAAGCATGCGGGTCATAGTGCATGCTTGGCCAATCATCAGCCAGCAACGCACTGCGATGCCACAGTGAATTATGGGCCATGACGCGCCACTCGAATTTGGCGCGAACGGCCCATAACGTTCGCTATTCGACGAACGATCGAACAGGCGATGTTCGAGTCGAATATGGGTTCTACTGGAACTCGAAGCTCATCCCTAGTGTTCAGGGGAAGTCGCTGCAGCAGCACCCAGAACAGGACAGTACTGACAGGGATTGAACGAATAGTTGAACAAAAAAAAAATGAATAGTGTGTACAAGGTTTTAGGCACCATGTGCTGAATTGAGGGAGGCTGTATACAATCCCACAAGATAAGCCCTAACTGCTCGCACTTCCTCCTCAACTTTGGATAGGCACAAAGAGCTGAACGAACACATTTATGCAGCCAATAACTGGTGAGGGTGAATTCACTTTGGAGCCAAGCTCTAGCTTTGTTCTAAATGTATAATTACAGTGCATCTGGAAAGTATTCACAGAGCTTCACACTTTCCACGTTTTATGTTACAGCCTTATTCCAATATAGATTAAATTCATTATTTTCCTCAAAATTCTACAAAAAATACCCCATAATGAGAACGTGAAAGAAGTTTGTTTGAAATCTTTGCAAATTTATTAAAAATAAAAAATGAAAAAAAAAATCCCAGAAGTATTCACAGCCTTTGCCATGACACTCATAATTGAGCTCAGGTGCATCCTGTTTCCACTGATCATCCTTGAGCTGTTTCTACAACTCAATTGGAGTTCACCTGTGGTAAATTAAGTTGATTGGACATGATTTGGAAAGGCACACACCTGTCTATATAAGGTCCCATAGTTAACAGTGCATGTCAGAGCATAAACCAAGCCATGAAGTCCAAGGAATTGTCCGTAGATTGTTCGTAGACCTTCGAGACAGGATTGTATCGAGGCACAGATTTATGGAAGGGTACAGAAAAATGTCTGCATTATTGAGTGTCCCAATGAGCACAGTGAATTCCATCATCCATAAATGGAAGAAGTTTGGAACCACCAGAATTCTTCCTAAAGCGGGCTGCCCAGCCAAACTGAGCAATTGGGGGAGAAGGGCCTTAGTCAAAGAGGTGACCAAAAACATGATGGTCACTCTGACAGAGCTCCAGTGTTTCTCTGTGGAGAGAGGAGAACCTTCCAGAAGAACAACCATCTCTGCTGCACTCCACCAATCAGGCCTGTATGGTAGAGTGGCCAGATGGAAGCCACTCCTCAGTAAAAGGCACATGACAGCCCACCTGGAGTTTGCCAAAAGGCACCTGAAGGACTCTCAGACCATGAGAAACAAATTTCTCTGGTCTGATGAAACAAGGATTGAACTCTTTGACCTGAATGGCAAGTGTCATGTCTGGAGGAAACCAGACACCGCTCACCTGGCCAATACCATCCCAACAGTGCAGCATGGTGGTGGCAGCATCATGCTGCGGGGATGTTTTTCAGTGGCAGGAACTGGGAGACTAGTCAAGATTGAGGGAAAGATGAATGCAGAAATGTACAGAAACATCCTTGATGAAAACCTACTCCAGAGCGCTCTGGACCTCAGACTGTGGCAAAGGTTCATCTCCCAACAGGACAACGACCCTAAGCACACAGACAAGATAACAAAGGAGTTGCTACGGGACAACTCTGTGAATGTCCTTGAGTGGCCCAGCCAGAGCCCAGACTTTAACCCGATTGAACATCTTTGGAGAGAAAATGGCTGTGCACCGACATTCACCATCCAATCTGATGGAGCTTGAGGGGTCCTGCAAAGAAGAATGGGAGAAACTGCCCAAAAATAGGTGTGCCAAGCTTGTACCATCATACTCAAAAAGACTTCAGGCTGTAATTGGTGCCAAAGGTGCTTTAACAAAGTATTGAGCAAAGGCTGTGAATTGAATACTTACTGTACATGCGATTTTTTTCATTTTTTATTTTTAATACATTTGCAAAGATTTATAAGCAAACTTCTTTCACATTGTCATTATGGGGTATTGTTTTTAGAATTTTAAGGAAAATAATTAATTTAATCTATTTTGGAATAAGGCTGTAATACAACAAAATGTGGAAAAGGTGAAATGCTGTGAATACTTTTTGGATGCACTGTATACATTGCCTGGTATGTTTTAAACATTTTAAAAAGCAGCTTTCGTTGCAAACCCCACTTCCTATCTGGATATTTCACCAAGACGCTCAGCTCCATCCTGTAGCCATGTTAAATGACACCTACTTTCTTTAAACCACTTTCTGTTAGCCCAGGGTGTCATGGGCATACCCCCTGCAGTTGACCATCATGCCAGCCTGCTCTGTTGTAAACAAGGCAGATCCCCATTCTGAAAGGGAAGTACACAGAGATCGTCTGTTCCTAGTAACCAGGAACAGCGATCTCTGTGTTCTTCCTGTCAGCCCATCCCCCACACAGTTAGAAAACATTTAGCAGGGAACACACCAGAGCTTTACAGGTTGCCACTGGAGTCCTCTTCCACTCCTCCATGACAACATCACAAAGCTGGTGGATGTTAGAGACCTTGCGCTCCTCCACCTTCCATTTGAGGATGCCCCACAGATGCTCAATAGGGTTTAGGTTTAGGGTTCATGGAGACATGCTTGGCCAGTCCATTACCTTTAACCTCAGCTTCTTTAGCAAGGCAGTGGTCATCTTGGAAGTGTGTTTGGGGTCGTTATCATGTTGGAATACTGCCCTGTGGCCCAGTCTCCGAAGGGAGGGGATCATGCTCTGCTTTAGTATGTCACAGTACATGTTGGCATTCATGGTTCCCTCAATGAACTGTAGCTCCCCAGTGCCGACAGCACTCATGCAGCCCCAGACCATGACACTCCCACCACCATGCTTGTCTTTGTACTCCTCACCCGGTTGCCACCACACACGCTTGACACCATCTGAACCAGATAAGTTTATCTTGGTCTCATCAGACCACAGGACATGGTTCCAGTAATCCATGTCCTTAGTCTGAATGTCTTCACCAAACTGTTTGCGGGCTTTCTTATGCATTATCTTTAGAAGAGGTTTCCTCCTGGGATGACAGCCATGCAGACCAATTTGATGCAGTGTGCGGTGTATGGTCTCAGCATTGACAGGCTCACCCCCCACCCCTTCAACCTCTGCAGCAATGCTGGCAGCACTCATACGTCTATTTCCCAAAGACAATCGCTGGATATGACGCTGGGCACGTGCACTCAACTTCTTTTGTCTGTTCTGAGTGGAACCTGTTAAACTGCTGTATGGTCATGGCCAACGTGCTGCAGCTCAGTTTAAGGGTCTTGGCAATCTTCATATAGCCTAGGCCATCTTTATGATGAGCAACAACTTTTTTTCAGATCCTCAGAGGGTTCTTTGCCATGAGGTGTCATGTTGAACTTCCAGTGACCAGTATGAAAGAGTGAGAGCAATAACACCAAATTTAGCACAACTCCTCCCCATTCACACCTGAGACCTTGTAACACTAATGAGTCACATGACACCGGGGAGGGAAAATTGCTAATTGGGACATTTTCACTTTGGACATTTTCACTTTTGTTGCCAGAGGTTTAGACATGAATGGCCGTGTGTTGAGTTATTTTGAGGGGACAGCAAATTTACACTGTTATACAAGCTGTACACTCACTACTTTACATTGTAGCAAAGTGTCATTTCTTCCGTGTTGTCACATGAAAAGATATAATAAAATACTTACCAAAATGTGAGGGGTGTACTCACTTTTGTGAGATACTGTATTATAGCAGAAAGTAAAAAATATTGGGTTTTTTTTTTTAAATATTTGTTTATAGCGCAAAATTTAAAAGCCGCAGAGGTGATCAAATACCACCAAAAGAAAGCTCTATTTGTGGGAAAAAAAAGGACATGAATTTTATTTGGGTACAGTGTTGCACGCTCGCGCACTTGTCACTTAAAAAAACACTGTGCCGTTTTGCAAAAAATGGTCAGGTCTTTAAGGGGGTAAACCCTTACGGGGCTGAAGTGGTTAACTGGTAATTGCGCTGTCATGCAATGCTGTACCCAAATGAAATTTATAGCCTCTTTTTCACACAAATAGAGCTTTCTTTAGGCGTTTTTTTTGTTTTGTTTTTTAAGTTTTTATTAGGATAAAGAAGATATAACAAGTGAAAGCATAAGCGCGGTCGCAGCCGCTTCGATAAACATACAGATGGAACAACATATCCATTACAAATGTAACACGTACGATATAACATATTATAATATAATGATTATCGCTTGGCGTTCGGCAAATGGTCAGTTGAGAAACAACAGTAGTAGTTCTTTATTTTCTTTCAAAGATCGGCATATGGTTTGAACTATAGTCCTTGTGTGATGGAGTGTGTATCTAGATGCTGATGTGGGGATTTAGGTGGAATTTGATCACCACTGCGTTTTTTATTTTCTGCGATATAAACAAAAAAAAAAGCGACAATATTTTCTACTTTCTGTTTGAAAAAAATATTCAATAAATTCAAATTTTGTCAAAAATATAGGGCAAAATTTATTCTACTACATGTCCTTGGTAAAAACAACCTCAATAAGTGTATAATGATTGGTTTGTTAGAAAGTTATAGCATATACAAACTATGGTATATGTACTGGAATTTACGCAGCTTGTACATACTTTCTGACAGCCTATCCCATTTCTTGAGGTGCTGAAATGTCAGGACAGTACAAAGACACCACAAATTACCCCTTTTTGGAATGTAGACACGCCAAGAAATTTTCTGAGAGGCATGTTAAGCCCATGGAAGATTTTATTTTTTGTCACAAGTTTTTAAAAATGTACAAAAAAAAAGTTTTCCTTTTTTTTTTTTTTTTACACAAAGTTGCCACTTAAATTATATATTGCTCACACATACCATGAGTATATGTGGAATTACACCCCAAAATCCATTTTGCTACTACTCCCAAGTATGAGGATACCTCATGTGTGAGACTTTTTGGGAGCCTAGCCGCATACAGGACCCCGAAATCCAATTACCCCTTCGAAAGCCTGAAGGTGCGTCATTTCCTCATTTCACGTCCTCACTACCTATCACAGTTTCAGAGGCCCTGAAATGCCAGGATAGCACAACCTCCCCAAATGACCTCTTTTTGGAAAGTAGACACACCAAGGAATTTAAAAAGAGGCATGGGGAGTATTTTGCAGATCTTATTTGTTGTCACAAGGTTTTGAAAAAGAAAAAATACAAAAACTGGCAACAAATGATATCTGCAAAATACTCACCAAAAAAGGTAATTTGGGAGGTGTTTGAACTGTCCTGATATTTTATGCCCAACATTAGAAGCGTATGCCACACATCACCCACTCTTCTAACCACTTGAAGACCAAGCCTTTTCTGACACTTTTTATTGACATGAAAAAGGAGTAATTTTTGCTGGAAAATTACTTTGAGCCCTAGAGAATAATATGATGGGTGTTCCAATTTTTTATGTCACACAGCATTTGCGCATATTTGCCTGTTTTTCAAATGCACATTTTTGGGGAAAAATACACTTTTTTAAATTGTAATACTCAAAAACACAATATATTGCCCAATTGTTTGGTATGGTATAAAAAGATGACGTTACACTGAGTAAATAGATATCAAACATCACAATTAAATTTGTGCACGCCCGTGCAACGGTGAAAAACTACATATATTTTTAATATCCATTAGGCGATAATTTAAAAGCCTTTACAGGTTTCCACTTTAGAATTGCACAGGAGGTCTAGTGCTAGAACTACTGCCATCAATCAGACATTCAAGGTGATAACTCACATGTATGGTGCAATCGCTGTTTACATACTGATACGGGACCGACGCTTGCGTTCGCCTTTGCGTGCGAGCACAGGGGGAATAGGGGTGCTTTCATTTTTTTTATTATTATTATTTATTTTGCTTGCTTTTTTTATTTTTACACTGTCCCTTTCATTTTCTTTTTTTTTTTTTGATTGCTTTTATTGTTATCACAGGGAATATAAATATCACCAGTGATAGCAATAGGCAGTGACAGGTACTCTTTTCTGAGAAATTTGGGGTCTATTATACCCTAGATCTCCCCTATGGAATTAAAGCATCTGACCAAACCAAGATCGGGTGATCAGATGCTTTCCCAATTTGAGGAAATGCTCGTAGCTTCTGGTTTGTTAGACCATAGAGAGGATGGTCCTCTCTATGGTCAGCCGCCGGAACTGCCAGCTGCATTCTCAAGTTTCCCGGTAGGACGGGAGAGCCTGAGAACGCCATGGAAGGTGGCGGGAAAGCGGGGGAGGCAGCTAATTAGCCACTGTGATTGCTTTTACATAAAAGCCAAACGCCGACTGAAAAAACAACGGTTAACAATAAAACACATTAACAACAGAACATTAACTCAATAAAAAGACAACATTTTTTTTACATTTTTATTTTATAATTTTTTTTTTTACTTTCTTTGTACTGTAACTGTAAACTTTCCATGCTGTGATTTTAGGATCTTTCAAAATGCGATAGCTTCCTGACTATCTAACATCTTTTGGGACTCTGTGTGAATTGTGTACCCTAGACTGTGCCGTGCTGTAGCCTATACTAATACTCCACTAGTGTGTGGTAGCGACGGAAGCAGTCCTTGAGGCAGAGAGCAGGTTGGGCAGGACAGGAGGGACAGTAAAAGTGGGTGTCATGCCTAATTCCGTGTCTGCTACAGACACAATGTCTTTTTTGGGGTGACTTTTGGGTCGGGTTACCAGGGGGGACATCTGGAAAATGCCTCTCATTCAGCCGACTCACTGCATCTGGATTTGGGGATTGGGCCACAGCACCTTCTGGATACAAAAAGGCCATGATGATCTCTTCCTGAAATTTTAGGAAGGGTCCACTTCTTCCTGACGCTTTGTAAAACACAAAAGCGTTGTACAGAGTCAATTGAAATAAATATACAGACACTTTTTTGTACCAGCGTCTGGCTTTACAGGACACTAAGTACAGATTGATCATCCGACCATTGAAGTCCATGCCTCCCATGTTTAGGTTATAGTCATGGACACAGAGGGGCTTCTCAACAACACCAGACGCCATGCAAATTTGGACTGTCATTTTTGCGTGAATGGAAGACAGGACAAAAACATCCCGCTTGTCCTTCCACTTTACTGCGAACAATTCATTATTTCTCAGGTAGGTTCTCTCCCCCTTTTTAAGTCGATTGTTTACCGTTGGGGGAAGCCCCGGTGATTAGGTCAGATGGTACCACATGAGCCAATTCCAAGATTGTATAAGTGTCTAAGAATGCATAGTAGTTGTCCACGTACAAGGGGTACCCCTTTTGGAATAAAGGTGACACCAAGTTCCATCTATCTTGCCACTTCTCACCATGTAGTCAGGTCATCCGGGGGGCTCCACGCGACTATCTTTTCCCTCGTAAAATTACATGTATAGCCTGTTGTCCTGTCACAGAACTTATACATTTTGACCCCAAATCTGGCACGCTTGTTGGGGAGATACAGTTTGAATGCAAGGAAGTCAGATGTTTTGTTGGTGCATATATACAACTGCAGATTTATGGTTAAGGTGATTTACAAGGGGCTACATTTTGTGGAGCCGATCATATTCAGGGTCACCCCGAGGACAACGGAGTGTATTGTGGTTGAAATGCATAAATCACATTATATTCTAATATCTACGCCTGGCCATGGTAGCAGAGAACAGAGGCATATGATGAATCAAGTCTGTGGACCAATATGACCGCAAGTCATTTTCTTTTTTTTTGTAATGTCCATGTTAAAGTGGAGCTCCAGCCTGTATTAAAAAATAAAAGTCAGCAGCTACAAATACTGTAGGACACTTACCTGTCCAGGTATCCCGCAATGTCAGCACCCCCGATTCATCCATTGGCTTCGGGTGCAGGCATGGGCATCCTTACTAAGGGAAACAGGAAGTGAAGCCTTGCGGTTTTACAGCCTGTTTCCTACTGCGCATGGATGAGTCGCGCTGCACTTTCTGAATGGTCCCGCTGTCTTCTGGGACCTGTGGCAGTGGGGGGGAAAGGAGGAGGGGCCTTCATTGTGCGGTGATCTTACCTGGAAGTGGGAGTGGGTAACCTCTCCCCCAAATAGTGCCAAATGTGGCGGGGGGGAGGAGTCTGCGAACAAGCGGAGTTTTCCACTTTAAAGGTTATGCCCAAAAAAGATGTTAAACTCAAAAACCGTAATAGGTTTCCATTCGAATTTGGGTTGGCGGTGATGTACTGCTCAGCATATATACTCACTGGCTACAATATTAGGTACACCTGTTCAATTGCTTGATAACACAAATTGCTAATCAGCCAATTACATGGCAGCAACTCAATGCAAGTTCAAACTGAGCATCAGAATAGGGAAGAAAGTGCATTTAAGTGACATTGAACGTGGCATGGTTGTTGGTACCAGACGGACTGGTCTGAGTATTTCAAAAACTGCTGATCTACTGGGATTTTTACACACTGCCATCTCTAGGGTTTACAGAGAATGGTCTGAGAAAGAGAAAATATCCAGTGAGCGGCAGTTGTGTAGATGAAAATGCCTTCTTGATGTCAGAGGTCAGAGGAGAATGGGCAGACTGGTTCGAGATGATAGAAAGACAACAGTAGCTCAAATAACCACTCGTTACAACCAAGGTATGCAGATTATCATCTCTTAATGTACAACAAATCGAACCTTGAAGCAGCAGATGACCACACCACAGCAGCAGAAGACCACACCAGGTTCCACTTCTGTCAGATAAGAACAGGAAACTGAGGCTACAATTCCCACAGGCTCACCCAAATTGGACAATAGAAGATTGGAAAAATGTTGCCTGGACTGATGAGCCTCAAACAGCATGTAAGCATGGATTTATCCTGCCTTGTATCAACAGTTCAGGCTGGTGGTGGTGTAATGGTGTGGGGGATATTTTCTTGGTAAAATTTGGGCTCCTTAGTACCAACTGAGCATTGTTTAAATGCCACGGCCTACCTGAGTATTGTTGCTGACTATGTCCATCCCTTTATTACTACAGTGTACCCATCTTCTGATGGCTACTTCCAGCAGGATAATGTCACAAAGCTCAAATTATCTCACCACTGGTTTCTTGAACATGACAATGAGGTCACTGTACTCCAATAGCCTCCTCAGTCACTAGATCTTAATCCAATAGAGCACCCTTGGGATGTGGTGAATATGAAGACAAATCTGCAGCAACTGCGTGATGCTATCATGTCAATATGGACCAAAATCTCTGAGGAATGTTTCCAACACCTTGTTGAATTGAATCTATGCCACGAAGAACTAAGGCAGTTCCACAGGCAAAAGGGGGTGCAACCCAGTAGTAGCATGGTGTAACTAATAAAGTGACCAGTGAGTGTAAATTACTTTGGTCCACAATTGATCGATACAGATCCTCCTGTGAAAAACAGCTCAAAAAATTCAAGGGGAGTAGTTAAATTAGCTGTTTCCACCTGAGCTCCGGGTTGGGCAATGAATGGGGAAATTACAGGTGCTACAGAATCTGTGGGCTGACAATCAGGATTGCAAGCACCTCAAGAAGGACACTATGGGCTCTACGGCCTGTGTTCGAATTCTTGGTGGCTGCGGAACACTACTTGTGCTAGCCAGCGCACCTGCTTGGACTACACTTCTGGCACGCCCCACGTCCCCGTGGGATACTGCAGTGCTGGTGTGTAAAATTCACAGATTGTACTAGGCCGCTGGTGCTCGTCAGTTCACCAAAAGGTAGTGTGGCACTAGTACTGGGACTCTGTTGCCTATGAGAATCATCCTGCAATTCTAGCACCTCATCACCCTGGGCACAGGGTCGGGTCCACCTGACCTTAGGAGGGACCTCTTCTCTATCGTCTGAGCTACCTGTCAGGGTGCCGCTGCTCTCTACATTTTCGTATTCTGAGCCTGATTCTGTCTGTGAGGACTCCCGTTTGTTCACGGCTGACATACTCAGCCACTAAATGTATAGGTAACTAGTGAGACTCACAGGAAAAAGAGCACCTGGCTGTCAGGGACTGCTTGAACCGCTACAAAAAATGTACAGTACTTGCTAGTACTAGCAGAGATCAGGCCTAATCTTACTAATGCTGCAGTTTTGTTTGCAATGTATTAGAAGTGACAGTGATCTACTGACACTGCACTTATTGGGGGGAGAGGGGGCAGAGGGGCTAGTAGGTGTCGGGGCTGATCCTGTTAATGTTGCATTTTAGGGGTCACAATACCATTTGGGGCGCTAGTATAGTTTTGATCTTGGCCCCCCCCCCCATGCAATATCGCTCTCCACCTGCCTGTACACCATGGACTGGGGTGGTGAGAGGACCAATCAATAGACAGAAAACTCCTAGGGATCCTAGAATTCCTGGCATCAGTGGTAATGCTGGGGGGAGGGGAGGGTGTGATCAATGGCAATGCTGATTTTTTTTACTGAATACCAATATAAAGAGAAGTTTCAACACTGGCCACCACTGTAATAGGGGTTTACACTGAACACTAATGTAATAGAAGCATTCACAGTAATCACCAATATAAGGACTGGGACCTTCACAATGGCCACTAGTGTGAATGAAAGGATTGTACACCAAGCCTCAATGTAATGAGAAGATTTACACTGACCACCAATGTAAATGGGATTTATACTGACCACTAATGTAAGGGGGACCTTCATACTGGCTACTAGTGTGAATGAAAGGATTCTACACCAAACCCCAATGTAATGGGAAGATTTTCACTGACCACCAATGTAACTGAGACATTTAGCCTGTGTTCACATTTGTGTGTGCCAGGAATGCATGCAAAATCCCTTTCCAGACACCACAGAAATGTACTGCCCTTTAGCAGATACACAGCAGTGCCATTAATTGTTAATGACACCCTCACGCATCTGCTGACATGTGTGATTTTGAAAAAGCGTTATAGATGCGGAAGAAAGTCCCTCGCAAATAATCGGGCTGCCCTGCACACAGCCTACATCTTTATCCACCCTGTCAGTACACCTTTGCATCCTAAAACCCCTGCTAACCTCTGCAACCCAAACCTCCCCCATCCTCTCCACTCCAACCCTCCACCACTTTAACTCTACCTGCCGCCTCTGCTCATCTTTGCACCTTCCTTACTTCTATACATCCCCTCTTTGCTCACCTGTGCACCCAAACTGTAATTCCTTCTCTGCCTACCTCTGCACACCCCACACTACCCTCCCCCCACCAATTTGCTTACCTTTGCAGAACAGGCTGATGTTAGGCAGAATGACCACAGTTGTAGACAGGACTTTCAAGCATGCCCCTTTATCTCCCCAGTGGCAGCATTCAGTATAGGGGATGGTGGATATGACCTCAGGGGGGCATGATATACATATGAATGTTGCCTCTCTTTACATATGAATGCTGCTGGTCCATGGCTATTTACATATGAATGCAGTCGCTATTTACATATCAATGCTGGTTATATACATGTAAACACAGGGTCTGCAGGTGAGTCATCTGTACACAATGGGGCAGAGCTGGGCAGCATTAGTAGCAGCACTTCACACTGAGATATCGGGACACAGCACAGGACTAAAACTTCAAGGCACAAGGGAATTTAAACTGGGATAGTTGACAAGTATGATGTAGCTGCTTTTGGGCCCCACAACAATGACAGGGCCCAGGCTAGCTGCCCCTTTTGCCCTGCCTTAAAGACGGCCCTGGTTAAATAGTGAATTTGTGGTGATGCTATCTAGGAAGGTTACTAACTGACACTAACACTATCTGACGTCACCTGTGACACTAATACAGTGATCAGTGAAAAAATCTGTACACTATACTAATGACACTGGTGAAAGGGCAGCGGAAGAGTTAAGTGGGGGACGATCAGGGAGTTAAAATGTGCCTAACTAAACTCAGTTTTTATGTGTTATAGGGCGTACACACGGTCGGACTTTGTTCGGACATTCCGACAACAAAATCCTAGGATTTTTTCCGACGGATGTTGGCTTAAACTTGTTTTGTCTACACACGGTCGCACAAAGTTGTCGGAAAATCAGATCGTTCGAAACGCGGTGACGTAAAACACGTACGTCGGGACTATAAACGGGGCATTGGCCAATAGCTTTCATCTCTTTATTTATTCTGAGCATGCGTGGCACTTTGTCCGTCGGATTTGTGTACACACGATCGGAATTTCCGATAACGGATTTTGTTGTCGGAAAATTTTATCTCCTACTCTCCAACTTTGTGTGTCGGAAAATCCGATGAAGCCCACACACGGTCGGAATTTCCGAAAAGACGCTCCGATCGGACATTTTCCATCGGAAAATCCGACAGTGTGTACGGGGCATTAGTGTGCTGCTTTTACTCACTGTAGTTCTGACCTCTTCTCTTGCTGAAACCAAAAAGGGCTCCATGAAAAAAGAGCTTGTCACTTCCTGTGCCTTTGTTTTGTAAACATAGGCACAGGCTGGTTTGTGATTCAGTACAGATGATCAGGTGGTCCAAGCCAAAAATCATTGGTGTGGACCTGATGACTGATCAGTGCTGTACTGAATCACAGCACCCCGGGCCAGGGAGCGCGTGTGTGCGCCCCCACTATCCAGGAGTGTGGATCACGGACCCAGTATGTGATTCAGTGCAGCGGGGCCACCTTGCCACCACATATGTAAGTTATACAGCTGGCAAGCGGTTAAAGGGGGTGTATACTTGCTATCAGTTATTGTGTTTTCCATTGTAATTAAATCACTTTGCAGCAATCTACTTTCACGTTGAGATGAAAAAGTCTATTTCTGTTGATCAGTGTTAAAAAAACATGAACCTGCTGGAATGTAATGTTCTGTGACAAAAAAAACAAGGGTGTGAATACATTTTATAGGCACTGTATGTCCTGCAACCTGTCAATAGCAATAAAACAGATATTGATCCTACTAGTACGTCTATTGATTTTACACTTCCTGTAACAGGGTGACATCACTATTTATTCTGCATTGAAATCCCTGCAGCATGGTCACCCTGTGAACCAGGGTGGTTTTAGATGGATGTGTAATGTTTCAATTTTAAATCTAGGGTTGGATTTACTAAAGGCAAATAGACTGTACATTATGCAAGTGTAGTTGCACTAATTTTCTCCAGAGCTTAGTGAATGTGGTAAAGCTCTGCTGATTTCCATCATCCAATCACATGCAAGAAAATGCATTTTTTTTTCCTTGCGCCTGTTCGGGTATTCTTTACAAAGTAAAGCTTCACCACATTGTTATTTTCAGGGTCAAATTCTTCTGACTTTAAAATGAAACATTTGTCCATATTATTGGCAGCAGAGCCATAACAGTCCTGCAATTTCCTACTGAAAATGTTCAGTTCGCAATCCATTTGACAATCATCAGTAATATTACATGCCAATTCCTCTTGTATGTAATAGAAACCACTTATTCATACCTCCAAATCGTCCCGGATTCTGCGGGACTGTCCCGGGATTTCAAGGCTGTCCCGGGGTCCCGCGGATCTGGGCTAAAGTCCCGGAAAACAAGTTCAGGCAGCTGAGTCCACTCAGTGCGTGTATTCTCACTAGATGAAATATGCTCTCACTGTGCTCTCCGTCTCTCCCCCCCTCCTTTCAATCTTCCTTCCTGTCATTGGTTGTTAGGACCGCCGGAGTCCTAGCAACTGATGACGCACATTGCAGGCACAGACAGAAGGAAGAACATGCAAGGACCTCCCAGCTCCGCCCCCGGCTCTGACTTCCTGCCTTCAACAGTCTTCCACCCAGTAAGGGGACACTGAATTCTTAGTACAAAGTTTTGTGATGCTATCTAAACCAGTTAAATGAAGGGCACCCAGGAGCTGTGAGTAAACTCTGCTGATCCACTCAGACGGCGGTCACTTCTCTCGATTCTGTCAGCCTCTCCACTGCCCCTCCCTGTGACTCTCCTGCTCTTTCTCTGGGGCTGCACAGTATACAAGCCCACAGCCTCGCCTCCCTGCTTCTCTGCAGCAGATTCGAAATTGGCTCCATGCCTCCCTGCCGCACACACACCCTAGTAACCTCTGGTCCTCTCCTCCTCTTACCTGAGGTGAGCTGCAGTGGAAGGCAGTTCACAATCGCTCCCTGTCCTCTCCAGGCTGCCGCTGCACATGCATTCAATGGTCTTCTCTTTTGCACTCCTCCTGTCAGCTGAGTTTAAGAGCAGCACTGCACCTTACCTGTCCAGAGCTCCTGGTCTGCCACCGTCTTTTCTGACCCCACTGCCTCCAACATGCTGAGAATGTCCTCTCCCCTGCACTCCTCCAGCTGCATTCTCAGGGGTCTCCAGTAAGGATGAGCTCCGGCGTGTTTGCACAGCCCACGTGCAGAGCCCACCAGGAAGTCGGCACTGTAGAGCGCTAATCACAGGCAGTGAGACATTGTCCCGATGCGCGGCTGCAGAGATCGGGACAATGTCCCACTGCCTGTGATTAGCGCAGCGCAGTGCCGACTTCCTGGCGGGCTCTGCACGTGGGCTGTGCAAACATGCCGGAGCTCATCCTTAGTCCCCAGAGCAGTGCGTGCGCCCCAAATTCTACCACAGGTCTACTGTCTGCACACCCCACAACAGCCCGCTGATTCTACAATTGTCTCACACTTTTTTTTTTAGGTATGACAAAAGGCAAATGCACTGCAAATACGCCTCAACCCCTAGTCACTAACAGTTCTACTATGTCATGTCCTATAAGTCAGTTTCCAATATAGCAACACAAGTAACTTCCCTCGCTCCAGGTGTGCTTTGCTGGCAAGATCATTTGTATTTGTAGGGGGGATTTGAGGGGTGGGGAGGGGGGGGGGTAAAGTAAGATGATTTATGCTAGAAGGGAGGGATTTGGGGGGAGGATTTCTGTTGGCAGGGGATATTTGTGTCAGGAGGTGGAATTTAGGTGGGGGGACAAGAGGCTTTGTGCTAGAAGGAGGGATTGGGGGTAGTATTTGCGTTGATCATCTCCAAAATATTAATTTAAAAAAATTCAATAAATATATCCCCCATATCCCCTATTTTGTAGACGCTATAATTTTTGCGCAAACCAATCAATATACGCTTATTGCAAATTTTTTTTTTTTTTTTACCAAAAATTTGTAGAAGAATTCGTTTTTTGACATTTTTTGGGGATATTTATTATAGCAAAAAGTAAAAAATATTGGGGTTTTTTTCAAAATTGTTGCACTTTTTTGGTTTAAAGCACAAAAAATAAAAAACGCAGAGGTGATCAAATACCCCCAAAAGTAAGCTCCATTTGTGGGAAAAAAAGGACGTCAATTTTGTTTGTGTACAACATCACATGACCGCGTAATTGGCAGTTAAAGCGAGGCAGTGCCGTATCGCCCCTTTCACACAGACGGATAGAATGGTGCTTTTAGCTGCGGATTTTCTAATTTTCTACCGCAGCTAAAAGCACACAATGCTTTCCTATGGCCCCATTCACACACTGCGTTTAGCTGCGAATTAGATACATGTGGTTCTGTGCGGATAGAAAAAATAGAATTGACTGCGTCCAGGAGTGGTTTAGCGCAGCTATCCGCACATAACCGCAGGTAATCGCAGTGCACTGTGTCAGCTGCGGATAACAGTGCCAAGTTGCTCATGGGAAAGGAAAAATTATTTTTCCTTTCCCAATGAGCAACAAGCACGGGGATCTGACTCGGATCCCCGCCAATGCCCGGCACTGTTTGGTATGAGCCTTGAAGGGGAACTCCACGCCAAATTTTAAATTTAAAAAATGGCGTGGATTCCTCCCCAGGGGCATACCAGGCCCTTCGGTCTGGTATGGATTTTAAGAGGAACCCTTACGCCGAAAAAACGTCGTGGGGTCCTCCCCAAAATCCATACCAGGCCCTTATCCGAGCATGCATCCCAGTCGGTCAGGAAAGGGGGTGGGGACGGGCGAGCGCCCCCCCTTCTGAGCCGTACCAGGCCGCATGCCCTCAACATGGGGGTGGGTGCTGTGGGGGAGGGGTCACCGTGCGCCCCCCTACCCCAAAGCACCTTGTCCCCATGTTGATGAGGACAAGGGCCTCTTCCCGACAACCCTGGCCATTGGTTGTCGGGGTCTGCGGGTGGAGGGCTTATCGGAATCCGGGAGCCCCCTTTAATAAGGGGGCCCCAGATCCCGGCCCCCCACCCTATGTGAATGAGTATGGGGTACATGGTACCCCTACCCATTCACCTAGTGAAAAAGTGTCAATAAAAAAAACACTACACAGGTTTTTAAAGTAATTTATTAGACAGCTCCGGGGGTCTTCTTCCGGCTTCGGGGTCCTCTTCCGGCTTTGGGGGTCCTCTTCCGGCTTTGGGGTCTTCTTCCGACTTTGGGGGTCTCTCCGGTTCTTCTCCGAGCTCTCCGGGTCTTCTGCCGGGCTCCTCCACTATCTTTGGCTCTTTTGCAGCTCTTTTTCTAGCGGAGGAGCCCAGTCTGCTGCCTTCTGCCTTCTTCCCTCTTCTCTTCTTCCGATGTTGACATGACGCTCTCTCCGGCTGGAATGAACTCTGGGCGCTCTGCTCTGACTTATATAGGCGATGACCCCGCCCCCTTATGCCGTCACAGTCCCTGGGCATGCTGGGACTGTGATGTTTTAGGGGGCGTGGTCACCGGGTGATGTTGACCACGCCCCCTTATGCCGTCACAGTCCCAGCATGCCCAGGCACTGTGATGGCATAAGGGGGCGGGGTCACCGCCTATATAAGTCAGAGCGGAGCGCCCAGAGTGCATTCCAGCCGGAGAGAGCGTCAGGTCAACATCGGAAGAAGAGAAGAGGGAAGAAGGCAGAAGGCAGCAGACCGGGCTCCTCCGCTAGCAAAAGAGCGGCAAAAGAGCAGAAGATAGCAGAGGAGCCCGGCAGAAGATCCGGAGAGCACTGAGAAGAACCAGAGAGACCCCTGAAGCCGGAAGAAGACCCCCGAAGCCAGAAGAGGACCCCCGAAGCCGGAAGAAGACCCCCGGAGCTGTCTAATAAATTACTTTAAAAACCTGTGTAGTGTTTTTTTATTGACACTTTTTCACTAGGTGAATGGGTAGGGGTACCATGTACCCCATACTCATTCACATAGGTTGGGGGGCCAGGATTTGGGGGCCCCCTTATTAAACGGGGCTCCCGGATTCCGATAAGCCCTCCGGCCGCAGACCCAGACAACCAACGGCCAGGGTTGTCGGGAAGAGGCCCTTGTCCTCATCAACATGGGGACAAGGTGCTTTGGGGTGGGGGGCCGCAGGGCGCCCACCCCCCATGTTGAGGGCATGGGGCCTGGTACAGCTCAGGAGGGGGGGCACTCGCCCGTCCCCACCCCCTTTCCTGACCGACCGGGCTGCGTGCTCGGATAAGGGTCTGGTATGGATTTTGGGGGGGACCCCATGCCGTTTTTTCGACGTAGGGGTTCCTCTTAAAATCCATACCAGACCGAAGGGCCTGGTATGCCCCTGGGGGGGAACCCACGCCATTTTTTTTATTTAAAATTTGGCATGGAGTTCCCCCTCAAGATTCATACCAAACAGTGCGAGTCGGTACCCTGTCGGGTTGCCATGGAAACGGCAAACCGCAGCTAAACGCAACCGCATCTAATCGCACTGTGCAAATGCAGCTGATTGCAGTGCCTGGAGTCTTGAATTTCACAGGAAAAAAAACATGCTTTTAACTGTGGCAGAATAGCCGCCCATGTGAAAGGCGCTTAACACATTGGTTCTCAACCTCAGTCCCTAAGTACCCCCAAAAACATGGCCTGTTGAGGGTACTTGAGGACTGAGGTTGAGAACAACTGCTTTAACATATGGCATGGGGTTAATGATATGCCTCTTGTAGAACGACTCCCATTTTAAATGAAAAAAACATTCTCCGCCTACAATGGCTTGCTACATGCGCAGCAAAAAAAAAGTTTCCCTGGAAATTTTACATTTTGGCAACTATGCATATGTGTTATGTGGGTAGCAAGGGGTTAAACAGGTATGTAGGGTTTTCTTTTCTTTCTATGTTGCGCATTCCTGACAGCTAGTTGGCACTGCCATCTTGTTGGTTGGCACTGGGGTGATCAGCCCAGCCTAATAAGGGGCATTGCAAGGCTTGCAAAAAAAAAAGTTAGCAGCTGACAGTTGCAAAAAGAGAGGGGGGGTGCCTTATGCGAACCGCACCGCTGGGAGTGTCAATACAAAGTTAATAACACCCCCAGATCGGTTCTCATATCGCAGTGCAAACTGTCAATTTGGACAGGAATCGGATCGCATGGGTGTGAACACCCATGCAATCCAATTCTGGTGCGGAACAATAAAAGGTTCCTGTGCAACTTTGGTCCGAATTCGATGCAAATTCAGCCATACATCGCTCAGACATCGCATGTGATTTGCACAGCAGTGCAGTGCGAATAACATGTGATGTCAAAGTGAACCCAGCCTTAGTGCTAATTGGCTTCACACATTCCTTACACGTCTCAGGATACCCCATGTCTTTGACAGTCTTGGTAACACCCCTGAATAAACACACAAAACACACATGTGTTTTAAATGTAAAATAACTTTGTTACAGTGCTTACCTTTAGGCAGACATATGTCATCTGATACCCATACACACTAGACACATATTATTAGATGTTTATTTGCTATCAATGCTTGTAATCTGCTACATATAGACCCCTGCCTTCCGAGATCCAAAGATATAATCATAGCCTATATTCTACATTTTGGATATGTATAACAAAATGTATATGTATTTTGGGGGTAAGACATCTCTCTATGGTCAGTTGATTTACTAATCTGGTGCAGCTATGCATTGAAATCAGCTTCTAACTTTAGCTTGTTCAATTAAGCTTTGACAAAAAACCTGGAAGCTGATTGGCTTCTACGCAGAGCTGCACCAGATTGTGCACTCTCCAGTTTTAGTAAATCAACCCCAAAGTGTTTGGGGAAAAAAATCCCTCAGTGCTCTTATTCCTTAACAGCCAATCATTAACTTCTATCTAAGGGTACTTACATTCGACCACCGTTGAATGTATCTTGCCAACTTTCCAATTGGTTGAACATTGCCAGCCAGTAAGTTTGAATATAGAGCCTCATTACTTTAGCTGTAATTTCCGTTGCATTGACCTTATTACTCTTTTAAACACCATGTATCTGTTACAGAAACATTAACAAAATGAGTATAAATGAGCAGCTGCTTTAATTGACTTCTGCACTTTTGTAGGTAATTTCAGCTTCTAAGATCACAGCATAAGCTTATTAAACAATTCTGATTCTAATTTTTTGACTATGCCCATGACATTTGCCTTGCACTTACTGTCATTAAAAACTTGGCTCTTGAGCTTTTAAATTACTATTAAGGGCTATTGTAAAATGAAGATAGTTAAAAGTACTTTAGTATGTTATCATTACCTGCAAAAAATGTAAATTACCACTAAGAAATCATGTGTAAGACAAGACGATAGGACCCATGTCTCTTTTTAAGCAGTTATGTTTCAGAGTTGTCTTAATTGTTGTAATGTATTGCAATGTTCACATTCCATGGTAAATCCTACGGTGTACATAGCATATAGTAGAAATTTTAATTAGCATGCAATTCTCAGTTTGCACCTGAAATGGAAAAAAAAACATACATGCTCATGATGACTATTGTACAGATCTCTCCTATAGTTATTGACCATGGGAAAATAGATGGCAGCCATCTGTTCCCATGGCTTGATATTTGGATATGGCCTATGCTGTGACTCTTTTGCAAGCCATTGATAGATGTGTCTGTGGAACTTTGCAAAGATAGCAATAAGGCATATTTATGACTTTGTAAGCCATAAGTTAGCAGTGACTTAAATTTCTCCCTGAGAGTGGGAGAAAACAAATTTAGGTTGTGTTTTAAAAACAGAAATCATGATTTGCAGTGTAGATACGGTATGTGTAGCTTTTACTTACATAAAATTGTTCTGACTTGTTCTGAGCTTTTGGTCTTCAAAGTTAGATAGGTCACCCAGGTACAGAATGGGAACTTGCCACAGCGTGGTTAAAATAAAACTTTGGAAATATATATAAAAAACAGTATGTATTTGTTAAAAATGGTACAAGTGACAGAAGTTTTGATTATATAAACTTGCTGTAATTTTATGCAAAAAGGAACTTAGTCTAGGAGATGGCACTAGAAATCTGTCAGGATTTGCTATAGTGCAAATGTGCTGACAGCGACTTTGCTGATAAGACTGAGCAGGCAGATGACCTCATCAATGTGCCGCTGCTCCTTCACTGTCTGTCTGTCTTCACTTCTGCAGTGGAGATCAAGGACTTCCATGGGGGGCCTGGATAAGGAGAGTGGCTGAACAGGATTTCTTTTTAGTTACTGGATTTGAATCCTTCCACACTGCATACTCTACAGATAACAAAAAAATGACCCATGTAATGCCCTGTACACACGGTCGGACAATGATCGGACATTCCGACAACAAAATCCACGGATTTTTTCAGACGGATGTTGGCTCAAACTTGTCTTGTATACACACGGTCACACAAAGTTGTCGGAAAATCTGATCGTTCTGAACGCGGTGACGTAAAACACATACGTCGGGACTATAAACGGGGCAGTAGCCAATAGCTTTCGTCTCTTAATTTATTCTGAGCATGTGTGGCACATTGTGCGTCAGATTTGTGTACACATGATCGGAATTTCCAACAACGGATTTTGTTGTCGGAAAATTTTATAGCAAGCTCTCAAACTTTGTGTGTCGGAAATTCCAATGGAAAATGTGTGATGGAGCCCACCGACAACAAGGTCCTATCACACATTTTCCGTCTGAAAATCCGACCGTGTTTACAGGGCATAAGTCATTCATCGTTATCATTATCTCCATGAACCAAGCATAGCACTACTCCCGCAAAAGCTACTTGGCAATTTGGGTCCTTTGTTCTGCTCCTCCAAGAACCAACCTCCACCAACCTCAGCTCCTCTAACACACCTAGTTGAATGAAAGTTATTGCAAGCAGTTCTAAGAATACGAGTATAGATACCTTTAACTTGACTGTGAATTAGTACCAGGAATTACACACAAGCCCGTTTAGTGGTAAATTAACTCAGTGTATTGGTATGGGTTAGAATAAATGGTGGTTTGAGAATAAATGAGCACATAGAAGGTAGGTTTAGACACAGTCTGCTAGACAGTAAAATCACTATGCCAAGGTAACTTAGAATAGAGTTCTGTACCAACAGACTGATATGAACTCATGAATCAGCAAAGTCAGCAATAAACAGAGCATATAAGCTATAACTGCAATGTGGATAATAATACTACAACTAGTCTAAAGTGCACTCTAGGAGAATGGCTAGGATATGGTGCAATGTCCCCTAAGAGGTATCTCTTAGCATAAGCTATAGGTGAAGGTCTCTGTGTAGCAGCTGTAAAGGGACAGTCTTTAGTCCTAATTCTTCAGCTGGCTAGTGTTGGGGCCCACTTGCCCTGTTGGTGCACATAAGAATAGTATCAGTCAAGCCTGAAGGCAGCAATAAGGCTACTAGATGCCTTTGTGGTCAGTTCCTAAAGGGTGCTGACTCTCTAGCAGCAGATAGTAAATGCCCACAGCAGCAGCTCACCAGTTCCAGCAATATTGCAGCTCACCATTTGGTCACACACAGCGATTAGTCAACTCTCTGCTCTGCACCCAGGTGACCCTGGCTGTTGGCACCATTAATCTCAGCACTCTGGATTCCGCTAAAGTCGATGTGCAGCAGTGGTGGTACACACTGGAGCAATGTGCACTCCCCGGTTTCCCTCGTGGCAAGAGCAAGCTATGTCCTCAACAGCCTGAGGAAATGCAGCACTTTTTCCACCTCCTGGCAAACTCTGTCTAAGAAATCCAGTTAAAAAAGCTCTTGATTACATAGTAGAGTCTCTCCTTAGGACTACAGTTGACAGTGCATTGCTGTCTGATTCTATTAGACTCCTCCTGCCCAGCAGCTCCCTACTCTTTGTGGAATAGCTGTTAACCAGTTCAGCACCCCACGGGCAGGAGCTACAGAGACCAACTGCAGCCAGTGTTTCTCTCACTCTTAATCTTAGCCAAGCACATGACTGCATGGGTAACTTAACCAACACTGTTTTTTCAAAGTGTAGCAAACTCTTTTCTCATGCAGGGACTGGCCAAGTATTACTGTACTAGTGTGTTTTTTAAAAAAAAAACAATTGTTTTTGAAGCGCCAGGCGACAAGTGTCCCACCCAAGACATCACAAAAATGGAAATTGGCATAAAACTTGAAAAAATAAGTTAAATAATAAGTTGTAACAATGTACATAACGATGTAGGAATTACAACAGTTTGTATATGTGCCTCCTACTTTTTTAGGGACCAAAAGTAATGGGACAGATTAACAATCATCCATCAAACTTTCACTTTTTAATACGTGGTTGCAAATCCTTTGCCGTCAATTACAGCCCAATAAATACAAGAGAACCAGTTCCATTGGCAGCCATACATGCCCACGCCATGACACTACCACCACCATGCTTCACTGATGGGGTGGTATGCTTTGTATCATGAGCAGTTCCTTTCCTTCTCCATACTCTTCTCTTCCCATTACTCTGGTACAAGTTGATCTTGGTCTCATCTGTCCATAGGATGTTGTTCCAGAAGGCTTTTTTAGATGTTGTTTGGCAAAATCTAATCTGGCCTTCCTCTTTTTGAGGCTCACCAATGGTTTACATCTTGTGGTGAACCCTCTGTATTCACTCTGGTGAAGTCTTCTCTTGATTGTTGACTTTGACACACATACACCTACCTCCTGGAGAGTGTTCTTGATCTGGCCAACTGTTGTGAAGGGTGTTTTCTTCACCAGGGAAAGAATTCTTCGGTCATCCACCACAGTTGTTTTCCATGGTCTTCCGGGTCTTTTGGTGTTGCTGAGCTCACCGGTGCCTTCTTTCTTTTTAAGGATGTTCCAAACAGTTGATTTGGCCACACCTAATGTTTTTGCTATCTCTCTGATGGGTTTGTTTTGTTTTTTCAGCCTATTGATGGCTTGCTTCACTGATAGTGACAGCTAGTCCAAATGCAAATAGCACACTTGAAATGAACTCTGGACCTTTTATCTGCTACTTGTAAATAGGATAATGAGGGAATAACACACAGCAGCCAATTGTCCCATTACTTTTGGTCCCTTAAAAAGTGGGAGGCACATATACAAACTGTTGTAATTCCTAAACCGTTCACCACATTAGCCACCAGTGGCGGCCCGTCCAAGCTGTTTAAAAAAAAAAAAAAAAGTCACTTTAAGAGTGACTAGGTGCCGGACATGCGGCGGTCTATGGGAAGCTTCCCAGCCTGCAATCAGCTGACTGCAGGCTGGGAAGCTGATTTTCCCATGTTTAGGGTGGGGTCGGGGTGCAATTGATGCGCCCCGAACACTCCCCACTCTACTGTCATTTGTCTGGCCTCCTTTCCTATCTTTTTATTGGCCGGGACCGGAGGACGGTGCGTGGTGCTTTTTGCGGCACCACTTCCAGTTTCCCGGCTCACTGCTGTGTGCTCTGGGAGTATAGTACCAGAGACCGGAGTGAAGGACAGCCAGGCTGTATATAATATATTCCATATAAATATTCCATATTTCCAGTATGAAGGATCAGGGCAGTGGTGCGGGACTGGCGGTATAGCGGAGGTTGGTATCGGTATCGGGGGAAGGGGAGGACGGTCAGGCTTGTGCTGCATTGTCGGTGCTCTGCCCCCTTGCCGTACCTTGAAGGGTCTGGAGGTGACATCGGGGGGATGGGCTGTTGCGTCGGTTCGGGCAGAGAAGATGCTAAGACCCCCCCAGCCGGAGCCCCATGTGACCGAGGAGGGAGGGGGGTGAGGCGGCCCCTGCTGCTCGGATGGCTGCAGTGTGAGCTGAGCATCTGCTGTGAAGCTGCACCGAGGAGGATCGGCGGGGATATGGCCGGGATCCTGACGGTGAGAGAGCATCAGCCGATCCACAAATACTGACCGACATCAGCCGATTAGTGTGAGAGATCCCCGACTGAGAATGAAAGCTGAGTGACAGATGGGCACAGTGACAGACTGACAGTGATCTGAGTGACAGATGGGCACAATGGCTGCATTTGATGCAATTAATGGCACAGTAGCTGCAATTGATGGGCACAGTGGCTGCATTTGATGGCACAGTGGCTGCATTTAATGGGCACAGTGGCTGCATTTGATGGCACAGTGGCTGCAATTGATGGGCACAGTGGCTGCAATTGATGGGCACAGTGGCTGCATTTGATCGGCACAGTGGCGGCATTTGATGGGCACAGTGACAGCAATTTGATGGGCGCAGTGGCTGTATTTGATGAGCACTGTGGCTGCAATTGATGGGCACAGTGGCTGCAATTGAGGGCACAGTGGCAGCATTTGATGGGCACAGTAACAGCATTTGATGGGCACAGTGGCTGCAACTGATGGGCACAGTGGCTGCATTTGATGGGCACAGTGGTTGCAACTGATGGGCACAGTGGCTGCAATTGATGGGCACAGTGGCTGTAATTGATGGCACAGTGGCTGCAATTGATGGCACAGTGGCCTGCATTTGATGGCACAGTGGCTGCAATTGATGGGCACAATGGCTGCAATAGATGGCACAGTGGCTGCATTTGATGAGCACAGTGGCGGCATTTGATAGGCACAGTGGCTGCAATTGATGGGCACAGTGGCTGCATTTGATGGGCACAGTGGCTGCAATTGATGTGCACAGTGGCTGCAAATGATGGGCACAGTGGCTACAATTGAGAGCACAGTAGCTGCAATTGATGGTACAGTGGCTGTATTTGATGGCACACTGGCTGCAGTTGATGGGGAGAGTGGTTGCAATTGAGGGCACAGTGGCGGCATTTGATGGGCACAGTGACAGCTTTTGATGGGCACAGTGGTGGCAATTGATGGACACAGTGGCTGCATTTGATGGGCACAGTGGTTGCAATTGATGTGCACAGTGGCTGCAATTGATGTGCACAGTGGCTGCAATTGAGGTCACAGCGGCTGCAATTGATGGCACAGTGGCTGCATTTGATGGGCACAGTGGCTGCATTTGATGGCACAGTGACTGCAATTGATGGGCGCAGTGGCTGCATTTGATGGGCACAGTGGCAGCATTTGATGGGCACAGTGACAGCATTTGATGAGCACAGTGGCTGGAATTGATGAGCGCAGTGGCTGCAATTGATGGGCACAGTGGCTGTATTTGATGTGTACAGTGGCAGCATTTGATGGGCACAGTGGTTGCAATTGATGTGCACAGTGGCTCCAATTGATGGGCACAGTGGCTACATATGATGGCACAGTGGCTGCATTTGATGGGCACAGTGGCGACATTTGATGGGCACAGTTACAGCATTTGATGGACACAGTGGCTGCAATTGATGGGCACAGTGGCTGCATTTGATGGGCTCAGTGGCTGCAATTGATGTGCACAGTGGCTGCAATTGATGGTACAGTGGCTGCATTTGATGGCACAGTGGCTGCAGTTGATGGGCACAGTGGCTGCAATTGATGGGCACAATGGCTGCAATTGATGGGCACATGGGCGACATTTGATGGGCACAGTTACAGCATTTGATGGACACAGTGGCTGCAATTGATGGGCACAGTGGCTGAATTTGATGGGCTCAGTGGCTGCAATTGATGTGCACAGTGGCTGCAATTGATGGGCACAGTGGTTGCAATTGATGTGCACAGTGGCTACAATTGATGGGCACAGTGGCTACATTTGATGGCACAGTGGATGCAATTGATGGACACAGTGGATGCAATTTATGGGCACAGTAAGGCTGCAATTGATGGGTTTTTTCAGTATTTTTCAGAATTTTTCAGTTTGTATGCGCCCCCTAAAAAATTTTGAGCACCAGCCGCCACTGTTAGCCACTAGGAATTTACTCATAGCCTTTGAAACACAGAAAATTAAATCTTTTATACTCTGAGACTCTGATCCAGGGCTGGTGCAAGGATTTTTGACACCCTAGACGAAACCTCATTTTGCCGCCCCCCTTGGCTGCACCCCTGACCCCACCCCTTTTGCTCTGCCCATGTATACCCCACCTTTTTAATGAAGCGTCCATCAAATGCAGCCTCACCAGCGCCCATCAAATGCAGCCTCACCAGCGCCCATCAAATGCAGCCTCACCAGCGCCCATCAAATGCAGCTTTACCAGCGCCCATCAATACAGCCTACCAATGCCCATCAAATTCAGCCTCACCAATGCCCATCAAATGCAGCCTCACCAGCGCCCATTAATGCAGCCTCACCAGCGCCCATCAATGCAGCCTACCAGCACCCATCAATGAATGTTTGCTTGCTTCCATTTATTCAGGAGTCGGGACACAGACACAGTCCTCCGCCGCTGCTGTGCCTCTAACACTGTGTGCGAACAGAGTGGTGGCTGCCTGCTGATGCTGAGACTTAGTTGCTTGCTGCAGAGAGAAGAGAGTAGGAACACCAGTGGCTGGGTACCCTAGGCAGCAGTGCGTCCTAGGCGGCTGCCTAGTTTGCCTAGTGGTAGCACCGGCCCTGCTCTGATCCTACCACACAGTGGCATCCCACCCTTCAAATGGTGAAGCTACCTCTGCTAGCATGAAAAATGGTCAGAGGTTATACATTATTACTCACAACAGTAACAAAGCAAGGGAAAAGGTGATGATGATCACTTCACCTACTAAGTCAACCACTAAGAACAATTGTCAACATTGTCCCATGCCACTGTAAACCAGGTGCTGGAGGCAGGTATTCCACTTATCAAAGTGTGGGGGTTGGGCCCCATAGAGGTGTCTGCCACAGTAGTATTGTTAATAGCTCTTAAATCATGCACCATGTGGTATATCACTGGCCCAACCCTCTCTTTCCAATTGGGAACAGGGGTGTATTCGTTTGCAACCTAATTGGTACAACAACTCCTGCTGCTTTTCATTTGAGTGATTTGATTCTTCATCCCCTCGGTCTTAGCAATGCTCAGTGGGTACTGTCTAATTTGTGGGAGATGGGTTTCTAATTAAATTTTCATCATAAAGCAGACAAAAAAAACTCCTGAAAGTGGTACTCAGATGCCAATGGCTCCTGCTGCTATCAATCTGCCCAATGAGGAGGGAGACAGCAGTGATAGCCGTTGCTCTCTTGCACATCGCCAGATCGTATCGGGCTCAGGTACGGAAAAGGGGGGGGCTGACGAGGGCTGCAGCACCAAAGGTTTTTCACCTTAATGCATAGTAAAAAACCTTAAAGTGGTTGTTAGGCCACTCTAACCTGTACACACCATCAGCACTGCCTCCTATTGTAGTATCCCCCTCTGTGTGATTTATAAAAATAAATGCTGCAAATACCTAATTTCATAGCCGAAATTGCGATCACATGACCAACCAGCTTTCTCCTTTCCTCCTCTGAGAGATGCAGTGGCCAGAGCTGAGATTTCTCTGTTGATGTCAGCCTGGAAGGGAGGAGGAGAGGAGGAGAGAGCTGGCTGGTCATGTGATCGCAATCTCGGCTCTTAAATAAGGTATTTACAGCATTTATATTTATAAATCATTCACAGAGGGGGACACTGCAATAGGAGGCAATACTGATGGTGTATACAGGTTAGTGTTATGAGAGCAGCAGGAGGGGGTAGGGGCGGCTCACACACAGACAGAGAGGGGAGGGCAGGAGGACACAGGAGCAGAGAGGAGAGCAGATAGCAGGCTGCTGATAACAGAGGCATGTAAACTGAACACAGTGTCAGGCTCAGCAGCCATGATACACTGTGGTCAGTTTATAGAGAGGTGGGGAGAAACTGGCAGGATCAGCCAGGTTTTTTAGGTGTTACAGGTGGCCAAATGACACAGGACAAGCACTGTGTCATATAGCATGCTTTAAAGGAGCAGGATCCATTTTTTTATTTTGGGTTAACAAACGCTTTAAGGCTTTCCTTTAGAACCACTTTAATTAAATGCCCATAATGACTGGCCAGTTGTTTCCTCTTCTCTGCTTGTGCCTATACCCTCTTGCATCCAAAACATATAGTACAGCGAATCTGCAGATTTTCAATAGATTTTCACTTATCTATGTGGATAGAGGGGGTTTATGACAATAGACAAAACAATCGCTAAAAGCCCTCCTCATCCCTTCTCTGTGGGTTTTATGCTGACGCTACCATGAGCCTCTGACTCAGGTTGCCCCAGGGGGTCAACATAGGGAACTGCAAAGGATTTTCCCTATCCACACTCAGTCCAGCCTGTGAAGGAGGATACAAACACATTCACACAAACATGTTACCAACCAGAAAGGTCCAACAGTGAGTCTGGTTTCCTTGAGAAACGCCACACAGGACACAAAGGAAAGGCAGAAAATATAAGCAAGCTGAAGGACAGCTTGGCTAGCCGGCATTTAGAGGTCTGCATTCCCTATGGTCACAGTCAGAGCGCGGTTCCTTTTGGAGACTCCATTCACTCCTGGCTTCTGACTCGCCACAATTGTTATGGATTTTTCTGGTTGAGACACGGAAAATTAAAATTAACTCTGTATATGCGGAACAGATTCACAGGATGTAATCTCTGTTTAAAATATCGATTCTATTCTATTCTATTTCATACAAAAGATTAGAAAGGAGGTGGAGAGGGATGTTAATTAAAACTAGCAAATACAATAATGTCAGTTTTCATATGTCATCCTTAATGTCATGTCAAATAGTTGCAAAACTAAAACCTTGAGAAGGGAGCGGGACAGAGAGAGAGAAGCATTGCAACATTGCAAGCAACATGGATTCTATTGTGGAGTCTATTGTGATTACACTGTGTCTAGAGCAGGGGTAGGCAACCTTTTGAGCACAGTGTGCTGCAAAATGTTTTCAAAGAAATTGAGCGTGCCAATTTCATAACAATAAAAATGTCAACTTCGCACTCTCAATCACGAAAAGGATTTTATATAAAGTAAATGCTGTAAACTACTTGAGTAGTGAGAAATTAACCTCCTGCACTCTCATGCCTCAGATCAGCCCCAAGTCATGCACCTTTACACCTCAGATCACTGTCCCCCCTGCAAATCTGCCCCACCACTGTGCTACCCTGCACATCTCCCTCACCACTGTGCTACCCTGCACATCTGCCTCACCGCTGTACCCCTGCACATCTGCTCCACCACTGTAACCCCCTGCACATCTGCCACACCACTGTACCCCCCTGCACATTTGCCCCACCACTGTAACCCCCTGCACATTTGCCCCACCACTGTACTACCCTGCACATCTGCCCCACCACTGTACCACCCTGCTCTTCTGTCCCACCACTGTAACCCCCTGCTCATCTGTCCCACCAATGCACCTCCTTTCACATCTGCCCAACCCCGTTGTATCCCAGTGCTCTTCTGTCCCACCGCTGAACCACCTTCTCATCTGCCCCAACACTGAACCCCCTGTTTATCTTTCCCACCACTGTAACCCCCTTCTCATCTGGCCCAACACGGAAACCCCCAGCTCACCTGTCCCACCAATGTAACCCCCTGCTCACCTGCCCCATCACTGTACTGCCCCTGCTTTTCTGTCCCACCGCTGAAACCCCTTAATATCCCCTCTACCACTGTACTTCCTGCACATCTGCCCCACCACTGTACCCCCTTGCTCTTGTGTCCTATCACTGTAACTCCCCTGCTCATCTGCCCCCTCAATGTACCCCTTTTCTCATCTGCCCCACCACTGTACCTCCCTGCACATCTGCTCCACCGCCGTATCCCCATGCTATTCTGTCTCACTACTTAATCACCTTCTCATCTGTCCTAAAACTGAGCTTATCTACCCCACCACTGTAACCCCCTGCTCATCTGTCCCACCAATACACCTCCTTTCACATCTGCCCCACTGCTCTACCCCCTGCTTTTCTGTCCCACCACTGAATCCCCTTCTCATCTGCCCCAACACTGAACCCCCCTGCTCATCTGTCCCACCACTGTAACCCCCCTGCTCTTCTGTCCCACTGTTAAACCCCCTTCTCATCTCTTCCACCACTGTACCTCCCTGCACATCTGCCCCACCGCTGTACCCTTCTGCTCTTCTGTCCCAGCTCTGAACCCCTCCTGCTCATCTGCTCCACTTCTGTACCCTCTTCTCATCTATGATATGCGTGATATGCAGAGTGGTGAAATGAAGCAGAGATGATACACATCTACCTGTCCTGGCACACTCATCCTGCTGATTCAACTCTCGCATCCAGCCCACGTGTTTGTATGTGATATATGCGATGTATGTGATGTCACATACAAGCATCTGAAATGGATGCGCAATGATGAGCTCAGGTCAGGGGTATTTTCTGAAAGCAGTGGGCCTGTGTGCAGGATCATAAGTTGGGCCCCCGCAGCTGAGAAAAAGTGCGCCGCAGCAAAAGTTGGGTGTGATTTTCATTGCGCTGAATACTGGCTGTGGCTTATAGGGACACAGAGTGCAGGTGTTCAGAAGTAAGTAGTAAGGTTCAGGAATAATTTCAACAAAGTTCCTAGAAGCTCAACAGTAATTCCACAAACTGTCACCTGATTGTGGTTTTCTCGATCACAGCGAGATCCCTTCTTTCTGAAATTGGTAGTGGCAACCAAGCGAGTCATCTTCCTCCATATGGTGGAAGGGGCTAGCAGGACTGTGATTGGCTTTGGCAGTGGCCAATGACAGGCATCCTTCTCCTGGAAACAGGGACCGCCCCCCCAGCAGAACTGAACCCAATCTCTTCCCCATCACAAAAGCTGACAATCACAGCTACAGCAAAGTTAGAGAACCAAACAATGTTTCCCATCTTTTACAATGTGTGGGGGCACACTGCCTCCCCCTCAGTGCAGGTGCTGCATGGGGAATTCTGAAATTGGAATGCATCAGTGTCTCACTGACACTTCCCCGCGCTGCTCTGCTGATGGGAAGGGAGTCGAGTGCCAACAAAAGAGGCTTTGTGTCCTGCTTGCGGCACCAGTGCCGAGGGTTGCCTACCCCTGGTCTAGAAGGTGAAACTGTCGTTGACACAGACTTAAAGGTAAGTAGTCATCTAAGACTGCTCCAAAAGATTGGTAGGTTAAGACTATTTCTGTCCGTTAACTCCTACATTAGTGAAGATGTTCCTACTGCTGCCAAATTTTGTATGCATGAACCACAGAAGGGTTTGGAGGATTATATTATAATGCATTATACTGCACAAGAAGGGAGCCACCGAACACCAGATGGATCACTAGTATACATGTTTATTGAGCAGGATATACACAAACATGACTTTGACAGTCTCCGCCTTAGGACAGCAAATCTAACATATTTTACCCACTTGGGCTTAATCATAGAGATCTATATAATTAAGCCCTAGTGGGTGAAATGCAGTATATGGGTGGTCCTAGGGCAGGAACTTTCAAAGTCATGTTTGCGAATATTCTGCAGATTAAACATTCATACTAGTGATCCTTCTGGTGTGTGGTGGCTGCCTTTTACTGCATTTAGTTTGTGAGCGTGGATGGCTTGTTTTGCCTCTGACACCTAGTTCTCAAATGGCAGTGCGGTGGAGTGACATCCACTCTCTTAGCAACCACAACGCCATCAAGGAGATAAAACAGAAGCCAAAGCTTGGGGCTCTAGGAGTTGGCCCAGAAAAGCTTAGGGACAACTTCCTGGTGACAAAAAAAACTTAACCTCAAAGACAACACCGCTGGCTATCCCTAGATTGGGTCAGGATAATTTAATACTAGACAGTTAGGAAGAAAACAACAAATGTTACGGAGCTCTCTATGGTAAAATAGTAAGTAGGCATTAGCTTCCCTTTTAGAAAAATCTCTCCTCTAGTGATGTAATGGGTGAAGTTAGTGGCCTTATAAATGCCAGCTGGAGTGGGGCCCAGTGAGTCCAGGGAATGGGAGTAAAAAACCTCAGAGCTGCTGAGATGGAGTCCTACACAGAGCTGACTCAAAGGGCCCTTTGCAGGGCTGAATTCCCAGGTGAGGTGGTACAGAGCATGTGAGGAAGAGCTATAGTTGTCCTGTCTTGGCCTTCAACTATAATTAACTTCTGTTTCTATAGCACTTTTATCCCTGGGAATGCCAAGCACATAAGAGGTGAGGCAGCCAACTTGGGCAAACTTAGCTGAGCTAGTTAACCTATCACCATGTCTTTGGAATGTGTATAGAAAACCACATAAGCACGGGTAGAATTTCCAACCAGTGTCCTGGTCAGGATTCAAAGTTAGGACCCTAATGCCCTGTACACACGATAGGATTTTCCGAAGGAAAATGTTCTATAGGAGCTTGTTGTCGGAAATTCCAACCGTGTGTAGGCTCCATCGGACATTTTCCTTCAGGAATTTCCGTCACACAAAATTTGAGAGCTGGTTCTCAAATTTTCCGACAACAAAATCCGTTGTCGTAAATTCTTATCGTGTGCACACAATTCCGACGCACAAAGTTCTGCGCATGTTCGGAATCAAGCAGAAGAGCCGCACTGGCTATTGAACTTCATTTTTCTCGGCTCATCGTACGTGTTGACATTCGGAATTTCCGACAAGATTTGAGTGACCGTGTGTATGCAAGACAAGTTTGAGCCAACATCCGTCGCAAAAAAAACATGGATTTTTTTGTCGGAAAATCCTATCGTGTGTACAGGGCATTACACTGTAAGGCTTAAGTGCTAACCACTAAACCATTATGCTGCCTTCATGGGGTATTAATTATTGTAGCGGTACAGACTATTTAAAAAATATTTCAAGAAAATGTTTAGTGTTTTTTTGTTATTTACATCTGTCTTAATTTTTTATGATCAAGGCTATATTTAAATAAAAAACGTTTCGCTCTCATCAAGTATATTCAACATATTGTGATTATTAACCAAAAACCACGCTTATGTGTGTAATCCTACAAAAATATAAAGCAGCAACCACAATGTGCAGGAGCTCCACAGAGTGAAATCAGATAAAATATATTTATGAAAACTCGAAATGCACTTACACATATAGGAAGCAGGGTAAGTATCTGCAGGCAACAGTGAAGCATGGTGGAGGTTACTTGCAAGTTTGGGGCTCAGTGGCAGCTGGTGCTCAAAATTTTTGGGGAGGCGCAAACTGAAAAATACTGAAACTGCCCCCCATCTATTGCAGCCTCACTGTGCCCAACAAATACAGCCATTGTGCCCATCAAATGCAGCCATTGTGCCCATCATATGCAGCCACTGTGCCCATCATATGCAGCCACTTGTGCCCATTAGACATGTGCATTCGTTTTCGTCCGAATGCATTTTCGTCCGAATTTCAGGTATTTTCTTTATCTTTTTAACAAACAATAAGGAAAGTGCAGAATCCGAAAAATGAAAGATCCGACATACAAATGCTTTATTTTCGTTGCTACAACAGTTCGATATAGATAGGAGATTCAACATGATGATGACAATAACAATCTGTGTCCATCAAACCTGTGGTTGAATGTACCTAACCTTAACTCTATTGCCGCGTACACACGAGCGGACTTTACGGCAGACTTTGCCCGGCGGACTGGATTTCGTCGGACAATTCGATCGTGTGTGGGCTCCAGCGGACTTATCTCAAAAGTTGGACGGACTTAGATTTGAAACGTTTTAAATTAATCAGTTGAAATCGAGTCCGGTCGAAAAGTCCGCCGTCTGTATGCTAGTTCGACGGACAAAAAGCCACGCTAGGGCAGCTATTGGCTACTGGCTATGAAATTCCTTGCTTTAGTCCGGTCGTAGGTCATCACGTACGAATTCGACGGACTTTGGTGGATTGTGTGTAGGCAAGTCCGTTCATTCAGAAAGTCCGTCGTAAAAGTACGTCGAAAAGTCCGCCGGGCAAAGTCTGCCGTAAAGTCCGCTCGTGTGTACGCGGCAATAGAGTTAAGGTTAGGCACATTCAACCACAGGTTTGATGGACACAGATTGTTATTGTCATCATCATGTCGAATCTCCTATCTATATCGAACTGTTGTAGCAACGAAAACGAAAATAAAGCATTTGTTTATGTCGGATCTTTCGTTTTTCGGATTCTGCACTTTCCTTATTGTTTGTTAAAACGATAAATAAAATACCTGAAATTCGGACGAAAATGCATTCGAACGAAAACGAATGCACATGTCTAATGGGCACAAGTGGTTGCATATGATGGGCACAGTGGCTGCATATGATGGGAACAATGGCTGCATATGATGGGCACAGTGGCTGCATTTGATGGGCACAATGGCTGCATTTGATGGGCACAATGGCTGTATTTGTTGGGCACAGTGAGGCTGCAATAGATGGGGGGCGGTTTCAGTATTTTTCAGTTTGCGCCTCCCCAAAAATTTTGAGCACCAGCTGCCACTGAGCCCCAAACTTGCAAGTAACCTCCACCATGCTTCACTGTTGCCTGCAGATACTTACCCTGCTTCCTATATATATATATATATATATATTCCTGGATCGTGTGTGGGCTCCAGCGGACTTTGTTTTCTCAAAAGTTGGACGGACTTATGCCGCGTACACACGGTCGGACTTTCTATCCTACTTGGTCCGGCACACTTTCTGACGGACTTTGTCCGCCAGGTGCGCCGGACTTTAAAACGGACGGACTTGCCCACACACGACCGGACTTTGCGGCGGGCTAAGTCCGCCCGTCTTTCCGACAGACTTTCGCCGGAGTTACGGCGGACTTTCAGAATGAATGGACTTGCCCACACACGGACAAGTCCGTTCATTTTGAACGTGACTCAGGTGCGACGGGACTAGCAAAGGATGTCAATCGTGCCGCTTTTATCGGCGAGATTGACACCTTGCGAGCCCCGTCGCGGGTCATACCAGGCCCTTAGGTCTGGTATGGATTATAAAGGAAACCCCCTACGCCGAAAAAACGGCGTGGGGTCCCCCCTAAAATCCATACCAGAACCCGATCCGAGCACGCAGCCTGGCCGGTCAGGAAAGGGGGTGGGGACGAGCGAGCGCCCCCCTCCTCCTGAATCATACCAGGCCGCATGCCCTCAACATGGGGGGTGGGTGCTTTGGGGGAGGGGGGCGCCCTGCGGGGCCCCCCCACCCCAAAGCACCTTGTCCCCATGTTGATGAGGACAAGGGCCTCTTCCCGACAACCCTGGCCGTTGGTTGTCGGGGTCTGCGGGCGGGGGGCTTATCAGATCCTGGGAGCCCCCTTTAATAAGGAGGCCCCCAGATCCCGGCCTAAATAAATTTATTTTTCGGATGAAAACGAAATTCCGAAACTAAATATTTCAGTGAGCACATGTCTAGTGCCCATCATATGCAGCCACTGTGACCATCAAACGCAGCCACATGTGCCCATCATATGCAGCCACTGTGCCCATCAAACGCAGCCACTTGTGCCCATCAAACGCAGCCACTGTGCCCATCACATGCAGCCATTGTGCCCATCATATGCAGTCACGTGTGCCCATCATATGCAGCCACTTGTGCCCATCATATGCAGCCACTGTGCCCATCATATGCAGCGACTTGTGCCCATCATATTCAGCCACTTGTGCCCATCATATGCAGCCACTTGTGCCCATCAAATGCAGCCACTTGTGCCCATCAAACGCAGCCACTGTGCCCATCACATGCAGCCATTGTGCCCATCATATGCAGTCACGTGTGCCCATCATATGCAGCCACTTGTGCCCATCATATGCAGCCACTGTGCCCATCATATGCAGCCACTTGTGCCCATCATATTCAGCCACTTGTGCTCATCAAACGCAGCCACTTGTGCCCATCAAACGCAGCCACTGTGCCCATCACATGCAGCCATTGTGCCCATCATATGCAGTCACGTGTGCCCATCATATGCAGCCACTGTTCCCATCATATGCAGCCACTGTGCCCATCATATGCAGCCACTTGTGCCCATCATATTCAGCCACTTGTGCCCATCATATGCAGCCACTTGTGCCCATCAAATGCAGCCACTTGTGCC
Source organism: Lithobates clamitans (assembly GCA_037952925.1). Taxonomy (NCBI): domain Eukaryota; kingdom Metazoa; phylum Chordata; class Amphibia; order Anura; family Ranidae; genus Lithobates; species Lithobates clamitans. The sequence continues at coordinate 2,623,589 of JBBGZY010000016.1, read as the reverse complement.
CTTCATACGCAGCCACTGTGCAAAAGCTGACTGCAGTCCATCCCCCAGACATTGGCCCTATAGGAGGTGATGGGTCCCTTACCTTGACACTGGTGTGGCTGGTTTGGGTCTCGGCCTCTATACAGCTGTGATGTCTAGGCTCCTTGTGATCTTTCCTGGAGCCAGTCCTTGTAGCAGGCGGCGGGTAGCGGCTCTGATAGACGAGTATGGAGGGGATGGTGTCGACAGCGCCTGTCTTGATGAAGTGCCCTGGGAGATGGTGGTGGTCTGGTGTGGAGAGTTCGACTCATTTGAGTCCCTGCAGTAAATAAGCCTGCTCTGAGAGACATGGATCTCAGTGCACCAGAGCGGCGGCAACGCTCCAGCGCGTGTCTCCTCCTCTTCCTAAGCGCCAGGCATCCAATAGGGTGACAGGACGATGTCAATCTGTGACGAAACTAGTAGGGCGGACGACGTGCTGACGTCATAGTGACATACGAAGTCCCGGAAGCGTGGGTGAACATTTTTTATCTGTACTGGCTGGTATATTATTTTATATAGTAGAGAGATGCTTTTTCTGTTTTAAACCACTTATTTTGGAATAAAATTGCTGGATTTTATACTATGTGGAGCTTCCTTTCTTTTGAGTGGGAAATTCATGGATAGCTGAAGTGAGAGGACAGTATGGAGCACCCACAGGACCACGTGTGCCGAACTTACTGCAGTCCAAATGCCCTGGCAGGGTAATCAGCCACAGGCACTGTTGACCTTTCTTACAGGTCTGATAAATCTGGTAAGCAGGAATTTTTTTCTTTTTTTTTTCTTTGGTGATGGCCACGCGTGGTGTTAGCAGCACATGGGATCTGGAATGCGTGGAGTGCACCTATGAACTTTGATTGGGAACTTAGGAGCGAGAAGCCTCTATCCTTTCATTACCCTGGTCCTGCATCTGTCTATTTCCCACTGCATAAGACTGTGTTACATTGGATGTCCATGTTGTCTTTCAACTTTTTTAACAATGACTCTAATATTGCAATATATACGCTGATATGTCTATGTATATTATGCTATTTTAAATGTTAGGCGCAACTCTGTTTCTAAATTTATGCATTTATTGTGCTATCACACAAGTGAGTTGCTGCTTCTTTCCTGACATATTATTATTTTCTTTTCATATTTTTTTATCTTCTTTATTTAATCATTTTAAAAGTATGTTTTTTTCCTCTTACAACATCCAATAGGGTGGCCTGGCGCTTTGGCTAATCAGGAAACAGGTCTGACACCCTGCCTCCTGATTGGCAGGGAGGAAGGTTAGTGTGAAAATAGCGAAAAAATAATTCGCTATCGTCACACAATTGGGTGGGATCAGGGCGCACTCTCTGCGCCCCGAGCCCACCCTATTTTGAAGCCTATTAGAGCCTCTGGCTCTAAACAGGTGCTTCAAAAAGTACCACTCCCTCCCTCCCCCGCCATAGGACTCCATGCATCCGGTGCCCTGAAAGGGGCCGGGCACATGGATGGGGGGGCGGCGCCCGTGCACCCACAGTGCATGGGCCGCCACTGTTGGGGCTGCATTTCTGCAAATGGAGTTGGAGATTTGGTTAGGATCAATTGTTTCCTTAATGCTGAAAAATACAGGCAGATACCTATCCATCATGCCATACTATCAGGGAGGCATGTGATTGTCCCCAAATTTATTTTGCAGGACAACAACCTCAAACATACAACCATGGTCATTAAGAACTATCTTCAGCGTAAAGAACAAGGAGTCCTGGAAGTGAAGGTTTGGCCCCTACAAAGCCCTGATATCAACATCATTCAGTCTGTCTGGGATTACATGAGGAGACAGAAGGATTTGAGGTAGCCTACATCCACAGAAGATATGTGGTAAGTTCTCCAAGATGTCTGGAACAACCTACCTGCCGAGTTCCTTCAAAACCTGTGTGCAAATGCGCCCAGAAGAATTGATGCTGTTTTGAAGGCAAAGGGTTATCACATCAAAAATTGATGTGATTTGAATTTATCTTCCATTCATTTACTTTCCATTTTGTTAATTGATAAAAATAAACTGTTAACACTTCTATTTTTAAAAGCATTCTTCATTTACACCATTTTTCACCCCTGATTTTTTTTTGCACAGTACTGTGTATGACTAGTTTTACTTTTTATCCACATCTCCTAAAACTTGCCAACTGGACATATCCACTTATATCAGCCTACTAAGACTGTTGTAGTCAGATTTGAAGTATGCAGTTCTGGTCAAAGTTCATTCATTTTTGTCAGTCCCTGTTGATGTTTGCTAAATGCAGAGTACAAGCTCATTAAGTCAAGTGTCATAAACAAACATTCATTACTAGTGATATTAAGAAATTATTATGATAAAGGGATGAATCTCAGAGGTCTCTCGATAAGCAGCATCCACAGATATTTACACTCATGTATTGAAAAGGAGAAATGGTGAGGACATTACTGAGAAAGTATGAGAACACTATTACTGTGTTCATTTATTGCTGAATGATCTCTTTTGACACAAGTGAGGTCCGATTAGATGACAACTCATCTACATGACACAGGCAACATCTGTCACATTCTTGACCCATGCTCTTCAGGATCACTCATCCATTCCATGCTATTGTCATGATTATTTTCTCAACTTCATTCTGAGGTTTATTTTAGTGCAGTAATCTTAATTATTATGGCTGTTTGTTTTTTTTAGGTAGTTTATACTATTACAGCCTCTAAATATACATTATATATGATAGTTATATGCCAAATACAAATAGCAAATCATGTTTTTTGTAATTTCTCATTCTAAAGATGTTATGATCTCTTTGAAATACATTTAAATATGTCTTCTCAATTAATATAACCTGACAAAAGAAGTCTCTGTATGAATAGTGTTTTTACCCTCGAAAGAAAACTCACCTTAACTTATCTCAGAGTATTTCTGTACTTAATGGTAACAATGGAGGTTGCTACTGCATGGTTGCCTGTGAGGAACCCTGCTGAAGGACACTTACCATACATACATTGTAAACGGGCCTGCCACAGATGCCTGGAATGCCATTCTGATTCAGTTCAGCTGGGAGATCTGCTGGTGGGCAGCCCCCAGAAATTTTTGTGATATGGCACTGCGTTACTTTAACTGACATATTACGTGGTCATGCAATGCTGTACCCAAATAAAATGCATGCCTTTTTTTCCCACAAATAGAGCTGTCTTTGGGTGGTATTTGATCACCTCTGCATTTTTTATGTTTTGCACTATAAACAAAAAAGACCGACAAGGGGCGCATGCGCGGCGCGATGCAGGAAGCACGCGAGTAGCCACAGCTCCGTCGGACCCGGACAGTGCAGGCTAAATCACCAGGGCTATAGTGCCCATATACTGGCGAAAACTGCACCCACCCCCAAAAGACCACCTCTGTACATGCCAACAAGGAGATCTGGGCATTTTGGCCGCTCACAGCACAACCTTACAAACTTTCTTCTTGACGCTGCAGCCAGACAGAGCAGGAAGATGTCCCAAGATGGCGCCAGCGCCGGCTCTCATGCTGCCTCTGGGAAACTTCCATCCAACCCATCCATCCTCTCCTCCAACAATGCGAACTGTGAGTACACCTCTCCCCTCTCTAAAGCAGATCTGGATGCCAGTCTTACAACCATTTTTGACAAACTGGTTGACAAGATTGAGAGCGAAGTACACAAATCCACTACTGCCCTGTCTCATGAGATTGCTAGCATAGACAGTCGCACAGACATCTTGGAAACCAAACATGATGAACTCTCACTTGCGCATAACGATCTAAGGAAAGATTATGAATCATTAGCTGACAGCTTTGCCTTCATGCAAGCCCAAGTTGAAGATTTAGATAATAGAAATAGACGCCATAATATCAGATTACGTGGCGTTCCAGAATCGGTCACAGATCTTATGCCCACTGTTTCCAAGATTTTCCATAACCTCTTGCCAGATAAACCATTATCAGCATTTACGTGCGACAGAATACACAGAGCATTACGCCCTAAGCCCACACCTGATAAACCTCCCAGAGACATTATCATGTGCATGAAGGATTTCTTGGTAAAAGAGGACATCATGCGTGCTTCAAGGAACTCCCCCAATATAGCCCTGGATGGTAAAAAGCTACAGATTTACCCTGACATTTCTCCTGCCACCTTAGACAGAAGACGCAGGATGAAGGAGGTTACCAATATTCTACAAGCAGCAAGAATAAAATATTGATGGGGTTTCCCATTTGAACTCACAATTCCATACAACTGCTCTACATACACAGTGTACAATGTAATCGAGGGCAAGGAATTGCTTGTAACCTCCCAACCGTTTCCCTTCAACCCCAAGACCCTCCCCAATTTGGTCTACCCCGTCCTCCATACGCAATACAAATGACCAAAGAAGATGGCGTCAACCTTTCCAAATCAAAGCTGTTATTACACCGCATCTTAACGAAATACCACCCTTATATCTTTTCTTACTGACAGAAACTTGCTTTATTCGCGTGACCTATGTCCAATCACAAAAGAAAGAAAGGAAAAAAGAAGTCCCCCCCCTCTCTCCCCCCCTTTCTTTTTTCTTTTTCCTTTTTTTTTTTTTTTTATCTCTCTGGTACCTAGTAAGACATCTGTTATTATTTGATATGCTGCATGTCTAGAGATAACTCTACTGACCCTCTTTAGTTGTGTAACATTGATGTCACTATTATATATTCTACTTTCTCCCCAATCTCCCTAACCTATAAGTTGTATTGGATAACTTTGGGAAAATCTATCCGCCCCCCTGGTTGTTATTACTCGATGTTTTATATTAGTTTAACCTAATAGCCTGTTACGTCCACCGTCGCTGGATTGTCCCCCCTCCTGCTTATGCGGTTAACGGCGACACCCTTATTCGTGGGGATGCTGCACCTGGCCGTGTTTGCAGGTTTAGGACAAATTTGTCCTGTGGATTCTAGTTCACATTGCAGTGACAAGATATCTCTTGTCCCTTTGATCCTGTTTTATTTTATTACCTTTCATGCTAATTTCGCCCTTATGGCTAATGACAAATTTATTTTGAAAATCGGAAGTTATTGTAATTCACAGTTATACTGGAAAAAACAATGTTATATTTCTCTTTGTTACGACAATACATTCTCAGGGTATGATATGCACCCCATGTTGTTCTCTCAATCTTCACCACATAATCCTCCCCGCTCTTTAATAATAATAGACACTGTATATCCGTTGCACACACAAGAGCTCTTCTCATTTATATTACTTTATGTTTAGAAGATAGACTTTTTCCATAAACAGTATCACTCACCAATGACTAATGGTTCTTAAAGTCTTATCGCATAACGTACAGGGTTTCAATTCCCCCCCATAAACGGAAAAAGGCCTTCCAACACCATAAGAGACTGGGGGCAGATGTCATACTCATGCAGGAAATACACTTTTCCTCTTCCAATCACCCAAACTATTTTGATAAGACTTATAACCAATTTTACTATACCACTTTTCATAACAAAACTCGCAGGGTAGCCATCTTCATCCACAATACCATTGTTTTAGACATACAAAATATATACAAAGACGTAGATAGCTGCTATGTCATCATTAAAGGACTGATAAATAACAAAGCGATAACTATAGCATCGATATATGCCCCTAACGAATCTCAGTCTACCTTTTTCATGAATTTTTTCAAGATCCTTGATCGTTATAGCTCTCCCCACATAATTTTAGGTGGTGACTTTAACCTAGCCTCACACCCGGCCCTTGATAGAAGTAAAGTAACTTCATCCTCCAAAGCCTTCTCTAAATCCTTAAACCGATCCATTAACAAATTCCAATTTATTGACTCCTGGAGGGCCCACAATGTTGGAATTAAAGCCTTTACACATTATTCACACCCTCATGAAGTCTATGCCAGACTTGATTATATATTCTGCACCCCCATACTTTTAGCCTACTCTTCTAAAGCCCTTATCCACCCCTGTCCTTGGTCAGATCACGATATTACCTCATTTGTAACATCACATATAGGACTCTCACCTTCCCCTTACAATTGGCGGCTAAATGACCCAATTTTAACTGATCCATCCATAACTCAATCCATTTCAACACACATAGAAAACTACTTTACAGAAAACGCTAATGATGAAACCCCTCCCACAACACTTTGGGTGGCTCACAAAGCAGTTTTACGTGGTCACCTAATTAGCATAGCCGCAAACAGAAATAAGGAAAGACTCACTAACATCAAAAGTCTCACTAGAGATCTAAATCACCTATATAACAAACTACAACATACTCCTTCTCAAGAACTTACAAAACAGATTCAAGACAAACGTAAAGCTTTGGATCTTATCCTATCAGCAAATACAGAAAAATCTCTTAGATTCTCCAAAGCAAAATTTTTATTACATAGTAATTCCCCTTCAGCTATGTTTGCCAAAAAACTTAATCATAAACACAAACCTCCACACATATATAAACTTAGAGATCAGACTGGAAACATGATCACTCACCCTCAAGAAGTTTTAAATTTTATTTATTTTATTTATTTTAGTTGCTTATATAGCGCTGTCAATTTACGCAGCGCTTTACATATACATTGTACATTCACATCAGTCCCTACCCTCAAGGAGCTTACAATCTAAGGTCCCAAACTCGCATTCATACATACTAGGGACAATTTAGACAGGGTCCAATTAACCTACCAGCATGTCTTTGGAGTGTGGGAGGAAACCGGAGTACCCGGAGGAAACCCATGCAGGCACAGGGACAACATGCAAACTCCAGGCAGGTAGTGTCGTGGTTGGGATTCAAACCAGCAACCCTTCTTACTGCCAGGCGAAAGTGCTACCCACTACACCACTGTGCAGTTTTAAATATATTTTCCTCCTTTTACAAAGACCTACTTTCGAGTCCACAATCTCCTCTCGATCACACCTCTAATTCATGGCCAGATGACATTCAATTACCCTCCCTTAGCTCACAGCGAATAGAATCTCTTAATGCTCCCTGTACTGAAACAGAAATAATCAGAATAATCAAATCTCTTAAAACATCTAAGCCCCTGGCCCAGATGGTTTCTCATCCTCATATTACAAAAAATTTGCCTCTCTCTTAACTCCCTACCTGACCAACCTTTTTAATCATATTCTCAACGGCAATTACTTCCCTGATGAGATGCTCCTAGCCAACCTCTCCCTTATCCCTAAATCACTCAATGATCACTCTCTCCCCCAAAATTACCGCCCTATATCGGTCCTTAACAACGACCTTAAAATTTTTGGGAGACTGCTATCTGACAGATTGGCAACTGTCATCACAAATTTATTTCATATTGACCAAACTGGTTTCATCCCCGGTCGGCAAAACGTCGATAATATTAGACTTGTCACTAATATTATACAGGACGCAAATCTACACTCTTGTCAACTATGCCTCCTTAGTTTAGATATCCATAAGGCGTTTGACAGCGTTAGCTGGTCATATCTCAACTTCCTACTGCCTAAATATGGGATTTCAGATAAATTCCTGCAGGGATTTAATGCACTATATCACGCCCCTCAAACCAGAATCAAAATTCCTGGATATAACTCTGATTTCTTTCCCCTCAGTAGAGGGACTAGACAGGGCTGTCCCCTATCACCACTTTTATTTGCCCTTGCAATTGAACCTTTAGCCCACAAGATCAGAAATAGCATTGATATAAAGGGATATACTAAGGGAAATGGTGACTTCAAAATCAGCTTATACGCTGACGATGCCCTTATATTCCTTACGAATCCTCTTACCTCTATCCCATCTCTCCTTAACCAGTTGCCAACCGGCCCATAGCCAAATGACGGCTGCAGGGCGGTTGGATAACTCTGGGTTTATGTCATATGACGTGATTCCAGAAAACTGCTCCTGCACGCCCCCTGTGACCGCTGGGTCCAGATCGCGGCCAGATCTGGACCGCCGGGTCCAGATCCGTGACCGCCGGCCTGATCACGGCCGTTTACCATGTGATCGCTCTGTCAAATGACGGAGCGATCACATGTAAACAAACTGGCGTCATGTCATGACGCGGGTTCCTCCCTCCCCTCTCTGTACCGATCGGTACAGAAGGGGAGAGATGGGATGCGAGTCGCGCTGTGGGCTGGATGTGTAGAGCCCACAGTGCTGCTCAGTGACATGTGCAGTCACATCCATCCATCCCTCCATGCTCAGCCATCCCCCCCATGCTCTGCAATTCCCTGTGCAATACTCTGCAATGACCCTGTGCAATACTCTGCAATGACCCTGTGCAATACTCTGCAATGACTCTGTGCAATACTCTGCAATTCCCTGTGCAATACTCTGCAATGACGGGGCTTTCACACTGGAGCGATGCGCTGGCAGGACGGTAAAAAAAGTCCTGCTAGCAGTATCTTCGGATCGGTGAAGGAGCGGAGTGTATACCGCTCCTTCACCGCTTCTGCCCATTGAAATCAATGGGACGGCGCGGCTATACCGCCGGCAAAGCGCCGCTGCAGAGGTGCTTTGCGGTGGTATTTAACCCTTTCTCGGCCGCTAGCGGGGGGTAAAACCACCCCGCTAGCGGCTGAATACCGACAGTAAAACGCCGCTAATAATAGCGGCGTTTTACCGCTGACGCCGCCCCAGTGTGAAAGGGCTCTAAAGGTGACCATACACATTACAATCTGATTGTACAATCTCCTTTAGATCTACCATCAGCTATGTAGTGCAAGGGTCTGCCTGATTTGATACAAATTGATAGATTGTTCAGGTGGGTACTGCTGTTTCAATGTTCTAGTAAATCTAAAGGAAATTGTACAGAGATGTTACAATCAGATTGCATAGTGTATGGCCATCCTTATACATGTACATAGGAGGGATAGGATGAAGACACTCAGCTGTCAGGCCCATGTGCCGCACATGTTTTTTTTTGGGGGGGGGGGGGCTTTTGGAGCGTTTCCGCTTATCACTCATAGGGCAGCCCATTCATTTGAATGTATGTATATATATATATATATATATATATATATATATATATTGTTTTTCTATCTTAAATGTGCTGTGATCAAGGCTAGAGTTGCCAAAACATATTAGCCGTTTGCTTTTACTGAACTATATTTCAATAAACTTCAGAAGACATTCCAGAGTGGCCGGCTCTCCATTTCTTTGTTTGCCTGGCTGGTTGCTAGGCCTGTTTGTTTTCATTCTGGGTTGGAAGTGGCTCAGAGTAGTGCTGGGTGACTCACAGGTGACATCACAAGGGCCTCCTACTTCTTTCTAGAAGGTGCTAGGGCTTTCTAGAAAGAGAGGCTGGAAGGGAGGTGGAGCCACCTGGAGTGTTCTGGGGAGCCCTGACCAATCCCCAGCTTGGATTGGCAGAGGGCAGGCCTCCTCAAATACTCAGGATCAGCCCAGCTGGGGAGGATTTGTCGGGTGGAAGAGCTGGAGTGAGAGAGTGCTGAGGCTGTTGGGGCCTACAGGGAGCTCCCCAGTCTGGGGGGGTGACCTTGGGCCTGAGCTCGGGTGTAGTTGGGACCACTTTCAAGAACATGTGGAAAGGTCCTGGACTGGAGTCACAGGAGAGAGCAAGGAGAGCACAGTGTGAGAGTGCACTGCTGAAAGACTCCAGGGAGGACAACTGGTCGCAGCCAGAAGGGCTGGAGAGTGAGGCACAGTCAGGAGGGCTGGGGAGGCATGCCTGTGAGGACTGGGAGCTTGCGGTCAAAGATGGGTGCATAACCAGAAAAGTGGACTGTGGAAGGGGCAGTGGAAAGAGGCAGCTGCAGCCAGGAGGGCTGGTAGGGCCTAAAGAGGGCTTACTGGGATCAGTAGCCGTAGTGAGGACAGCTAGCACAAGGACTTTCTTCTACATTATAGGGGCCCGCGGTCCCTGCCTGCAATGGGGCGGTTGCTAAGGCCTGGCTGAGCAAGTGTCAGGCTCAACCAAAAATATATGCTAGCTGATCCTGGAAACCAAGTGATGTGCTGGAGGTGACGAGAGTAACAGTCTGCAGCAAGTGATGTTCTGGAGGAGTGAGGAGTGATAGGCTTCAAGCAAGAGTGTGCAGGAGGAAGCTGAAGGAGTATGTACAGGAAGTGTACATAGTTGTCCCAAAACCAATTGCTGATTATCTGTGCTGGCCATCCCATATCTCCCATCCCCATCCAAGTTATTCCCCTCAAAAAAAAATAAAAAAATAAAAAAAAACAAAGTTCACTGACTGCTTCATGTCTCAGAGTGTCTGAGAGTGAATGCAGGGCTGGGCCGGGTGACAGACAAACCACAACACTCAACAGCGGGGTACCGCTACACTAGGAGGTCTCTGAAGATTTCTAAGAAATACAGCAAGGGCTAAGTTAAGGCCATGTTCTAAAAATCAAAGAAAGCTTTTATTTTTTTGCAACTGAGGGGCATTTATGGTATATTGGTAAATATGGGAGCTGAAATGTAGAAAAAAAAAGGTGAACTTGTCCTTTAGAATAAAAGGTTATAGATGTTCAGCTGCCTTTCCTTTTTTCATTATATTATGTTTTTCAGCAAAGAAATAATATTGCTGCAAAAAAGTCAAATTTAATGTTATTAATCAATCTTATTTGTTAAAAATTAAAGCGAGTCTTGATAATTGTGTTACCAGACATTTTGTGTATTTTGTGTCCTATTTGGATAAATTCTGTCCTATAGGGTTTGTAAATGACTGGTCAATGTTCATCAAGTGCATTGTGTCCTTTTTATTGATTTTTTAAACGCTGTCATAGAAGGCAGCTAATTGGAAGTGCATCCAATGTACTAAGTCTGTGGAATGTTATTAGGCAACTCTATTAAACTCCTTAAAATGTATATTGACAGCATTCCATAACCTGCTTAAATATAGTAACAGAGACATCTACAATTTATTTGTACACATGGGTATACAGTAGCTAAGTTCAAGTGATTTTCATCATTTTTTTAATGGTGTACAAAGCACATATTGACAAAAGTACCATTATATTTTTTTAAAGAAATTCCTTTCCCCAAAATGAAATAGGAAAATATTAGTCTGGATGTCACAATTCCTCAAACTCAATCTATCCAAAACCGAGCTCATAATTTTTCCTCCTCCACGCCTCTTTCCCTGATTTCTCTGTCAAGATTAATATCACAACTATCAGCCCGTCCCCCCATGCCAAGGTTCCTGGTTTAATCCTGGACTCTGAACTCTCCTTTCAGCCTCACGTCCAATCACTGTCCAATTCTTTCCGCCTCAACCTCCGCAACATCTCCAAAATACACCCCTTCCTAACCAATGATACCACAAAACTCCAAATTTACTCCCTGGTCATACTACTGCAGCTTCCTCTTCACTGGATTACCTTTACATAGGCTATCCCACCTTCAGTCCATCATGAATGCTGCTGCCAGGCTCATCCACCTTACCAACCGTCGTTCAGTATCTGCTACTCCTCTCTATCAATCCCTCCACTGGCTTCCTCTCACCCAACAAATTAGATTCAAAATACTAACAACTTACAAAGCCATCCACAACTCGGCCCCCGGCTACATCACTAGCCTTGTCTCAAAATACCAACCAAATCATTCTCTTAGTTCCTCTCAAGACCTCCTGCTCTCTAACTCCCTCGTCACCTCCTCCCATGCTCACCTCCTTGACTTTTTCTGAGCCTCTCCTATCCTATGAAACTCCCTACCCCAATCTGTCTGACTATCTCCTACTCTGTTTGCTTTTAGACGATCCCTGAAAACCCTTCTCGTCAGAGAAGCCTATTCTGCCTTCACCTAACAACTGTACTTTTATTTTCTCCACCAGATCACCCCCCACAGTTATTACCTTTTTTTATCACTTGACCCCCCCCCCTCCTAGATTGTAAGCTCTAACAAACAGGGCCCTCTGATTCCTCCTGTATTGAATTGTATTGTAACTGTACTGTCTGGTCTCATGTTGTAAAGCACTGTGCAAACTGTTGGTGCTATAGAAACCCTGTAATATAATAATAATAATAATACAAAATAAAACCAACCTATCAATTGCTTTTTGAAGACCCTGATTAGTGCAAGTTAAGTGTTGCCCCAAGCAAGGACTTTATGTTGTATAAGCATAAATTGTATTGTCTCCATCAATGTGTCATGATTACTACTACTCAGGAGAACATATAAATATAAAATATAAAAAAAAGGGGAAATCTAGGAGCCAGCAAGTAATTTAGACTGGATTCACACAATAGACATTTTACATTTTGAATGACGCCCAATACATATGTACTTTATAAGGCAACACACCTGTTCTTGAACATAGCACAATGCAAAGATGTGAATGCCCTGCATTATGGTGTTCTGTGTTGGCCAGAAATGGTTCAGGTACTTTTTTGTCAAGCGTTGAGGCTTGTTAAGGGCTCATTTTAAGTGTCTTAACACAATGCACTTCAATACATATTAAGGTGGGACTAAAGGTGCCAAACATGAGTTACAGATTATATGATAAAATAGTACAATGTTTCTTTATTACAACATCCCAGAAGTGCAGGTTTGATCATTGATTTTGCCTCTCAACCACCCATAATTATATCAGGGAGTGCCTGCACACTCCACCGGTATATTGTGACAGTATGACGATTTTACTTATTCTTGAAGTTCATGTCACCTATACTGTAACCCATTTCGCTGCCTCCTTTCCCAGGATAAAGAGATACTATAACAAATAAAAACAAAGTAACTGGTTAAAATAGTCCCATGGGAACAAAGCTGCACCTATAGCATAGGACATTCCCCATTGTGGGAAAGCAGGGGTTAGGGAGTGAGCACAGATCCAGGGACCTCAAACTCCTCGTGGTATTTATAAAACTGCATATTATCTTATATTTCTATTTTTGCTAGGGCTGAATATTCCCCATGTGTGATTTTGGCTCCCATAGAGGTGTCTCCATCATTAAAGAGAATGCTAGCTGGGTTCTATGAATCAAGCGCTCTAAAGCCATTGTCCAATGCTAGAACCTCCAGCTTTGATCCCCGCCTTGGACACTGGCATACTGCAACAAATATTTGTGTGGATGGAACCTTAATGCTCCAGGCAATAAAAACATTTTTTAATTTCCTAAGCCCTTCTCCCCTCCACCTAGTGAGTGTGTTTTCTTTTTTTAAAACAAAACCCTCAATAGCCCATAAAAATTCACCTGCATCAGCTGTTATGGGATCCCCAGGGTGTTTTGTCCACTAGTGCTAACCGGTGGTCTGAAGCTAATCTCCAGTGATGTGGGCAGTGCATACTGGATCCTTTCACACTACAGACTTGGTATTAGCCACCTAAAGCCCTTGTACAGTGGAACTCATACTCGGGGAGGGAGCAGCATCACAAGGAGCCAATCAGCTGTGCTGCAGTGCAAGGAGTAGTCTTAAAGGAGGAGAGAGCAGAATGAAAGAGAGATGATATGTCAGTCTGCTGCTTCTCCTTTTAATGTGCAGTCACAGGATGGGGTATGGAGAAGACCTGTAATGCCGCGTACACACGGTCGGACTTTTCATCTACAAAAGTCCGACAGCCTGTCCGACAGACTTTCGGCGGACTTTTGGCGGACTTGCGGCGGACTTGCGGCAGACTTTCTAACGAGCAGACTTGCCTACACACGACCACACAAAAGTCCGACGGATTCGTACGTGATGACGTACACCGGACTAAAATAAGGAAGTTGATAGCCAGTAGCCAATAGCTGCCCTAGCGTCGGTTTTTGTCCGTAGGACTAGCATACAGACGAGCGGACTTCGGGGTCCGTCGTACTTACGACGTAAAGATTTGAAGCATGTTTCAAATCTAAAGTACGTTGGATTTGAGGCTAAAAAAGTACGTTGAAAGTCCGGAGAAGCCCACACACGATCAGATTACCAGCCAGCTTTAGTCCGTCAGCGTCCGTTGGACTTTTGTAGCTGAAAAGTCCGACCGTGTGTACGCGGCATAAGTGTTACTTAAGTGCAGGAAAGTTAAAAAAAAGGTCTCCTCCCTGCCAGACTGTTCTGTGTGGCAGAGTGTAAATCTCAGAATTGGATGGACAGAAATAGTAATCTTTTGGCAGGTAAGACAGCTCCCTTATATGTTTTTCATCTGTGTATTAAGCTTTTTAATTGGAGTACCACTTTAAAAAAAATATAGGTTTATTTATATAGTGACAACAATTTACGCAGCGCTTTACATATATATTGTACATTCGCATCATCCCTGTCCTCAAGGAGCTTACAATCTAGGGTCCCTAACTCACATTCATACACACCTACTGGGGACAATTTAGACAGAAGGCAGTTAATATACCAGCATGTCTTTGGAGTGTGGGAGGAAACCGGAGTATGTGGAGGAAACACACGTAGGCACAGGGAGAACATGCAAATTCCAGGCAGGTAGTGCCGTTAATGGGATTTGAACCAAGGACCCAAGTGCTGCTAGGCAAAAGTGCCAAGCACTTAGATTAGGTAAGAGAGGATGGAAGGGAAGGGTTTTTTTTTAGAGATGTGCTTTTTTAGACTATAATTTAAATGTAGTTTTTATTGATATCTTCACCATATAAAATTTGAAAAAAAAGAAGGTGCTGGTTTGGAAAACTGGCAATGACATTTACAGAGAATCAAGAGCAGGGGTCATCAACCTGTAGATCGAGATCTACCAGTAAATCGCGGACAGGTGACTGGTAGATCGTGGTCTGGGCTTGCTGACCCATTATTTCAGTGCATCAAACAGAGAGCAATGCAGAGGAACTACTTGTAAAGTTGGATCTGTAGTAGCGAGCAAGAGCTGCATAAGCCGATGCCTCCTCTGTTTTGCTGGCTCCTGTGCCATGCGGAGTGATACCAACTGTACTCCATCACTTATCCCGGCTAGCGGTCTCCTGAGTAGTGCCAGCAGCAGGAAAGATATTCAGGTGAGTGTTAAGCAATACATTGGGCATAATAGTATAGGGCTGCTTTCACAATGATGCGCTGTGGTTTGCCCACACCGCGGTAAGGAGGCAATATGTTGCCTCCTCACCAACTGATTTACACCCATGATTGCCATGCAATGCACATGATTGTGATAAGGTAATACAGCAATTAAAGGTTTAAATCAGTGGTGAGGAGGCGACACTGGGTGACACTGTGCTCGGTAAACTTTGACTTCTCCCACGTTGTTCAGGTAGATACCCACCTGTTTAAGGTTGCCTACCCCTGATCAATAGCATGTTTCAATGATTATGTTGAACTGATAGTTATTGATCCTGATGGGGGAATCAGGGAAGTCTAACACCTAATGGGAGCAGCCTTATGGTTTCCGTATCCCAGGGAAGCATGTTATTTAGGAGAGGTTTTACCTCAGGATTGTCAAAAAGTTAGAAAACAGAAGAAAACCTTCCTTCTTCCCCATGGCTTTCCCAGCCAGACTGCAGAACTTGTAGTAGATCAAGAGTTTCTAAATATTCGTGACGTGTCTGGTTGTCACTAATGTGCACCTAGGAAAGGTAAATATCCAAAAATAAACAGAACATACAACAAGGGGGTATGGAGTATAGACAGGGGGTAGAATTAGGTTGGAGGGAGGGAAAGAAGGTCTGGTAATCTGGCTGCCATATTGAAGGGGAAATCATCTCGGGGTGATATGGAGATCCTACCATTTCCAGATTTTAGCTTGTTTATTCCATGTATTGTTCAATCTGGCAGTTAGGGTTTCCATCAATTAAATTTTTTTAAATCCTGTTGTATAAGTCCCCTTTTGTGAGCAGGTTGGCGAGTTTCCAATTTAGAGCTATAAGGCATAATATAATGCTAATATATGTGTAATGAGTATTCTAGAAAGCTTAGAAACCCTTGTTAAGAGAATGCCCAAGAGATGTGTAACAAAGTCTAAAGGGTCCCAAATATGTGGAATAGGGTACCTACTAGTGTTTTGCACCTCCAGCACAAATTGCTCACCGAGGGATGTATGGAGTGTAAGATTTCAGGCATGCAGCACCAATGCATAGGAGTTGTATAAAAGTTCTTCTTGGTGGTGATACATATGGAACTTTTCTGTGCCTGGCTCCAAGTAATTTTCGACAAAGGTATAGGTAGGTTCCTTTTGAGGAGAATAGAGAATAGGTCTTCTGCTATGGTCGCAAGTATCTTATACTGTATATTTGCGGGATAAAACAGTCCTCAGAGGTTCCATCCCTGCAGACATACTCAAATGGAGTAAAACAGTTTTGAAAAAAAGGATCTTTTGCTAGAAAACTAGCTGAGTAGCGAATTTGGAGATGGTAAAAGACATCCGTAGCAGTTCAAATTTATCCTGCAGATCAGAGAAGAAGAGAATCCTTGTCAAAGGATTGGGCTTTTAACAAGAGCTTTAGGCTTTAATGAACATTCATAATAGTAACAGTAAAACGATGTGCAAATTTGGGTTTGAAACATGGTTTTTAAGATACAAAGCATTGCAGTAATGTGTGTGTTATTGCCTTTTTGGATGGCACCCCAAGGTCTTAAGGCAATGTAGCTCTGGCACACATAAGCTGCAGTGAACCACAATGCACAGTCATGAACTGTCTTAACGCAAAACGTGACAGAATGCACATTAACACACATGCGTTAACTCAACTCGCAGGAACAGAGAAAAATCCAGTATGAGACATAAGCAGTAGATTGTTACACACTGACAACCTAGATAGTTAACACTGAAGGATAGCGGGAGGAAAGGGGTTAATGAGCATTAAAAAAATTAAATTGTTTCCAGAAGTTTTTAATGGAATATGAAGTTCAACCATCTGGAGCATGCAAAGCAAGAGGATACAATTAGACATTCCCTGAACTACAGAAAGTCTTGTGATGATGGGGCGTGGTCTCAGCATGGCGGCGTGAGGATGTTTGTTCTGAGAGCTCCTGGCCAGAGGCTCCCTTGCAGCATACAAACGTTAACTTACCACACATTGCTGGTATCCACCGGCACCCCAGACAACCTGCAGAGCGGAGCGCCGATCCTGGCACACCATCCGCGGCATGGATTGTTACCTAAAGCAGCACAAACTGTCCACCTCCACTCTGGCGGTCTCCAAGATGGCGCCGGGCAGGCACGCGGTGGAGGATACTCGGGAAGATGTGGCTGCACCTGAAAGCTCACAGCACCCAGGAGAGGACTTCACCATGCCGCCCTACTCTCCTATCACCAACCTCCTTGCCTCCCGAGATATCTGGCAGTCTCAACCGACGATGATCTATTTAGCCCAAGACATGCCTCTCCGTATGCCTCATCCACCCACACTGAGCTCGCTCTCAACCCAGCAGGGACCTTAGACGGGCAGGGAAATAAACCATGGCTACAGGACACAGTGAGTAACCCCACTACACCATCTCAGCAATTGGAGCTTGCATTTAGCGCTGACCCTGCACATAAACTATGGACACTATTACAACAGCTCCCCACCAGAGATGATTTTGAATCACTAGCTGCCAGAATGGAGAGGAGAGCCATGAGCGGAGAGCAGGGAACAATGTCCCAGTCTATACAAGCTGTGCAATCTTCTCACACCGAACTTAATGACCAATTTATACAGCTGCAGCTGCTCCTAGATGACCTGGAGAACTGCAGTCGCAGACAAAACATACGCCTAAGGGGAGTCCCTGAATCCATCCCACAATCTGAGCTCCGTCTGATGGTAACCTCCATCTTTAACTGTTACCTGGACCGCCCGCATGACATGGTCATAACTATAGACCGGGTTCGCAGAACACTCGGCCCACATTCTAACATGCCTGACAGACCCAAAGACATGCTCTGTTGCCTACACTCCTTTAACCTTAAGGAGGAAATTCTGCGGCAGGCCTGACAGGTGGGAGTCTTGAAATTCGATGGTCCTCCAAAGCAGATATTGGCCAGATAACGCTTTTCAATCACGCTCCAGTTCTCCTGGAACTTGCTCTCCCACGCTCGTCCCCCAAGACACCAACTTGGCGCATGAACAAAACACTTCAGAGATCATTAGGGAACTTCGCTCCTATTTTGACAACTATACTGTATACATATATATCTATATATATATATATATATATATATATATATCTGTATATATATATATATATACATACGAGACTGTGTATATATATATATATATATATATATATATATATATATATATATATATATTTAATACACCCCCTGAAGTGTATTAGAAACAGTACACCACAGAATGCACTGTAGATATAGGCTACACTGGATGCAGAGTATATATATATATATATATATATATATATATATATATATATATATATACATTATATACATATCCTCTTTCCTTCTTTTCTTTTTTTTTTATATTATTTATTTATAACAGAGACAAGGCTGACATGGCCCGACATGGTACACAGTAATACAAATGGTAACATATGATTAGATTTACAAACCAAAGTGTACAATAAGCATGTCCAGTCAGAGGATATTCCTGGCCACAAAGCAAGTCCTGTTGAGCACAGGTATAGAGGAATCACATGTAACCCTGGTGGCCACCTCTGTGTCTCTTTAACAGGTATGTGATGCTAACAGAAAGTTCCTTCTCGTAAGTGAGAGTTTAGATGTACCAGTTTTGGGTATAGCTTTAGGTGTCGGGGTCCATGCGCCCAGTCCGTTCTTTTTCTTTTTTTTTCAAGTAGAGAAAGGAAACCCCACTTGTGTGGGTAGAGAGAGCTAGGAAGAATAGTAGGATGGAAATTAGCAAAAAGAAAAAGAGTAATTGGTCAGAAATAGAGGGGAAGAGAAAGGAAGGAGGAGGGGTTCAGTCCCCCGGACCTGGGATGTCAGGGAGAGTATTCTTAGGGTACTTACATGGTGTTTTGTGGCCGCTTTAACAGAGAGCGGAAGGAAGCGTGTTGTGTTGGAGGGTGTGCTTTCATATAGCTACAGTGGGATCTCTCAATGCTTGACCCTTGTCTGAAAATATAAAGGTGTTCCATAGCCGCCAAGTTTTAGTGAATGTTTCTTGCCTGTTTTGCGCTGTGAGGATGAGATCTTCCATGTGTTTTATTTCTTCTACTTTTGTAAGTCATGAGGCAATTGTCGGTGGAGATGTGGCTTTCCAGTGGATTGGAATGCAAGCTTTGGCTTGGTATACTTTCTCCGGAATGTCAGAGGCGTGCAGGAGAAAAAATGTAGGGTCATCTGGTATAATGTGTTCTGTAAATTTCTGGGTAACCTCTCTCACTGTTCGCCAGAAGTGGTTCTGGAGAGGGCAAGACCAGAAAATGTGCACCAGAGTTCCCCTGTCTGCCCGACACCGCCAACAAAGGTCAGGCGTCGCTGGGAAGAATTTGTGGAGTAATGCTGGGGTTCTGTACCATCTCGATAGAAGCTTATAATTTGTCTTGGCACAGATGGAGGACTTGTGGGTAAATCTAAGGATGCGTTGACGTTTAGCCTATTGAAGTGGCAGTTTAATTCCAGTTCCCATTTAAATTAATCCCGGGGGGACAGAAATCTGCCTGAGGCATGTTTAGAAGATTGTAGGTTAAGGATAGTGTATGCGTTATGGTTCCTGAAGTGTTGCATAGTTCTTCTAATGTTGTGAGGGGTGTATCGTTGGCTGCTGGAGAATTCAGGGAGTGAAGGAAGTGTCCCAGTTGAAGGGACCTTAAGAAGTCCAGGCGACACGGGCCCTCAGGCTTTCCTTCTTTTCTATGGACAGTGCACATCCAGCCAGTCTAGGCCAAGCATAATCGCCATTAATGGACTTTGGGAATATAGTTTATGCGTTCAGTAAATCAGGCTTTTCTACTGCTCACTACTGCACTTTAGGTGACAATATATTAAGTTTGCATCTACTAACTGGTTTAGTGCCTGTTTGATACAGTACTACTACTGGGTACTAAATATTAATTTAAGTGATTTTCTGTTATATTGCATGCTTTGTACACTCAATCTAGTGTGTTAAAGGGGATGAAGTTCTTAAGCCCCGGACCATTTGGCTGGCCAAAGACCAGAGCACTTTTTGCGATTTGGCACTGCATTGCTTTAACTGATAATTGCGTGGTTGTGCGACGTGGCTCCCAAACAAAATTGATATCATTTTTTCCCCACAAATAGAGCTTTCTTTTGGTGGTATTTGATCACTTCTGCGTTTTTTATTTTTTACGCTATAAACAAAAACAGAGCGAAAATTTTGAAAAAAAACGCATTATTTTTTACTTTTTGCTATAATAAATATCCCCCAAAAATATATAAAAAATATTTTTTTTCCTCAGTTTAGGCCGATACGTATTCTTCTACATATTTTTGGTAAAAAAAAAATCACAATAAGCATTCATTGATTGGTTTGTGCAAAAGTTATAGCGTCTACAAAATAAGGGATAGTTTATGGCATTTTTATTAATTTTTTTTTTTTTTTACTAGTAATGGCGGCGATCAGCGATTTTTATCATGACTGCGACATTATGGCAGACAGATCGGACACTTTTGGCACTTTTTTGGGACCATACCTATTTATACAGTGATCAGTGCGATTAAAAATGCATTGATTACTGTGTAAATGTGACTGGCAGTGAAGGGGTTAACCAGAAGGGGGCGCTGCAGGGGTTAAGTGTGTCCTAGGGAGTGATTCTGACTGTGGGGGGGAGGGGGCTACGTGTGACACGACACTGATTACCGATTACAGGGAGCTGTGATCAGTGTCAGTGTCACTAGGCAGAACGGGAAAATGCTTGTTTACATCAGCATTTCCCATCTCCGTGAGATGATCGTGGATATCGATGTCCGCGGGACCCGCGATCGAACTAATGGAGCTCACGGCAGGGTCGTGCGCGCGCCGGCAGTGGTGTGCACGCAACCACACGCGGCAAATTTAAAGGGATGTACCTGTACGCCCATTTGCCTGTCCATGCCATTCTGCCGACGTATATGTACATGCGGCGGTCGGCAAGTGGTTAAAATGGTCGAGGCAAAAAAAATAGAGGACCCATCCTAACCAGCGGATCCTATGGGGGTAGCACTTATCCATTTTTTAGAAATATCCAGTTATTTAATGAATGCTATATAATTTACAACCAAGATTTAAAATGCATGGGACTTTTCAAATGTTGTTAATTATTTCATTTACGCAAAGGAAACAGTAGGAATGTAGAGTATGATAAATGTGTAACTATAAACATCACATAAAGAGGAGAATAGGCAGGTACTCACTTCTAGGATACAAGATGTAGTTTGACTTCATCATAATCAAATTTACCACACAAAGTGGAAATTATCTGAAAAAAACATTTGTACATGTAGGTTTTATTATAATTACATAGGTGGTTAAAAATATTAACAACAATAATACCTACTTATACAACTTTTAAATTAAATCTTGAATGGATGGTGTAGAACTTAAATGTGTTATAATATTTATGTTTCTGTATCACAATTTAGAACACAGGAGTTATGTCATTATATGCACAATAAAAAAAAATAACAAGAAATGATAACCATATCCTTAGTAACAGGATCAACTTGCTTGAAAGGGTCCCTCACTATAGTTATAAGTCATATATATATATTTTTATGACCTCTGATCACTAAATTCTGTATGTCTTCCCTGTCTTCTATTTGTCAAGTAGGTTGCAGGGAGTGGATTTGGGATGATTGGATAGTGCCATGTATAGTACACATTGCAAGTATGCAAAAGCCACATGTGTGACTTCCATCACACCTTTTGCCATTTCCTAAGGAAATACCTTCAACAAAGGTATATAAAGATGACATTTGGCAGAAGCATGATCTTTTGCCCTTCATAGTAGATATACAGATATAACATTTAAAGGAAATCTTTGGTCACAGCATACACATTCATTTTATAACATCAGCACAGTAATTGCAATACAAACAATAGTTAGTTTAGACAATCCAATATAAGATTACTTGAAAATTTTATTTTATGTTGTGAGTTCTGTCTTTCCAGACTTTCCTGTATTCCCTGCATGCTTTGCAACCTCAACTTTGTTGTTTACTTTCAATTCCTATGGACTTAAGGTGTCCGTTTATGAACCAGACATGAGCTGTGATCCTGGGGATCGCAGCTCATCTCGGACCATTAGTGGTTTATGAAAGTGAGAAGATCAACGGAGAACATGTTCTTCATTGATCTTCTCAGCGTGCAGAGAAGCTGTCATTATTGTGCACAGAAACGGCCAGTTTATGAAGTGCCGATATCAGCACTTCACTGGCGATCTGTGCTAGAACTCACACTCCCCAATTCACCAGCCTAGAGCTGGTGAATCAGGGAGGGAGGAGAGAATTCCCCCGAGAAATCAGAAGGAAACGGGAAGTTTATTGACTTCCTTCCTATATATATTTTTATATATATATACACAGTGGCGGAGCACCGTCCCCCTAATCCATGTGCCCGGCCCCTAATCTACATGCAGGGCACCATGTGCATGGATTCCGAAGAGTTTTTTTTTTTTTTTTGAAGCTTATGATTAGAGCTAATTGGTTTTAATCTTCAAAAAAGGGTTGGCTCGGGGCACAGAGCACTGATCACTGCGCCCTGTGCACACCCAATTGTGTGACAATAGCAAATTAATAATCACAATTGTCTTCCTGATTCTCCTCTCAGCCAATCAGGAAGTGGGTCCTGAGACCCATCACCCAATTGGCAGAGGGAAGAAGAGATCCTATTGGCCGCTGAGGAGGAGGAAGGAGAAGACCCAAGGGAAGTCGAGAAGGAGGAGGAGCAGGGTGATTCCGCCATCCAGAAGAAGCGCTGCCCGTAACCTAGATGGGGTAAGTGCAGGGCTGGTGACCGACCGGGGGGGGGGAGGCGTACCTGTGACCTGACTGACCAGGGGGTATTGGTATATAAATATATATATATATATATATATATATATATGTCACAGGCAGGTCCCCAGATATGGCATTGCATCTGGTCCTTCTGTACCGGCCCTTAGCCCCATCCGTTTAAAAGGGGAAGCCAGTCACCTGCCAAACAGGAGGGCTCACTGTACTGCCTTATCAGCAGACCTGTGTATATGCACAGTATATCCAGACCTCCCCCTGGCCTGTCAGCTTCTCTGACTTTTCATCCCTCTGGCTGTGTTGCAGGGGGATCAGTTCTATTATCTGCCCCTCACCCCCCCCCCCTTTGCCTGGACCCTCCTGTGTGCCCCTGTTCCCCTGCAGCACTTTCCGCCTCTCCTCTCCCACCAGCAGCTTTTGAGGGCAACAAAGATGATTGTTTTAGGATAGAGAGCTATATATACTGTATTTTTCGGACCATAAGACGCACTTTTTTCCCCCAAAAATATGAGGGAAAATGTCTCTGCGTCTTATGGTGTGAATATATGACAGGCACCGCCCCCCCCGGCGCTCCCGGCACCGCCCCCAGCCACCACTGTGCAGGCATGGGTGAGTAGCCACAAATGTACCGTGTTGGTGTTTGGACCTGTGGCTGTGTTTGAACATAGTGTAATATAGACTGCCAGCCCCCAGCTCCAGTCACATAAAGAAATCACTGGTTCACAATGTACAGGCCACAGCACCCTTGTGAATGAGCCCCAATACCTTCTCCACACAAAGCTTTATTAACTTAATACCGTTTTAGATTTTAAAATGGTTTTATTTTTGTCCACTGATAATAAGTTTAATGTATTTTAATAAAATAATTTGATTTTTTCATAAAGGTGGGGTGGACCCTGTCAGCTAGGCCTTACAGGACCCCATGATTTCGAACAGCAGCCCTGGTCACAGGAGTATAATTATTTGTGCTCCTGTGACCTGAATAAGCCGAGAGCAGGCTAACGTCCGGTGTTGGCTTACATCTGTTAAGTCTCTGTAAGGATCCTGACACAAATGTCAGGATCCACCCAGATCCCTGCCGGCATCTGGCTCAGTCTTTCATGGCACTGCTGAGAGGTGGAGGGGCAGAGCAAAGTGAAGTTATTGGAAGTCACATCTTTCTGTTCGGGAAGAGTGTGAACTGAGCGATCAACTGTCACATGATCACTCACTATTATGCATTAGAGCCATTGGGGGATTGATGCAACACCAGATCGATGCTTCAGCAGGAAAGATGTCTTTTATTTTATTTTTTTAAACTACAGCACCTTTCGTTTTTTTATTTTATGTTTGTGTTATTAGATTGATATAACAGTACAAGATGTACTGCCATATAAGTATAAAAAGATATGCACGCACACAAATATACTGTATTTATTGGCATAAAACAGGCATAGGCGTATAACACGCACCTTCATTTTAGGGGGGAAGTTTCAGGGAAAAAAACTCAAATTTTAAATAAAGAACTTTGAAGCAAAATAAGAGTCATTGCCCATTAATGCAGTATCAACATTGCCCATCTGCAGCCTGATCACTGCCATCTGCAGCCTCACAATTGCCCATCAATGCAGCTTGATCAATACCCATCTGCAGCCTGATCAATGCCCATATGCAGCCTCACCATTGCCATGAATGCAGCATGATCAATGCCCATCTGCAGCCTCACCTCAGATTACTGCTGCCTCGGAGAGGACAAGGAGGGGGGCCGGACGAGTGCCGTCAGATTACATACAGCGAGAATCTCCTGTTTACTCGGCGTCCTCTTTAATACAAAGTCGCGCCTCCTGGACCGGCTTCTATGATAGGCAGAACACTGGTCCAATGCCGCAGATTAAACAGGAGATTCTCGCTGTATGTAATCTGACGGCGCTCGCCCCGCCCCCCTCCCCTTTCCCTCCTAGGCAGCCCAAATTTCAGCATAGGTGTATAACACACACACACTATTTGCACACGATTTTCAGGGTGAAAAAGTGCGTGTTATACACCAATAAATATATATATATATTATATGCATGATAGTTAGCAAAATGAACCTACATTTTGAAATCTTATATATATTATTATTATTTATTTCAGACAGCATTAATGGATATTGAGGAGACCATCCTATTATTAGCTGTAACAGCTGTAGCAGCAGCACAGGGTAGGTTCACAAATGTTAGGCTCAGACAGTCTCGTGTGTCCGGAGACGCACAGTCCTGGATGAGCTGTCTGACAATGATGTCGAGGACATGTTTCAGCAGAACTGTCAGGGGGTCATGGAGGTTTACCACCATGACCCCCGGAAGAAATTGATCCCCTGACAAGCAGAACCCATGGAATCCCTGCCATTGTCAGGTTATTGGCTGTCTTAATTTATTTAGCTACGGGTAACTTTCAGTCGTCATGTGCTTGCCTCATTGAAATTAGTCTCCCAGTCTTTCTAGATTCCTGAAACTGGTTCTGAAAGCTATCAAGAGACATATGGATAGGTACATCCATTTCCCTAGAACCGATGAAGAGTGGCAAGAGGTGAAGGTTGGATTTTTCCGACAACGAGGGATGCCAAATTGCCTGGGAGCCATAGACTGTACTCATATTCCGCTGATACCAGCACATAATAGGGAGGAGCAATTCCGAAACAGGAAATGCTACCACTCGTTAAATGTGCAAGTGGTGGTTGACTCCCACCAGTGCATTATGAGTATCAGATCTGGGCTTCCCGGAAGTTGCCACAACAGCCATATCCTACGGCAGTCAGCTCTCTTTGAATGATTCGAAAGAAGACAAATGCCAGAGGGCTGGCTGGTGGGTAAGCAAATTTACATTTCTTTATTATTTATGTTCATTAATTGTTAAATATTATTTATGACATTTTTGTTTGTTATTCTAGGAGACGCAGGATATGGATGTCGATCTTGGTTGCTGATGCCTCTGTCGAATCCTCAGACAGTGGCCGAGGTTAGATATAATAGTGCACATATCCGTACCCGTTCAGTTACTGAGAGGACATTTGGAATATGGAAATACACATTCATCCTATCGAAAACTGGTGGGTTTTTACAGGACTCTCTAGAACTGGTGACATCACCCCATCTGATGAAGGCAATATCAACACATTTTTGACACTATAATGTCTGATATTGCCTTCAGTTTTTCAATGTTGAACTTTGTGAATTCCTGAGTTGTGTATGTTATGTTTTGAAACATGCCTGTTTATGTACTAAAAAATATTTTCAAGGTAAAACGTTAAAAAAAAAAATTTATGTTTTAAAAAAAAATAAAAAATTTACAATGCACATGTGAATGTGCACGGAGTAAAAGGTTTTATACTCAACAATGTGTGGCTTCTTCTTTCAATGCTCAATACCATTTTTTGTATTAAGCTGGTGTTTACAGTGACAATGGGTGTTATTTAATAATGGAAAACCACTTGGCACTACAAGTGCACTAGGAGAACCTAGGAGACAGCTCAAAGAAACACAAGCAGTAAATCAAAAATCAAGATTTCAGAACAACATTTTTTTTAAAATCTAAAATAATTACAAATTTGCTGGCATAGCAATGGCCCCACTATCCGTAAAATAATCTACATATTTTTGACACACTTCACGGGTGCTTTGGGGGGGCAAGCCAGGACGGCCAGTTTCCAGGGCCTTCAGTGGATATTTCTGGAAGTCCCAACTGAGGCAACATAATTAGGAGCTTTTCTCTTCAAAAAGTTGTGAAGTATGCAGCATGCTAGAACTATGTGGTTAAGTTTGTTTATTGCCATAAGAAATAGGTGGAACCGGCTGGCCATTATCCCAAAGGCATTCTCCACGACTCTTCTGGCTCTGGCCAGCCAGTAATTAAAAACCCTCTTCTCCGGGGTGAGGGTCCTCTGGGGGAATGGCCTCATCAGGTGATCACCCAGACCAAATGCTTCATAAGCGATAAAAACAAATGGGAGTCCTTCCACGTTCTCTTCGTCGGTAGAACTCGGTCTGGGCAAAACTCCACCATTCGACATCCGGCCATTCTTCCCTACGTCCACATAGAGAAACTCGTATGTCGCCGACATCACCACCATCAACACAATACTAAGAAACCCCTTATAGTTAAAATAGTATGACCCCAAGTGGGGTGGTTGGATGATGTGGACGTGCTTCCCATTGATTGCCCCTCCTTTGGGAAAGTCCCAAAGATAAGCAAATTGGGAACCCACAGTCTGCCATTCCTGTGGCGTTGAAGGAAACTGTGGAGTCAAAAAAGAAAAAATAATTATTAGTACTTTTGCACATACCATTGCAAGCAGATTAGACACAAACATTCTTGGCCAACATTAGTATAACATTTATTTTAAGGAGTATTTAAAGACAAAAATATAAGGTCCACTTATCAGATTCCTCACGCCCTCTGATGGCCCATTGGAAACATTTTAGGTGGGGGGTTATAAATGAGTTTTGGACCCCCCAAAAAAGCCTCTGGCACTCTGCCTTAATTTAAGGGCAACAATAACATTTGGACACATTTTAGGGGATGTTTAGGGTAAAGCACTACAATGGAGCTGACAAAATACATTGTTAAGTGACTAGGCTAGGTGTATATGGGCCCAGGATAGCATGCTGGGGAGGTTAGTGAAGGCAAATATGCATGAAGGACAAAAAAGGAGCATTGAAAGCTTACAGCATGCATGAGGACAATGGGGATATTCACAGCATATTTCAATCATGGTAATTAGGGAATGATGAAAGAAATACAATACATTAGCATACATTAAATACATAGAATGTGATGTTAAAGTAGAAAACTTACCCTAATACAGTCAGGTCCATAAATATTGGGACATCGACACACTTCTAATCTTTTTGGCTCTATGCACCACCATAATGGATTTGAAACGAACAAGATGTGCTTTAACTGCAGACTTTCAGCTTTAATTTGAGGGTATTTACATCCAAATCAGGTGAACGGTGTAGAAATTACAACAGTTTGTATATGTGCATCCCACTTTTTTAGGGACCAAAAGTAATGGGACAATTGGCTGCTCAACTGTTCCATGGCCAGGTGTGTGTTATTCCCTCATTATCCCATTTACAAGGAGCATATAAAAGGTCCAGAGTTCATTTCAAGTGTGCTATTTGCATTTGGAATCTGTTGCTGTCAATTCTCAATATGAGAATTAATACAAAGATCTGTCACTATCAGTGAAGCAAGCCATCATTAGGCTGAAAAAACAAAAACCTTCAGAGAGATAGCAAAAACATTTGGTGTGGCCAAATTAACTGTTTGGAACATCCTTAAAAAGAAATAACGCACTGGTGAGCTCAGCAACACCAAAAGACCCAGAAGACCACGGAAAACAACTGTGGTGGATGACCAAAGAATGCTTTCCCTGGTGAAGAAAACACCCTTCACAACAGTTGGCCAGATCAAGAACACTCTCCAGGAGGTAGGTGTATGTGTGTCAAAGTCAACAATCAAGAGAAGACTTTACCAGAGTGAATACAGAGGGTTCACCACATGATGTAAACCATTGGTGAGCCTCAAAAACAGGAAGGCCAGATTAGAGTTTGCCAAACAACATCTAAAAAAGCCTTCACAGTTCTGGAACAACATTGTATGGACAGATGAGACCAAGATCAACTTGTACCAGAGTGATGGGAAGAGAAGAGTATGGAGAAGGAAAGGAACTGCTCATGATCCAAAGCATACCACCTCATCAGTGAAGCATGTTGGTGGTAGTGTCATGGCGTGGGCATGTTTGACTGCCAATGGAACTGGTTCTCTTGTATTTATTGATGATGTGACTGCTGACAAAAGCAGCAGGATGAATTCTGAAGTGTTTTGGACAATATTATCTGCTCATATTCAGCATTCATAAATGCTTCAGAACTCATTGGAGGGCACTTCACAGTGCAGATGGACAATGACCCGAAGCATACTGCGAAAGCAACCAAAGAGTTTTTTAAGGGAAAGAAGTGGAATGTTATGCAATGGCCAAGTCAATCACCTGACCTGAATCCGATTGAGCATGCATTTCACTTGCTGAAGACTGAAGGGAAAATGCCCCAAGAACAAGCAGGAACTGAAGACAGTTGCAGAGCATCACCAGGCCTGGCAGAGCATCACCAGGGATGAAACCCAGTGTCTGGTGATGTCTATGCGTTCCAGACTTCAGGCTGTAATTGACTGCAAAGGATTTGCAACCAAGTATTAAAAAGTGAAAATTTGATGGATGATTGTTAATCTGTCCCATTACTTTTGGTCCCTTATAAAGTGAGAGGCACATATACAAACTGTTGTAATTCCTACACCATTCACCTGATTTGAATGTAAATACCCTCAAATTAAAGCTGAAAGTCTGCAGTTAAAGCACATCTTGTTCGTTTCATTTCAAATCCATTGTGGTGGTGTATAGAGCCAAAAAGATTAGAATTGTGTCGATGTCCCAATATTTATTGACCTGACTGTATATGTAGGAGACTGTATATATATTTTATGCACTGCAGATCACTGAATCACCTGCCTGCCTGCCTGCCTACCTACCTGAAAGTGTATTTGAAAATGTACACCAGGAATGGCCTGCAGTGAGATATAGGCTTGGCTAGACTGGAATGCAGTGGATATATATGTAGGAGACTGTATATATATTTTATGCACTGCAGATCACTGAATCACCTGCCTGCCTGCCTGCCTGCCTGCCTACCTGCCTGAAAGTGTATTTGAAAACGTACACCAGGAATGACCTGCAGTTAGATATAGGCTTGGTTAGACTGGAATGCAGTGGATATATGTGTAGGAGACTTTGTATATATTGTATGCACTGAAGCTCACTGAATCACCTGCCTGCCTGAAAGTATATTTGAAAACGTACACCAGGAATGGCTTGCAGTCAGATATAGGCTTGGCTAGACTAGAATTCAGTGAATATATATATATATATATGTAGGAGACTGTATATATATTTTTTATGCACTGCAGCTCACTGAATCACCTGCCTGCCTAAAAGCATATTTGAAAACGTACACCAGGAATGGCCTGCAGTCAGATATAGGCTTGGCTAGACTAGAATGCAGTGGATATATATGTAGGAGACTGTATATATATTTTATGCACTGAAGCTCACTGAATATATATATACACAAGACTGACTGTATATATATATATATATATATATATATATATATATATATATATATATATATATATATATATATATACAGTATATATATATATATACTATATATATATATTAAATGCATTGCAGCTAGCTGAATCACCTGCCTTCCTGAAGTAGATTAGAAACAGTACACCAGGAACAGACTACAGTCAGATCTAGCTAAACTGGATACAGTGGGTATATATATATATATATATATATATATATATATATATATATATATATATACGAGACTGACTGTATATATATATTAAATACACTGCAGCTCACTGAATTACCTGCCTGCCTGACAGTATATTAGAAAAAGTACACCAGGAACAGCCTGCAGTCAGATCTAGCTACACTGAATACAGTGGATATATATATACGAGACTGACTGTATATATATATATATATATATATATATATATATATTAAATGCAATCACCTGCATGCCTGAAGTATATTAGAAACAGTACACCAGGAACAGACTGCAGTCAGATCTAGCTAAACTGGATACAGTGGATATATATATATATATATATATATATATATATATATATATATATATGACTGACTGTATATATATATTAAATACACTGCAGCTAACTGAATCGCCTGCCTGCTCAATCTAAATGAAATGACACTCTCTCTGTCAACGCCAGCAACACACTACACAGCGCCAACGTGCAGGCGGCCTTAGATAGTGTGGGACATGGACTTAACCCCCGAGCCATGATTGGCCAAAGGCACCCTGCCTTTGGCCAATTATGGCTCTCTTTGCTGACGGCGCTGTGATTGTCCAAAGCAAGCGGGTCATAGTGCATGCTTGGCCAATCATCAGACAGCAATGCACTGCGATGTCGCAGTGCATTATGGGGAGTGACGCGCCACTCGAATTTGGCGCGAACGCCCCATAATGTTCGTATTTCGACGAACTCTCGAACAGCCGATGTTCGAGTAGAACTCATGTTCGACCCGAACATAAAGCTCATCCCTAATCAGAACCCAGCCACATCAGCCACAGTGAGAAGGAGGGCCCTTTACTGCCTGCACCTACTGGGCTTTGCTGCCTGATGCCCATTTCTCCCCTCACTACGCTGTGGAGTGGGCGCACCTAATTCCACCTAAGCCCGGACCCCCTGGAGCACCCCTCGAACCCTCATCCTCCGCTTACTTAACTTTTGGGAATCATCAGAACCTCCAGGTTGATTAGCAA
Source organism: Lithobates clamitans (assembly GCA_037952925.1). Taxonomy (NCBI): domain Eukaryota; kingdom Metazoa; phylum Chordata; class Amphibia; order Anura; family Ranidae; genus Lithobates; species Lithobates clamitans. The sequence continues at coordinate 2,592,482 of JBBGZY010000016.1, read as the reverse complement.
CACGCTTCCAGAATAACAGGCTGTTGATATTACCGGACTACTCAGTGGAGATGCAGATGCTCCAGAAGTCATTCAACCAAGTGAAGGCAGCCATGGGGGCTTGCAACATCGGAAACAGCGTTTTGTTCCTGGCATGCTTGAGAGTCAAATTCTTCACATCTCCAAGGGAAACCTCACGATGGCTTGATTCCCTGTCACCACACCGTTGATCAGGGCCGGTCCTAGACGGGGTGCACGGGGTGCAGTGCACCCGAGCGCCAGAAAGGTGGGGGCGCTGAAGCGCCAGAGTGCTCCCTTCCCTCCTCCTCCTCTTGTTTGTGTCCGGCGGCGCCTCTCCGCCGGTGTTCTAAGAAGAAAGGCGCCGCCGTATTAACTGCTCAAGCCGGAGATGAGAAGGGAGGCAGAGCGGCTGGTCTCTGTGTGGAGAGAGACCAGCCGTGCAGTGAGTGATGTTGCGCGCGGGGGGGGGAGCGGTCCGTGCTGACACATTCTCCTCCTGTCTGTGTCTCTCACTCCGGCTGCCTGCTGTGTACTGTTCTGTTCTCCACCCGGGCGGCGCGGCTGCACACTCTCCTCTCCTCTCCAGCTGCCGCCCGGGTGTTTTTATGTACTGTACCCTAATGGAGGGGGGGGGGGTCTGCCCTGGGGGGTCATTACTAATAGAGGGGGGTCTGTATTGGTGGAGGGAGGCTCTGTCCTGGGGGGTCTGTAGTAATGGAGGGAGGCTCTGTCCGGGGGGTCTGTAGTAATGGAGGGAGGGTCTGTCCTGGGGGGTCTGTAGTAATGGAGGGAGGGTCTGTCCTGGGGGGTCTGTAGTAATGTAGGGGGGTCTGTCCTGGGGGGTCTGTAGTAATGGAGGGGGGTCTGTCCTGGGTGTCTGTACTAATGGAGGGGGGTCTGTCCTGGGGGGTCTGTAGTAATGGAGGGGGGTCTGTCCTGGGGGGTCTGTAGTAATGGAGGGAGGGTCTGTCCTGGGGGGTCTGTAGTAATGGAGGGGGGGGTCTGTCCTGGGGGGTCTGTAGTAATGGAGGGAGGGTCTGTCCTGGGGGGTCTGTAGTAATGGAGGGGGGGGTCTGTCCTGGGGGGTCTGTAGTAATGGAGGGAGGGTCTGTCCTGGGGGGTCTGTAGTAATGGAGGGAGGCTCTGTCCTGGGGGGTCTGTAGTAATGGAGGGGGGCCTGTCCTGGGGGGTCTGTAGTAATGGAGGGGGGGTCTGTCCTGTGGGGTCTGTAGTAATGGAGGGAGGGTCTGTCCTGGGGGGTCTGTAGTAATGGAGGGAGGCTCTGTCCTGGGGGGTCTGTAGTAATGGAGGGGGGTCTGTCCTGGGGGTCTGTAGTAATGGAGGGAGGGTCTGTCCTGGGGGGTCTGTAGTAATGGAGGGGGGTCTGTCCTGGGGGGTCTGTAGTAATGGAGGGGGGTCTGTACTAATGGAGGGAGGTCTGTCCTGGGGGGTCTGTAGTAATGGAGGGGGTCTCTCCTTGGGGGGGTTTATACTAATGGAGGGGGGTCTGTCCTGCGGGGTCTGTAGTAATGGAGGCGGGGTCTGTCCTGGGGGGTCTGTACTAATGGAGGGGGGTCTGTACTAATGGAGGGGGGGTCCTGTCCCGGGGGTCTGTACTAATTGAGGTGGGGGTCTGTCCTGGGGGTCTGTACTAATGGGGGGGCTGTACTAATGGAGGGGGGTCTGTACTAATGGAGGGGGGTCCTGTCCTGGGGGATCTGTACTAATTGGGGGGGTCTGTCCTGGGGGGTCTGTACTAATGGGGGGTCTGTACTAATAGAGGGGGTCTTTCCTGGGGGGTCTGTACTAATGAAGGAGGGGTCTGTCCTGGGGGTCTGTACTAATGGAGGGGGGTCTGTCCTGGGGGGTCTATACTAATGAAGGGGGGGTCCTGTCCTGGGGGGTCTGTACTAATTGAGGTGGGGGTCTGTCCTGGGGGGTCTGTACTAATGGGGGGCTGTACTAATGGAGGGGGGTCTGTACTAATGGAGGGGGGTCCTGTCCTGGGGCATCTGTACTAATTGAGGGGGGTCTGTACTAATGGGGGGTCTGTACTAATAGAGGGGGTCTTTCCTGGGGGGGTCTGTACTAATAAAGGAGGGGTCTGTCCTGGGGGTCTGTACTAATGGAGGGGGGTCTGTCCTGGGGGTCTGTACTAATGGAGGGGGGTCTGTACTAATGGAGGGGGGTCTGTCCTGGGGGGTCTGTACTAATGGAGGGGGGTCTGTCCTGGGGGGTCTGTACTAATGGAGGGGGGTTTTCCTGGGGGGGTCTGTACTGAGTAAGGTCTGTACTGAGGGAGGGGTTTATACTTAGTGCGGGTTCTGCACTGATGGAGGGGGTCTATATTTAGTGGAGGGGGGTCTGTACTGAGGGGCGACTATAGTTGGTGGAAGGGGGGTGACCCCAACCCTAGTGATGCCAATGCAGCTGCGGGCTCTTCTTTCCCCCTCCCTCTCCCTCTCGCGCACGCTGCTGTACTATTGAGCAGCGCTTGCCAGCACAGCTGCCCACTATGTGTCTTCCCCGCCTTCATATGCCCAGGGAAGAAACAGAATAGAAAAAGGAGCAGAGAAGAGGATTGTGGGACATGTAGTCCCGAGGACTGGCAGCCCCACTGTAACACGGAAACTGGAGCTCACACAGCATGCTCAGCTGAATGGGAGAGAGAGAGCCAGCAGCCCGGGAAAGCTTTTAGGGAAGTACACCCAGGACCCAAGCTTTCAGGGAACCCCACTGCCCTGCGCCACCAGAGGGAAAGCCACACAGCCTAGCGCCATCCCTGGCAGAGAAAGTAATGGAGTCATTGCCAGAATATAGATCTGGGCTCTACCAAGCGGAGTCACCACGGGCAATTCAGAGTGAGCTGACTCCTGATCAGAGGAACCGTTGCTGTATCGCTGGGTCGGGTAAGAGGGCCGATCGGCCATTATCTACTAACGTTCATAGGAAATGCCGTCTCTGACCATCTCCTGTACTAAGTCTGCAGTCTCTGATCATCTCCTGTACTATGTCTGCAGTCTCTGATCATCTCCTGTACTATGTCTGCAGTCTCTGATCATCTCTTATATCCTGTCTGCAGTCTCTGATCATCTCCTGTACTATGTCTGCAGTCTCTGATCATCTCTTATATCTTGTCTGCAGTCTCTGATCATCTCCTGTAGTATGTCTGCAGTCTCTGATCATCTCCTGTACTATGTCTGCAGTCTCTGATCATCTCCTGTACTATGTCTGCAGTCTCTGATCATCTCCTGTACTATGTCTGCAGTCTCTGACCATCTCCTGTACTATGTCTGCAGTCTCTGATCATCTCCTGTACTATGTCTGCAGTCTCTGATCATCTCCTGTACTATGTCTGCAGTCTCTGATCATCTCCTGTACTATGTCTGCAGTCTCTGATCATCTCCTGTACTACGTCTGCAGCCTCTGATCATCTCCTTTACTATTTCTGCAGTCTCTGATCATCTCCTGTATTATGTCTGCAGTTTCTGATCATCTCCTGTACCATGTCTGCAGTCTCTGATCATCTCCTGTACTATGTCTGCAGTCTCTGATCATCTCCTGTACTATGTCTGCAGTCTCTGATCATCTCCTGTACTATGTCTGCAGTCTCTGATCATCTCCTGTACTATGTCTGCAGTCTCTGATCATCTCCTGTACTATGTCTGCAGTCTCTGATCATCTCCTTTACTATGTCTGCAGTCTCTGATCATCTCCTGTATTATGTCTGCAGTCTCTGATCATCTCCTGTACCATGTCTGCAGTCTCTGATCATCTCCTGTACTATGTCTGCAGTCTCTGATCATCTCCTGTACTATGTCTGCAGTCTCTGATCATCTCCTGTACTATGTCTGCAGTCTCTGATCATCTCCTGTACTATGTCTGCAGTCTCTGATCATCTCCTTTACTATGTCTGCAGTCTCTGATCATCTCCTGTATTATGTCTGCAGTCTCTGATCATCTCCTGTACCATGTCTGCAGTCTCTGATCATCTCCTGTACTATGTCTGCAGTCTCTGATCATCCCCTGTACTATGTCTGCAGTCTCTGATCATCTCCTGTACTATGCAGTCTCTGATCATCTCCTGTACTATGTCTGCAGTCTCTGATCATCTCCTTTACTATGTCTGCAGTCTCTGATCATCTCCTGTATTATGTCTGCAGTCTCTGATCATCTCCTGTACCATGTCTGCAGTCTCTGATCATCTCCTGTACTATGTCTGCAGTCTCTGATCATCTCCTGTACTATGTCTGCAGTCTCTGATCATCTCTTGTACTATGCAGTCTCTGATCATCTCCTGTATTATGTCTGCAGTCTCTGATCATCTCCTGTACCATGTCTGCAGTCTCTGATCATCTCCTGTACTATGTCTGCAGTCTCTGATCATCCCCTGTACTATGTCTGCAGTCTCTGATCATCTCCTGTACTATGCAGTCTCTGATCATCTCCTGTACTATGTCTGCAGTCTCTGATCATCTCCTTTACTATGTCTGCAGTCTCTGATCATCTCCTGTATTATGTCTGCAGTCTCTGATCATCTCCTGTACCATGTCTGCAGTCTCTGATCATCTCCTGTACTATGTCTGCAGTCTCTGATCATCTCCTGTACTATGTCTGCAGTCTCTGATCATCTCTTGTACTATGCAGTCTCTGATCATCTCCTGTATTATGTCTGCAGTCTCTGATCATCTCCTGTACTATGTCTGCAGTCTCTGATCATCTCCTGTACTATGCAGTCTCTGATCATCTCCTGTACTATGTCTGCAGTCTCTGATCATCTCCTTTACTATGTCTGCAGTCTCTGATCATCTCCTGTATTATGTCTGCAGTCTCTGATCATCTCCTGTACCATGTCTGCAGTCTCTGATCATCTCCTGTACTATGTCTGCAGTCTCTGATCATCTCCTGTACTATGTCTGCAGTCTCTGATCATCTCTTGTACTATGCAGTCTCTGATCATCTCCTGTATTATGTCTGCAGTCTCTGACCATCTCCTGTACTATGTCTGCAGTCCCTGATTATCTCCTTTACTATGTCTGCAGTCTCTGATCATCTCCTTTACTATGTCTGCAGTCTCTGATCATCTCCTGTACTATGTCTGCAGTCTCTGATCATCTCCTGTACTATGTCTGCAGTCTCTGATCATCTCCTGTACTATGTCTGCAGTCTCTGATCATCTCCTGTACTATGTCTGCAGTCTCTGATCATCTCCTTTACTATGTCTGCAGTCTCTGATCATCTCCTGTATTATGTCTGCAGTCTCTGACCATCTCCTGTAATATGTCTGGGGGCTCTTTCTAACAGACTCTCTTACAGAAGCCCTCTCTGTGTGCATCAGAGATACTCCCCTCCAGGTCTCATTAGTGTACTCTCTTCCTGTATTTTCTTTATTAAAAGATCACAGGAGGATCCCAGGGTAACAAAGACTTAGGGGAGCATCTCTGTGTTTGAGTCGTTGCCATAGAAACATTTGTAAAGGGGAGGAGTTGGTAAGATGACCACGCCCATGTGGGGGCGCCAGAAATATTTCTGCACCCAGGCGCCGGTGACCCTAGGATCGGCCCTGCCGTTGATCCATGGAACTGAGAGTTGCTTTTACAGCTTACATGTTGCACTGTTTTTGCACCCTAATTGTAAAGACACTTCAGCCTGGCAAGACCCCTGGGCCCGATGGCATACCGGTAGAATTATACAAAATGTATGCTGATGTCTTAAAAAACAAAATAATTTGTGATGTCTTCAAAATAAAAATAATTGTAATCAAAAATGATTCCCTTCAAATAATTTTATTTGGGAATAAAATAAAACAATTTTTTTAAACAATAGTGCAAAATCATGAAAAACATTAAAATAATAATTTTTAGGTATTTTGTGATTGATCAGTAGGGACCAGCTGCTGTGAAATAGACCCCACTACATAAAAAAGGGCATATGCCATTTTTTATGCTCCTCCACCATTTCTTTTAGGATTGCTTGCTGGGATTCCACAAGATCATTGTGCTGTCTTAATTCCGATAGAAGAGAATTACAATAGCTCTTCGATCACCTGGTCTTGCTGCTGCTGTCTCTCTTTTAAATTTCCAATCATAGAATTAAGAGTTTCAGCTAAAAGCAAGGAAGCATTATTGGCTTGCTCCTGTCTTTGGTCCAAGAGCTCTCTTCTTTTTCTCCCTCTTGGGACCCGTATGGGACCTGGTGCTGGAATGGGATTATTTGATGCCTGGTGCCTACCCTCCTCATTACCTGCAACATAAAATAAATACAATTACGAAACGTATTATTCTATACAGTAAAAAATTCTATTCAATATCAGTATTATAAGGGTTTATAGGTCTACCAGTTGGTAATTCCTCTGTATCCATGGCATCTCTCTGATGTGCTTCACAAACAACAGGAGGTTCTAAAAAAAAGGAATATGTTTTTTTAAAAAGCAGCATCATCGAAAAATGATACATTTTTAATGCTTGCAATTAGTCTAATATATAGTTACCCATATTTGACGGTCCAGCTTGAGTTTCATCTGTAACTTGAATTTCAAGAGGAACTACAAAGAGAAGAAAATACAATCAACTAAAAGAGATTGTAAAGGTGATATTTTGTTTTTAAATAACAAGCACCTTATCTGCTCTGTACAATGGAACTGCACAGACCGGCCGTGAACATCCCATTTTTAGTCCCATCCAACCCCCCCCCCCCACCGGTGCTCCTGACCCCTCATTTCTGTCCAGTGCCCCCATGGAAAGCAGCTTCCCATGGGATCACTTATGAGTGCTTGCTCCCAAGCCCCGCTGCTACATACATTACACAGACAGAAGATTTTGCCCCGCCTCCGCTTCATTGTCACAGGCTTTGATTGACAGCAGTGGGAGCCAATGGCTCCGGGTGTCCCAGCGTAGCCAGCGAATCCCGAAAGTGAGGGGAGACAAGACCTGCAGAGGAGCGCAGCACTAGATCGAATGGGGGCTCAGGTAAGTGAAAGGGGATGGGGGAGTGGGGATGCTAATGTCTAAACGTGTTTTACCTGAATGCAAGGAATGTATTAAAGAGGAGGTCCAGCCTCCCCATGAAAAAATAAAAGTCAGTAGCAACAAATACTGTAGCTGCTGACTTTTAATATATGGACACTTACCTGTCCAGGGAGCCCGCGATGTTGGCACCCCAGCTGATTTTCGGATGATCATCTGTCGGGTACAGCCGCCATTCCTGTTAAGGGAACCCAGCAGTGAAGACTTTCAGCTACACAGCCGGTCCCCTACTGCACATTGGCACTGCGTGGTCCTGGCGGCGAAGGCAGGAGGAGGGGGCCGAACTTCCGGGAGACCAGGCCACGGCCCGGTCTCCCGAAAGTGGGGAACGGTACCTGTTCCCCCTCCCCCATGAAAGGTGCCAAAGTGGCACCGGAGGGGGGGGGGGGAACAGATATGCGGAAGTTCCACTTTTGAGTTGAACTCTGCTTTAAGGTAAAAAGTGTCTATGCTTTAAAACCACTTAAACAACTTAATATTGTAACACTGCTTCGGTTATTTTTGACATATATTATCATTCATCTACATGATGGCATTTTTCACTTACCATTGATGCTATCACGATCGTCTTCATTTTCAAATGTAAAAGTGATTTGAGTGTTATCTGTAAAACACAACCAGGGCCGGACTTACCATAGGGCTTCAGTGGGCTCAAGCCCATGGGCGCCAGCCGAGTGTACTTTGACTATACTCGGCTAGTTCCGCTCAAAGTCACGCCTAGTCCCGCCCTATGATGGACATAACACAGGGACTGGGTGTGACTGTGAGCGGAGCTAGCCGAGTACACTTGGCTAGCTCCGGCGGCGGCGCTCGACTCCGCTCACAGCCATGCCCAGTCCCGCCATTGGATCTGTGTTACGTCCAACATAGTGCGGGACTGGGCGGGACTGCGAGAGGAGCCGAGAAAAGCCGACAGGAGCCGAGGTACATAGGACCGGCTCTGTGTATCTCGGCGGCGCCATATTTAAACTGCAGTGACACTGACAAGTCACTGCAGTTTAACTGCAGCCTGGGCAAGGCTGCAAATGACACGGACAAGGCTGCAGATGGACACTGATAAGGCTGCAGATGAAGGCTGCAAGGCTGAAAAATGACACTGATAAGGCTGCAATGTCACTGGGCAAGGCTGCAAATGAAACTGGACAAGCATGCAGATGGATGCTGTGCAAGGCTGCATTGATGAGCATTTAAATTTAAGTTTTTTTCCTTAAGTGCTAGTTCACACCAGACCCAGTTCCGTTCAGTTCCGTGCGCTTTTTTTCTGCACAAAATGCATGCACAGTGTTTTCCATGTATTTCAATGGCTCTAGTTCACACCATGCAGTCAGTTTCTAGTCAGTTTCTGCACAGGAAACTAACCAGAAACTGACTGCATGGTGTGAACTAGAGCCATTGGAATACATGGAAAACACTGTGCATGGATTTTGAGTGCAGAAAAAAAGCGCACGGAACTGCGTCTGGTGTGAACTAGCACTAAATAGTTTTTTTCCTTAAAATTCCTTAAACTCTTATCTTGAGGTTTGCTGATTGGTTATTGGCAGTTACGTAGTGCCTCGTTTACTGCCGTTGAGAAAACCTGTCTGCATTAGACAGTGATGTAATGGCGGACAAATGGTATCTTAAAAGGTATAAAGTAATGTATAGAAGGTAGGGCCCCAAAGTGACTCAAGACAAGGGGCCCCCACCACCCTAAGTCCTGCCCTGAACACAACAATCATAGAAAATTTGATTTGGTTAACATTAACCAGAATATAAACTAGTCAGTTATAATATCTATGATAAGGCACCTCTAAAATATGTGGATAATAACTCCCTATGTAATTGGACCATCTGTGAGACAAATATACAAAATATAGACAATATAGATTTATGCCATGTAACACTACCCCCATAGGAGCCACTTATGATAGGTCCCCCTATCAGAACAGAACAGCTCAGCAGGTGAGATCGCTGTACTAACGTTTGGTTCATTAGCACAGTGGCTCCGACCAGAACTGACAGTTTTTTTTTGCTGAATCCGCTGGGTTGAATGGAGAAAAACTGTACCAGGCTTCAGACAACAGCTCTCTCAGCCGACCTTCAGCAGCAAGCCGGCTCAGAGACAGCAGTGAGAACCATTGAATCCCGCTGCTGTAAATAAAATGTGAGGTGTGGGGGGGGGGTTAGAGCGACGCTGTGTGTCAATATAGAGACACAAAGCCCAGCTTTGGAGTGAGCCAGCAGGTGGGGCCCAATAGGACTGGCTTCCTATGAGGTCGCACAGTTGAGGTGCATTTTCTGATAGCAGAGGTCCTGTGAGATTAAAGTTGACATTTTTTGTCCTCTGATACTTGCACAACAGTTTATTAAACGCAACTGTTCTTTAAAAATATTAGAAAATTAATTTTAATGCAAATACACACAATTTAATACCCATTGTTTAGTAAGGTATTAAAGATGAGGTTGCTTGAGTAAAAAGATACCAAACCTTCCAAGTATTAGAATACAGTGCGAACGTGATATTGCGAAAAAATTACAGCACACTAAAATCTCCATAGGTGATGCTTTAAAATTCTTTAGAGCGGGGGTCAGCAACCAGTAGATCGCAGCCTGGGGACTGGTAGATAGTGGTCTGGGCTTGCTGACCCACCATTCCAGAGCATCAGAGTGCAATGCTACTTGTAGAGTTGGAGGTGTAGTAGGGAACAAGAGCTGCATAAGCCAATGTCTCCTCTGTAGTGCTGACTCCTGTCCACTGCGAAGTGATACCAAATTCACTCCATCTTATATCCCAGCTTGCCATCTTCAGAGCGGTGCCAGTAGCAGGAAAGAAGAGATGAGTTCAGTGTGAAGCAATACACTGGGAATAATAGTATAGGCTGCCATAGTTGGTGAGTGTAGCACCTGCCAAGCATGACCGTATCAAGTAAATGAGGCCACTCTGCAAGTGCCCTGCAACCTTGTGCAGTACAACAAACAAGGAGTTAAAGCAGGCAGCATTGTGTTGCTTTGTCAGCACCTGCTTTAACCCCTTGGACCCCGCAGAAACATGCAGTTGCGAGGCACTTGCTGAGTTGCCCCATTTACTGGAAATGGTTGCGATGGGCAGGCGGTAGCACCCACCAAATGCAACAGGGGGCTGAAATCCTGCTGCGGCATGTGTACACCTTTAAATGCTGCCTCAGCAGCTAAAGGGGGTAGAGATTGGGGGTGATAAAACCGTGACTCAACCGCAGGGTTTTACAACCCCCCAACTTTATGTGTAAGCAACCCTTAAGGGTGCCACTGCCGAATGCAACTAAGGGCCCATTCACAAGTGCAGCAAACACTGCTGTTCCTCTGAAAAGTGATCCAAGTGTGTTTGAAAGGTGATGAAGAGGTGATATGTTGACTCATCTCCACCTGATTTAAACCCATAAGTGTCGTGTAATGCACACGATCGTAACATGGTAGTATGGCAATTAGAGGTTTAAATCAGGTGTGAGGAGGCGACACTGTGCCTGGTTATCTTTGACTTCTCCCATGTTGTTCAGGTACACATGCTGTAGCTGCTGACCTTTAATATTAGGGCACTTACCTGTCCAGGGAACCCACGATGTTGGCACACCAGCCAATCTTAGGATCAACTCCCAGGTGCTGCCGCCACCATTCCTGGTAAGGAAACCCGGCAGTGAAGCCTTTCAGCTTCACAGCTCGTTTCCTACTGCGCATGCACAAAGTGCACTGCGCTTTCTATTTGGCCCGGCAGCAGGGGAAGGAGGAGGGGGCCGAACTTCCAGGAGATTGGGCCGCGGCCTGTCTCTGGAAGTGGGGAAGGGGACCTGTCAAAAACAGGTACCCATTCCCCCCTCCCCACTGAAAGGTGCCAAATGTAGCACCGGAGAGGGGGAGGAAGAGTATAAGCGGAAGTTCCACTTTTGGGTGGAACTCCACTTTAAGTTTACTGCTATCTAAAAGCATTATTGAAATTCTAGATGATTTCATTGGGCATATGACAGATAATTTTAATAAGATGCCTGCCCTTGACAGCATCTTACTGAGCACAGATTGCTTGGTTTGAGGTTTCCCTGTCTGAACCAGGCAGGAAATGGAGGATCGGAAACCAGAAGTGACAAAATGAACAAAATTCTGTTTTCTTTCAGAACAGGGAAGATTGAGGCATGATGTGCCTCGGTCTCCCACCACTATCCATCCTAGGTTTGAAATCGTGAGGGTTCAGCTGAACTCACACAATTTTAAACTTGCATTGCAGTCCAACTTTGGGGGCGATTTGAGAGACATCTGTGCGGGTTGCTGCACAGATGTCTATTCAAATCGCCCCCGAAATCGCTAAAAGTAGTACAGGAACTACTTTTGGGAATTGCAAAGTCTGCATCGCACCGATTAGGACAGTGCCATAGCCTGCAATAGGCAGCAATTTGGCATGCGATTTGATATGTGAATGTGAACTGGGGCAAAGTCAGAGTTTTCCCATTGAAGTCAATGGAAACGAAAATAATTTGTTCCGCATTGACTTCAATGGGATGCAATACCGCATGCAGCCAGAGGCGGGGGGTACCAAAGAGCCTCGGAAACGGTCGAAAAGGCCAGAGCACACTTTGGCTGACTTCGGAAACACTTCGTTCATGAGCCTTTCCGAGGTTTGCCAAGGTCAGCCGAACTGTCCTCGGGCCTTTCCGTGCATTTCCGAAAGCCGACGTTCGGCGCTGTTCGGCTCCGGCGACCCCCACCTCAAGCCAAAAGCGGTACTGCACACCACTTTTGGCCTGAATCCTGCTCGTTTTGCGAGACAACACTAGCAAACCGAGTTAGGATTTTTAGAAATACAGTGCTCGTTTTGCGAAACGCTCATTACCCGCGTTACTCGCAAACCGAGGTTCCACTGTATGTATGTTGCGGGCAATGTCCCCTGCAGCATTGACTTCCTGGACAATGGAATGCCAGATTTCCACTATCCTTGATTTTGAAAGCTTTTTAGACTGGGAACCATATAATCGGTCCCAGTTGCCACCCTTGACACCAAAACGCAATTCTGCGCATGGCTGAACTTTGCAGTTCTTTTTTAACTTTAACTGCAAGTGCACTTGGAAGTAAAGTCGCGGTAGATCCGAGGGGGACATGCGAGGAAAATAAAAAACAGCATTTCAGCTTGCACATGATTGGATGACAAAATCAGCAGAGCTTCCACTCATTTCAGATCTACCCCTTAGATTTAGAGTGACTGCACTTCCAAGTGCACTTCCAGTGCAAAGTGGATTTGCCTTTCGTAAATAACCCCCAATATGTTACAATTTATTTCTTTATATATATATATATATATATATATATATATATATATATATATATATATATATATATATATATATATATAAAATATATATTTATTTTATATTTTATATATATTATTTATTTATTTATTATATATGTTTTTTTTGCACCAAGAGATGGTTTGAGCCCATGGACAGTTACATTTTTTTATAGAGGGGAATCTCATTTCACATTTTTTATTTATTTTTTATTCAATATTTTTATTTATTTTATTTAATTTTAATTATTACTTTTTATTAAAATTGAATTTAAATTTTCATCAACGGTGTACAGCTGGTTGACAGATACAGAATCAACCATGTCATCTATACACCGTTCATGAGAAGAAAAGCACATGTGTATTTATTGTGTAAAATGTGAATATTAGTTTTACAATAAAGGGGGGGTGTATATTTGTGATTGGTGGACTTTATAGTTTATTTTTTTATTTTATGAATAAGTGTGCTGCTTGATGTTTTACTTTCACTGTGTTTTAACATTACTGTAGTCTCGGGATTTCTCCTGAGACTACAGCCTCGCATTCACAGCAAGCATTCACAGCAAGCGTTCTGAACGTTTGTAGATCGCTTCTCTTCTCCTGAGGAGAAGCAATCTACACAGGATCATAAACCGACACACTCATGTGAAGAATTTACACAGAGAATGCAGGCAATCTCTGCAGTGATGAATCATCACTATTTCATAAACGGACACCTAAACCCCACGGTATCTTGCTGCCCGCAGGCAGTGCGTACTGTACTAACTCCGCCTTCTAAGACTCCTCCTCCCAGCACCTCTGTAGTTCTGAAGGCAGGCTCAGTGAAATGTGTAACACATAAATAATTATACAAAAAATGTGTAGCGCTAAAATGGCAAGATGCCTTAAAACTGGTGAGTAAAAAAGCCTATACTTGAAGTATAGTGTATAAATAAACATACATGCAGAGTATAACTGAAATAAAAAATCAAAAAATCAGAATAAAACAGTCTCTACGTTGGAACTGAGAGGGTTAATACCCCAAACGTGAAGTGAGGAGCGCCTTCACCAACATATAGCAGTTTCAAAGGTTAACGTTCTCTAGTAAATTGAAAAGTTTCATCAATACATGGAATAATCCCTCTGGAAACCAAACTCCAATCTAACACCACTGTGTCTTCAAAACATGCAGTGCACTTGAATATTTGAAGATGGAGGCTTACCGGAGGGTTTGAACCCAAGACAGTAAATACTGTGAGGGTCAAACCAGCTATTATTGCACCCTGGCAATGGTGGGAAGATCTTTGTAGCCTGAGGATAGTGAGAAGGTCTTTTCTAAAGATGTATCTTCTCCGCACGTAATGCTGGATCTCTCCAACAAACATGGGACTTAGATCGCATGTACAGCAGGATGTATATCTCCCTTCCTGGCCGGTATAACTGGGTTGGCTCCCAAGAATGAGTGGTGATGGTATGAGAAGTCACTTCGGTCTCTGTTTCCTCGTCTCGTCAGGCTGTGTCTGCTTCCTCCAGCTTATACTTTGCAGATTGCAGTTATCTCCAGACTTCAGGTCTCCTCACTCGCAGACGGCACAGAGGGCACAACCATCCCTGAAATCCTCTACACGGGACTCCCCCGCTCTTCACTCTGGGCTGGCTTGTCTGGCGCACACTCCTCTGTCCTGCACGGGCTACCTTTACTCAGCCTCTGATATCTCCAGAGCGTCCCGAGACAGTCAGCCACAGCAGGCACGATTTGCCCGGTCTTCGCTCCACTTTTCAATTTACTAGAGAACGTTAACCTTTGAAACTGCTATATGTTGGTGAAGGCGCTCCTCACTTCACGTTTGGGGTATTAACCCTCTCAGTTCCAACGTAGAGACTGTTTTATTCTGATTTTTTGATTTTTTATTTCAGTTATACTCTGCATGTATGTTTATTTATACACTATACTTCAAGTATAGGCTTTTTTACTCACCAGTTTTAAGGCATCTTGCCATTTTAGCGCTACACATTTTTTGTATAATTATTTATCTGTTGGGCAACGATTCTAGTTGTTGTGTTAGCTGCTTATACCTTTTAGATTTGTCTCAGAGTAAGCGCAAATTTACCAGTAGTGCGAAATGTGTAACACAGCTGTGCCTACTCACAGGGCATAGTGAATACATATCACAGAATTCAAGGAAGTAAATGTGTGGGGATATTCACAAAATAAGTTTAAAAAACCTAAATAGGAGTAGGCTAAAAATCATTGAAATACTATGTTGAAATGAATATATGATTTTACATTTTGACCATAGTTTGTCTGATTGGATATAAAATTGAATGGATAGTTTAGGTAGGTCTGTGTGTGTGTATATATATATATATATATATATATATATATATATATATATATATATTTACAGTATCTGCAGATCACTGAATCACCTGCCTGGTTGCCTGAAAGTGTATTTGAAAACATAAAACAGGAATGGCCTTCAGTCAGATATAGGCTTGGCTAGACTGGAATGCAGTGGATATACAGTATCTCACAAAAGTGAGTACACCCCTCACATTTTTGTCAATATTTTATTATATCTTTTCATGTGACAACCCCTCCAAATAACTCAACACACAGCCAAAAGTGAGTACACCCCTAAGTGAAAATGTCCAAATTGGGCTAAATTAGCCATTTTCCCTCCCCGGTGTCATGTGACTCGTTAGTGTTACAAGGTCTCAGGTGTGTTAAATTTGGTGTTATTGCTCTCACTCTCTCATACTGGTCACTGGAAGTTCAACATGGCACCTTGTGGCAAGGAACTCTCTGAGGATCGGAAAAAAGAATTGTTGCTCTACATAAAGATGGCCTAGGCTATAAGAAGATTGCCAAGATCCTGAAACTGAGCTGCAGCACGGTGGCCAAGACCATACAGCTGTTTAACAGGACAGGTTCCACTCAGAACAGGCCTCGCCATGGTCGACCAAAGAAGTTGAGTGCACGTGCTCAGCATCCTATCCAGAGGTTGTCTTTGGGAAATAGACGTATGAGTGCTGGCAGCATTGCTGCAGAGGTTGAAGGGGTGGGGAGTCAGCCTATCAGTGCTCAGACCATACGCCGCACACTGCATCAAATGTCTTCCCTACAGTCAAGCATGGTGGTGGAAGTGTCATGGTCTCGGATGCATGAGTGCTGCCAGCACTGGGGAGCTACAGTTCATTGAGGGAACCATGAATGCCAATATGTACTGTGACACACTGAAGCAGAGCATGATCCCCTACCTTTGGAGACTGGGCTGCAGGGCAGTATTCCAACATGATAACGACCTCAAACATACCTCCAAGATGACCACTGCCTTGCTAAAGAAGCTGAGGTTAAAGGTGATGTACTGGCCAAGCATGTCTCCAGACCTAAACCCTATTGAGCATCTGTGGGGCATCCTCAAATGGAAACAGGGGCGGATCCAGAGTCTAGTCTCGGGAGGGGCACTGCCAGAAAATATATTTTTTTGGGGTACATTTATCAGGGAAATGGCTGGTGTTGGCGCTTCAATCATCACGGCACCATGGTTGTTATGGTGTCAGGATGATTGAAGCGCATTATTACCATAATTACATTGTTATAAAAAATTAAATAGTTTAACTCACCATAATGCAGAATCAGTGGGAGCCCCGGGTGTGTCACTTGCCACGTCACCTGTCACTAGATGCAGATTGTCACTTGCCACGTCGCCTGTCACCAGATGCAGATTGTCACTTGCCACGTCGCCTGCCACGTTGCAGATTGTCATTTGCCATGTCACTTGCCACGTCGCCTGCCACTGTGCGGATTGTCACTTGCCACATCACCTGCCACGTTGCAGATTGTCACTTGCCACGTCGCCTGTCACCAGATGCAGATTGTCACTTGCCACGTCACCTGCCACGTTGCAGATTGTCATTTGCCATGTCACTTGCCACGTTGCTGATTGTCACTTGCCACGTCGCCTGCCACGTTGCGGATTGTCACTTGCCACGTCGCCTGTCACCAGATGCAGATTGTCACTTGCCACGTCGCCTGCCATGTTGCGGATTGTCACTTGCCACGTCGCCTGTCACCAGATGCAGATTTTCACTTGCCACATGTTGCGGATTGTGACTTGCCACGTCGCCTGTCACTTGCCACCTGCTAAGGTGGTCTCTTGTGTCCCAGAGACAGGCAGCAGAGAGATGATGTAATCTCTCTGCTGCCGCAGCTGCCTGCATGGAGGGGGGGAAGTTGAACTGCAGGGATGCAGGGCGGGCGCCGGGCGGTGAGAGATGATATCATCTCTCTGCTCCCCCGCCCGCCGGCTCCCTGATTGGCCAGTAGGCAGCAGCCCACCCACAAACACATTGAGCGGCGGCTCTCTCTCGCCTATGGAGCTGCCTGGCGGCTCCCTCACTTACTCCCTCAGTCACCGAGCCGCCCAGCGGCTCTCTCAGTCACTGAGCCGCCCAGCGGCTCTCTCAGTCACCGAGCCGCCCAGCGGCTCCCTCAGTCACCGAGCCGCCCAGCGGCTCTCTCAGTCACCGAGCCGCCCAGCGGCTCCCTCAGTCACCGAGCCGCCCAGCGGCTCCCTCATTCACCGAGCCGCCCAGCGGCTCTCTCAGTCACGGAGCTGCCCAGCGGCTCTCTCAGTCACGGAGCTGCCCAGCGGCTCTCTCAGTCACCGAGCCGCCCAGCGGCTCCCCCAGTCACCGAGCCGCCCAGCGGCTCTCTCAGTCACCGAGCCGCCCAGCGGCTCTCTCAGTCACGGAGCCGCCCAGCGGCTCTCTCAGTCACGGAGCCGCCCAGCGGCTCTCTCACTCACGGAGCCACCCGGCTCCTCTTTCACTCACGGAGCCACCCGGCTCCTCTTTCACTCACGGAGCCGCCCGGCGGCTCTCTCACACACCCTGCTCTCAGTCACCTGCATTTCTCGGAGGGGGCAATTGCCCCATTGCCCCCCCCCTGGATCCGCCCCTGAATGGAAGGTGGAGGAGCACAAGGTCTCTAACATCTTCCAGCTCCATGATGTCGTCATGGAGGAGTGGAAGAGGACTCCAGTGGCAAGCCAAGAGGGTTAAAACAGTGCTGGAAAATAATGGTGGCCACACAAAATATTGACACTTTGGGCCCAATTTGGACATATTCACTTAGGGGTGTACTCACTTTTGTTGATAGCGGTTTAGACATTAATGGCTGTGTGTTGAGTTTTTTGAGGGGACAGCAAATTTACACAGTTATACAAACTGTACACTCACTACTTTACATTGTAGCAAAGTATCATTTCTTCAGTGTTGTCACATGAACAGGTATAATAAAATATTTACAAAAATGTGAGGGGTGTCCTCACTTTTGTGAGATACTGTATATACAGTGGGGCAAAAAAGTATTTAGTCAGCCACCAATTGTGCAAGTTCTCCCACTTAAAAAGATGAGAGAGGCCTATAATTGTCATCATAGGTATACCTCAACAATGAGAGACAAAATGTGGAAACAAATCCAGACAATCACATTGTCTGATTTTTGAAAGAATTTATTTGCAAATTATGGTGGAAAATAAGTATTTGTTCAATATCAAAAGTTCATCTTAATACTTTGTTATATACCCTTTGTTGGCAATGACAGAGGTCAAATGTTTTCTGTAAATCTTTACAAGATTGTCACACACTGTTGCTGGTATGTTGGCCCATTCCTCCATGCAGATCTCCTCTAGAGCAGTGATGTTTTGGGGCTGTCGCTGGGCAACACGGACTTTCAACTCCCTCCAAAGGTTTTCTATGGGGTTGAGATCTGGAGACTGGCTAGGCCACTCCAGGACCTTAAAATGCTTCTTATGAAGCCACTCCTTCGTTGCCCGGGCAGTGTGTTTGGGATCATTGTCACGCTGAAAGACCCAGCCACGTCTCATCTTCAATGCCCTTGCTGAAGGGAGGAGGTTTGCACTCAAAATCTATTTTTTTTCCTCATTAATGTACACACAGCACCCCATATTGACAGAAAAACACAGAATTGTTGACATTTTTGCAGGTTTATTAAAAAAGAAAAACTGAAATATCATATGGTCCTAAGTATTCAGACCCTTTGCTGTGACACTCATATATTTAACTCAGGTGCTGTCCATTTCTTCTGATCATCCTTGAGATGGTACTACACCTTTATTTGAGTCCAGCTGTGTTTGATTATACTGATTGGACTTGATTAGGAAAGCCACACACCTGTCTATATAAGACCATACAGCTCACAGTGCATGTCAGAGCAAGTGAGAATCATGAGGTCAAAGGAACTGCCTGAAGAGCTCAGAGACAGAATTGTGGCAAGGCACAGATCTGGCCAAGGTTACAAAAAAACTTCTGCACTTAAGGTTCCTAAGAACACAGTGGCCTCCATAATCCTTACATGGATGACCAGAACCCTTCCTAGAGCTGGCCGTCCGGCCAAACTGAGCTATCGGGGGCAGGGCCGTCTTTAAGGCAGGGCAAAAGGGGGCAGCTGCCCTGGGCCCTGTCATTGTTGTGGGGCCCAAAGAGGCTGCCTTGAAGTTTTAGTCCCGTGCTGTGTCCCGATATCTCAGTGTGAAGTGCTGGTACTAATGCTGCCCAGCTCTGCCCTATTGTTGTGTAGAGATGACTCACCTGCACACCCTGTATTTACATGTAAATAACCGTCATTCGTATGTAAATAGCTGCGGCTAGCGGCATTGATACACAAATAAAGGCAGCATTCATATGTATATCATGCCTCCCTGCAGAGAGGAGAAGATGTGTTGTAACCTCCAGCAACCAATCAGTGAGCTTTAATGTGTCCTGTAACCTCTAGCAACTAATCAGTGAGCTTTAATGTGTCCTGTAACCTCTAGCAACTAATCAGTGAGCTTTAATGTGTCCTGAAACCTCTAGCAACTAATCAGTGAGCTTTAATGTGTCCTGTAACCTCTAGCAACTAATCAGTGAGCTTTAATGTGTCCTGTAACCTCTAGCAACTAATCAGTGAGCTTTAATGTGTCCTGTAACCTCTAGCAACTAATCAGTGAGCTTTAATGTGTCCTGAAACCTCTAGCAACTAATCAGTGAGCTTTAATGTGTCCTGTAACCTCTAGCAACTAATCAGTGAGCTTTAATGTGTCCTGTAACCTCTAGCAACTAATCAGTGAGCTTTAATGTGTCCTGTAACCTCCAGCAACCAGTCAGTAAGCGGTAATGATATGCTGTAACCTCTGGCAACCAATCGCAATTGCTGCCTGATCTGATACAGTAAACTGATTTTAAGTCTAGCTGCTATTTATTGTATGTCTCAGAGCAGGTGGAGAGCGAAATTGCATGGGGGGGGCGCCCAAGGAAATTTTTGCCCAGGGTCCATTCAATATTAAAGACGGCCCTGATCGGGGGAGAAGAGCCTTGGTGAGAGAGGTAAAGAAGAACCCAAAGATCACTGTGGCGGAGCTCCAGAGATGCAGTCGGGAGATAGGAGAAAGTTGTAGAAAGTCAACC
Organism: Lithobates clamitans; assembly: GCA_037952925.1. Lineage (NCBI taxonomy): Eukaryota > Metazoa > Chordata > Amphibia > Anura > Ranidae > Lithobates > Lithobates clamitans. The sequence continues at coordinate 2,572,721 of JBBGZY010000016.1, read as the reverse complement.
ATCACTGCAGTCCTCCACCAGTCGGGGCCTTATGGCAGAGTGGCCCGACGGAAGCCTTTCCTCAGTGCAAGACACAAAAGCCCGCATGGAGTTTGCTAAAAAAAACACCTGAAGGACTCCAAGATGGTGAGAAATAAGATTCTCTGGTCTGATGAGACCAAGATAGAACTTTTTGTCTTTAATTCTAAGTGGTATGTGTGGAGAAAACCAGGCACTGCTCATCACCTGTCCAATACAGTTCCAACAGTGAAGCATGGTGGTGGCAGCATCACGCTGTGGGGGTGTTTTCCAGCTGCAGGGACAGGATGACTGGTTGCAATCGAGGGAAAGATGAATGCGGCCAAGTACAGGGATATCCTGGACAAAAACCTTCTCCAGAGTGCTCAGGACCTCAAACTGGGCCAAAGGTTTACCTTCCATCAAGACAATGACCCTAAGCACACAGCTAAAATAACAAAGGAGTGGCTTCACAACAACTCCGTGACTGTTCTTGAATGGCCCAGCCAGAGCCCTGACTTAAACCCAATTGAGCATCTCTGGAGAGACCTAAAAATGGCTGTCCACTAACGTTTACCATCCAACCTGACAGAACTGGAGAGGATCTGCAAGGAGGAATGGCAGAGGATCCCCAAATCCAGGTGTGAAAAACTTGTTGCATCTTTCCCAAAAAGACTCATGGTTGTATTAGATCAAAAGGGTGCTTCTACTAAATACTGAGCAAAGGGTCAGAATACTTAGGACCATGTGATATTTCAATTTTTCTTTTTAATAATTCCAAAGGTTCTCTTACTGCGCTATCCCAAAAAAATGAAAATTAATAAACCATGTTGTGATTTAAATATCTGTGAATAAGCTGCAACTAACTAATGCAAGACACATGCATTACAAACAATATTCAAAATAAAAAGCTGCGCTATATATCAAACCTGTATGAATCTTGTGAGTCATGCCAATACACATATATATGCAAAGTGTTGCTGTCACCCGTAATTAGTGCACATTAAAGAAATCAGAAAATGTATCAAAACATTCAGTAAAAAATTTTCTGTATATAAGTCCATCACAAAAACTCGTGATTCAAAAAAAGGAGCATTAAGTCCACTGATATAGACACTCTCCCAAGGGATGGATTAAAGACTTTGTCGTAGATATTGACATGCAATTCCAACACTGGACGTATTAAGTGTGAGGATATGTTGAACAAAAGGTGCCTCCACCACAGATAATACTGCCGCTTACCAGCTCCCTAGGTCTCCTTTCACAGAGACCCAACGTGCCTTAGGCTTTTACCCAGCCTCGGGTGTTGTGGTAGCTGTCAGCGCCAGAAAAGATCTCCCCCCCTTTCAATATGAGATGTCATCACGTATGAAGCATATCCATCAATAAGCCGGGAAAAGATATGAAGAATCCATAGTGTAATCCGTTTAAAAAGTATTTATTCAAATGCAAAATATTGCACTTACAGTTAGATAGATGTCAATTCAGCGGTAGATGACAAAAAACACGAGCCGGCCGGCTCTCGTATGCTGCCCACAACTTCCGGGTTCAGCGCAGTATGTGGTGACGTCAGCACGCCGCTCCTCCCTACGCCGTTTCGTCAGAGATGACGTCTTCCAGGGATACGGGCGGTGTGCTAACTCACCGCCATATGTACATTACATAACAAGCGGAACACCCAGTTCTGAACTCGTGGTATCCCTCGATCCGCCATATTGGAAAAGGGCATATGCCCTAAAATCCTACAAAAAGGCTGATATTCTATTGTTTGATTATGATTTAAATAACTGGGCATAATATTATGGTCTATGAGGAATATCATTAATACTACTGAATATCAAAAAATTGTTCGATGAAGAGTGAATAAACTAAAATAGTACTATTGGCGTTTGCACCCTTTATTCCACATTAAACAAAATGGTCACGTCTAATAGGCACTGGCCAAGCAGTTTTGAAAAACCACTCAGGATCCATATAGCGGCTCTAACCTGCTGTACCCATTTGTAAACAATGCGCTACCAAAGTTTTTATACAAAAAATTAAAATTATTGATCAATAATTAAAAATTAATAATTAAAAAATATAAAATAAATGTACATGCTATATGATCCCATATTCCCCAAATTCTCACTAGATGGAAAATTATTGGTTGGACTGTAACTAAAAACAATTACTGTAATATGGGACTTATGCATCCACTATGATATGATACTTATCATAGCAGAATAGAATCGGTGTTAATAATACCTGACCCAAATTTATGGAAGATTTTACTCTATCTGTTTATAATATTTCTTAATTGTACATCCTAAGTAGGTACTAGTGAACAGATGTCCTACTATTAGTTATTGTGTCATGGACCTAACTTATCCTGATTTTTTGTCAGGCCATTCATGTAAAAAAATTGCTAGTAAATTAGGAACTACAAGAACTTGGCTCTGCTAAACCTGCTATTACTAAGGTGTAAATTATAAGGTCCCCTAGAAAAAAAAATCTTTTTTTTTTTTTTTTTTTTTAATTTTCTTTAAATTTGTTATCAGTATTAGAATATATTGAAATACTGTGAGACCTCCCTGTATTATATGTCTCTCGATTTACATATTACAGGTGTATCTGCTTTTTCTCAATGTTTACTGGTCATGTCAAAGACCAAACATGAATATATAGATGAATAAAAACAAAAACAAAAACTTAGTAATTAAAAAATTGGAGCAAAAAGAATTGGGACAAAAAAAATCTCCGGGTTCCCAGGAGTTCAGAAAGGGGTATATGCAACAACATATTAACTATTGTCAATAAAAGAGTTTACGTCCATGTCTACATTTAGGCCATATGGGGTGTAGCACCGTACCCTATGTATCCAGGTCATCTCAAGTCTGGACAGTTCTCTCACTAGAGAGCCCACCTCTCCAATGAGCACTGAACCTATCTATCCCAAGAAAAATTGTATTGGCAGGATTAAGGTTGTGATGGTTAGCATAGTGTTTAGAGACAGAATGGAACTTGAAGCCATTCTTGATGTTTGTAATATGCTCCCCCAAACGAGCTTGCATAGGTCGTTTGGTCCTCCCTATATACTGAAGCCCGCACGGGCATTGCAATAAATATACAACGCCCGTTGAGCTGCATGTAATAAATGGTTCAATACGATGTTCCTTAGATGTACTACTCGAAGTTAATGATTCAGTTTTTCTCTGTTTGCTTTTATTTAATGTACAAATCTGACACCTCCGACATTGATGGTATCCAGAAAGGTTCTGGGAGAACGATACCCTCTTAGTAGGTGGGTCTACAACGTTGGGGGCAATTTTATCGCCGAGAGAGGGGACTCCTCTGAATACTATTTGTGGTTTTTCGGGTATAAATGTCTTGATGACTCTATCGTTTCCCAACAGATGCCAATGTTTACGAAGAATGTTCTTAATACGATAGTGTTGGGTAGAATAAGAGGTAATGAATGGTATAGTTGGTCTACCTTTATTTCCCCCAGAGCTTTCTTGGAGCAAGGTGGCTCTATCGATCTGTCGCCATCATAACCCTTCTCTTCTAATCTTTTTTTAATAATACCTGCCTGCATTCTATAATCATTGATGTCTGTACAATTCCGCCTCATTCTTACAAACTGGCTTTTTGGAATGGACCTAAGCCACGAGTCATGATGGCAGCTCCCCAAAGGGATGAAAGCATTGCGATCTGTTTTTTTAAAAAACGACCTTGTTTTAAATGTGTCCCCCATTCTTTACTATAGTAAGATCGAGAAAATTTATTCTGTCATAGCTCGTTTCATAGACAAACTTTATACCTCTATCATTATTATTGATAGAAGAAAAAAAGTCATCAAGTTGGGGGCCCGTGCCATCCCATAGGAGGAGGACGTCATCTATATATCTGGCCCAGAAACGCAGAAGTGGGTTTCGGTCCTTATAGATGACTACCTCCTCCCATTTCCCCATAAAAAGGTTCGCCAAACTGGGGGCATATTTCGCCCCCATAGCTACACCTCGTTGTTGTCGGTAGTATTGGTGGTCGAACCAAAAATAATTATGTCCCGCCGCATATTCAAGTAGATCCATAATGAAATTCTGTTGTTGTTTAGGTAAGGTAGACAGCTTATTTAAATAATACTTGACCGCGGCCATCCCTAAATTATGGGGTATGATGGTGTATAAGGATGTCACATCCGCTGTCACCAGCAGAGTATTATTTTCGGGTCTGATATCAGACAGTAAATTTAATACATGTCTGCTATCCTTCAGATATGACGGTAATTGCTGTACCAGTGGCTGGAGAAAATGATCTATATACTTGTCCACCCGGGACGTGATGGAATCTATCCCACTCACGATGAGACGACCCGGGGGGGCAAGTAAGGCTCTTGTGAATTTTGGGTAAACAATATAAAATTGGTACCCTAGGTGCGTTCGGAACCAGAAAGATTTTCTCTTTTTCATTGAGAATGCCTTTTTGGAAACCATTCTCAATTAGAGGTAGAAACTTTTTTATATTTGACAACAGGGTTGCCTGGCAGAGGGACATAGGTGTCCTTGTCCCCTACTATATTGTACATTTCTCCTAGATATTTATCGCGATCCAATACTACTATCCCCCCGCCTTTGTCCGCCGGGCGGATAACCAAATTTTTGTTATTACAAATTGAGTCTAATTCTTCCTCTAAGTTTCTGTCCATCTTGGGGTTGAAATTTCTTATACGTTTCAAATCCCTCAAGAGGACGTCCCTAAAAACTTTTAATGTAGGAGCCAGAACCCCAGGGGGGTTAAAGGTTGAAGCATTTGAAAGACCCGAGTGTTGATATTTTTGTTGGATATCTTTGTGTTGCATAACAGGGATGGTTGCTTGATATTGATCCTGCGAACAAATCTGTGAACATCCATGTATGTTTGGAATTTTTTGAGTTTCTTAAGTGGTGCAAACTTCAAACCCTTACTTAACAAAGCAGTTTCAGAATCAGTAAGGGCCTGAGAGCTCAAATTGAAGATACCATCACCCTTTATTTCTTTAGCTTTTTGTTGACTTTCTTTTTAATAAATCTGCAAAAATTTCAACAATTCGGTGTTTTTCTGTCAATATGGGGTGCTGTGTGTACATTAATGAGGAAAAAAAAAAAGAACTTAAATGATTTTAGCAAATGGCTGCAATATAGCAAAGAGTGAAAAATTGAAGGGGGTCTGAATATTTTCCGTCCCCACTGTATATATTGTATAG
>JBBGZY010000016.1:2560000-2562500 GCA_037952925.1 Lithobates clamitans | reverse complement strand
GCACCCGAGAGCCGAGGGACAGATCGACTTCGGGTGCCGACATCGCGGGCGCCCTGGACAGGTAAGTGTCCATATTTTAAAAGTCAGCAGCTGCAGTATTTGTAGCTGCTGACTTAAAAAAAAAAAAAATGGCAGAACTCCCCTTTAATTAGACACAGAACCTGTGTAATTAATATGTCTTCGGTTTTAAAGGGATTTGGTGGCAACCCTAGCTAGGGGGTATTTTTAAAAGCGACTTCTCAACAGAATAAAACATGGAGAAATGGATGGATGGGAAAGTTTGCTTTAAATATTAAAAATGAATGAAATAGCGTTTTGATTTCTGGTGCTCAGATACAGTTTAGTTTCACTTTAAATAAGGCAATTAATGGGTCGGTACCTAGCAAGCAATGTTGGAAAATGGTAACACCAATTCCACGAGCTCTCTTTTTTTTAAAATATGAATGCAACAGTTGTTTTAAAAGACCATAACGATACACTAAATAATATTTCATATTAATTTACTAAAGCACTGCCTAGCAGCCAATTAGAAATCTTTTTTTTTTTTACTACTCTGTACACTATAAGCAGTTGAAAGATAAATTATAATTAGTTGCTATGGGTTTCCCAGAGCTTGTATAGTAGACTATATTAATAAAAGTCTAATGAAGTGCAGGGAAAAGGAATTGTGGTTTGCAAATTGCAACCAATCACATGCCAGCTGTCTGTCAATTCTCTAGCATAAGTAAACCTGATTCGTTTCTATACCTCCCTTTCTTTTTCTAATCATGATATACTCACTTTTACATTGAGTAGAATAGATGATAAATGGATGGCCATTAATATTATCTCTGCATAAGATTTGATGACGTCATTGGGCTTAGCTTAGTCATTCTGATGTCTAGGCATCGTAGATACAATTTAGCTCTTCCATTGTGCTACATGACATCTCACAGGACACGAGGGGCAAATGTTAGCTTGCTATTAACAATGACAAATAACTGTTTTTTTTTTTACTTAATGCTATTTCCTGTTATCCCTACTTAGCTGTGCCAGATAAAATATGGGGCTTATTAGAATATTCTTATGTGACAATAAACCATCCATTATATAAATATTTAAAATTGTTGGTATCCAATAAAACTTTACACATACAAAGTGTAATTTATAAACTAAAAGCATAATAATTATTATTACTTAATATTTTTAACATATTAGAATAAAGAAAAAATATGTCTGTTGATTATAGCAACAAATCAAATGCTTCTATCACTTTCTAAACTGCCCTACAATATTGTCAGCTGGGATCTGATTGGTTACCACAAGCAACACTTCCATTTTTCTCAACTACAGTATTTTATTAATGTGTCTGACTAATTTTAGACAAATTTCAGAGATAACCCTACAGTGATCAAATGATTCACAGTTCTAAAAGGCAAAATAATCTAGACCTCTGTTTTCTTCAAAGGATGGTATTAGCACAGCTATATAAAAGCCACAATAGAGTCACAAAAGGAAAATACTTTATGAGACAGCAATAGTAAAAGAACGCAGTGGTGATTTTATGCTCAGCCGGGTTTCTTCTTCCACATGGAGCTGCATGGAGCTAAACGTTGCTATCGCTCTCTCTGAATGGTTACAATACAATTCCCGCTGCCTTGTCATTTTGTTAGGAAATAAAACCATAGACAGGGGCCACAGACCCCAGTATGCTACATCCTGCCTTCACAAATGGGTGAGTCCATTTCTTTACCAAAATCGGCTGAAATCTAACCAAGGAAATATTTAGTTTGTAGAAAATCTCAATCTATCTCCTAGGCATGCTCTTTGCAAAAACTGTGTGTAATCTCTTTCCAGCCTATACAAAAGCAGGTGATAAATAAACATCGAACGACGTTTTAAGAAAACGGAAGCCAAGCAGCTCGTCAGTTTCACAAATCATGTCATTTTTGCCTTCAGTCTTTAACAAGACAGGAAATTCCGAGCTGCCACAACGCACAGTTAAGTATGATTCTAACGAATACCTGGCCAAGCATTACTTAATAAACATTATTACATTTACAAATACAAAGCGGAGTCAAATAGCAGCCAATGTCCAAAGGAAAACTGACACGGTGTAATAAATCGCAGTATTTCAGATAAGCTCTGATAAATGAGTTTATTGTTAAAAAAGGGAACTATTAAATGTTCTGCAAAGTACAATTTTCTTAATAACCTGTCTGTGACCTAGAATCGGAATGGAATGCGATCTGCGGAGTTTAATTGATAATTTAGTATCTGTGTCATATCTCCCAGCCCATTAGATGCTGAAAGCTCACCTGGTTAAGCGGGGCTGCACATTGGCCTCAGTGGCGAATGCCTGATTATACAGCACAGCTGTTAATTTACCAAACGACCCTTACAGATGACTTGATGGACATGGCTTACTATATTCATGCGGTAGCTAAGAGAATGTGCTGTATTCCTTCAGACGCCTTCCAGCTACCCACAGAATAAGAAATGGAAAATTAGTGGAGATGTG